>OX465544.1:5927083-6297083 GCA_950022985.1 Udea ferrugalis
GGATGAGGCATTCACCCGCCGCGATACAGCCCGCGGCTTCGCGACGTGATCGCGGCGATTTCGCCACGAGATTGCTGCCTTCTCGCGGAACTATCAGCGCGTGTCAACTAAAGCGCCTAATCGTAACTCTTCGCTACAATACGTCAGATGGTTCTTTTACGGGAAAGAATTATTATCTTGGGCCTCAGAACAAATTGAAATAATGTAAAGTAGCCAAATATAAGCTTTAGCCCGCATTTTGCTTATCACTGATCTTGACTGTGAAATATAGGTGTTTTATTCAAATAATAGCTAAGAAGGTTGGCTATATGTAACTAAAATAATTCTTATACCACCTATGTCTAAGAAATAGGTAAGTATTTCATTTGGGAATGAAACTGTGGAAACATACTTTGGACATGTGGTACCTATGTGGGCTTGTGGCATTGGGAGAGATTATAATCATTTTCGTGGGGAAATCTTCATGGATACCTTGCCGCCCTGGGGACGAGGTTATGTATGTCGGACTGCTAAGGACTGAAACTCCTAAGCTAGATCTACCTAAAAGTGCGGTCATTAGATAGGATTCAACTTAGCGGCACAATAAAGTGCCGTGGGGTTTTAGTCGGTAGAAGTCCGACATAACCTCGTCCCCCCCTCTCGGGTGGCGAGGTATTCATGAGGGTTACCCCACGGAAGGGCACTTCCGCCGCCTTCCAAACGAAGTGCAATGCTGTCGTACTTTCTGATATGCATATATTTAAAATCTAATGGGTACAGTCGCAGGCTTAGCTTAAGGAGTTAAATTCGGAACAAAAACTTGTTAAAAAAAAGATGAAAGCTTGTTGCTAGTTGTATTATTATTCTAGACCAATTGCAGACTTCAATGTATTTCAAAGCGTTGTTTCAAAAGACTTGACTTATTTTTTCATTCAAATTAGGTGTTAAACACATTAACTAAAGTCAATATGCAGCAATAACATCATATCATGTTTTCTGTTTTCTTTAACTATAGGACACATCTGGCTGGGACATGACATGTTCAGAGGTGTCTAAAAAGAGGGTTGAACAATTATAAATAGGTAAATGTTCCTACTTTAACAGTTTTATTCACTTTTAGTTATGTTCTGTTGACAACTTTTAGTAAATAAGCCAACAACTCAATAGGAAGGGACTGTTTCTGATCACCAGTGGGCTTGTTAAATTACCTAGCTATTCTTCAAACTTATTACAAATCGACTTTTTAGAAAAGAGAAGAATAAAATCATGTTTAATGGCATGCTAAAAATTCAGTAATCTCTATGTTATCTTCTCCAGAATCATCTTTAAAATAAGTTTGGTCAGCAGTCTACAAACAAAGCACATAATAAGTTTACATTTTGCACACATACTACAGCTCAAAATTGACATAATGATTGCTAAACTATCACATTTTGTGGTTTATTAATCACTGGCAGGGTAAAAAAAAAACCATTTCGGATTTTTTTCAGAACCCTAGCAAGTAAATATTTCAGCCAGCAACTTTCTTATTTTTTGTTTTAAAAAGAAGTTAACTAGCCAGTTACTTTTTCCTTGAAAACAATTTATTGTGGATTCTACACCCAAGTGATATTATTGTATTGGATCTCATTTGACTTAATTATTTTGCAGGTCATTTTTTAAAATTCAAAACAATAGGGGTTCCGAACTCGAAGGTAGACCTATCGGTCTAAAACGATGGCCGAGTAATCCACATTATATTGACAAGACGTCTACGGTAACATACATTAGGTAATTTCAGCTATTTATAACCACACTGGATGAATGGAACGACACGTCGTCGTTCTGCATTTTAAAAGTAATAAAAGTAACTTACCGATTACGAAAAAAAAACAAAACAGTGCACTGATACGAAATAAACGAATATCCACTAAATTATCACTTAAAATTTCACTAAACACACGTTAAACTTGTGTTTTACTCACAATTTTAAAGTTCTAAAAGTTATTTACGAGATTTCGACGCAAAATACATGCCTGCGCGGGTAGGATTTTCAAATGAAAATAGTTTTGTAATTTAGAGGTTAGTAGAAGACGTCAAACTTGTTCCATTTGAAGGTCACCTTGAGTTGACTGGTTAGAGCGCCCGTCTCTCACCTTGAGTTGACAGCTCAGCTGTGCTGGGTTGCTAGCGTATTGTTATTATTTTGTGAACAAACTCATGTTTATGTTGCTCGCTGTTTGTTTGTCCGGCTACGATTAAAGTTGTGATAATATTAATTGAAAACTGCTGTATCGGCGTGGATATGTTACGAGAGTAGTGAAAAGCGACCTAATCGCTCTAGTTTAACACTTCGCACCTCAAAAATAGTTTTTCACTTGTTTTCTAATCGAAAATACCCTTAGAGAAAATACCCTACCTTTTAATCCAACTTCGAAAAAGGAGGAGATTATCAATTCGAGTGTACTTTTTTTATAATATTTGTTGTGTTTGTTACCTTAGAGCTTTCGACTGGGTGAACCGATTGTGATGATTCTTTTTTATTTGAAAGAGTGTACTCCAAGGGTATTATGATGAGAGTCAGATGAGGTTCAGATGATGAAATCCATGAGAAAGTGACTGAACTCTTCAATTTGTGAAAGCAAATTAACAACACTTGGCCGAATCTTTTGTAGACTATTCGAATTCTCACTCCACCTAAATAGACGATTAAAGTGAAATGATGTTAGTGAATAGCTAGGCTGATTATAGGAAGCCCAGAAAATAAAATCATTCGCAGCATTCTCTGAATATTTTATTGGTTTTAAACCTTATTTCATCAACTTATGGTTCATAATTTGGTTGGAACTATTTGCCCTCTGCCTGTTAAAGGTTAGGAAATGGGTAGGTGTAAATAACGTCAGTAAAATGTCTGGTAACTTTTATTATTAACAATTTTACACATATATAATATAAAACATATTTACATGGTATCACTCACGTTATTTGTGCTTCATTTGCTTCGTAATTAAAACTTATTTGTCTACAATAATAATTTGTTGTATTGACAATACCAGCCTAACTCAATTTATTTACAAACACTTTGTTTTGTTTAATGAACAACTAACTACCTTACTGAATCTTACCTCAATCTTCGACATCTTTAACACCCAACTGCAATATCAACAATATACTTTTTATTAAATTCACTAACAAAGAAAAAAATAGGAACATATTGTGTTTACAGGCTGGTGAATAGCAAATTGCTACTGAAACTTAAAAATTAAATATTATTTACAGTAAACAATCAAAACACATTTCCTTTATTATTTTCTGACAATAAGGAAGAGATAATTCTAGAATACTTTTCAAAAAAATAACAAACAAAGACAGCAATCTTGAACAGAACTATTAGTAAGTTTAAGCACTCGAGCAGCTAAAAATGAAACGTAAAAAATGGAGATTCACTCCATTTTTTACGTTTCATTTTTAGCTGCTTATCGGAATCTACTACCCAATGAGTACCTGCCATTTGCGTTAGCAGCCAAGCTTGCGTCAAGCGACAACAAACGTCCAATCAGGTCCCCCCTTGCCTCAGGTAGTTGACAAGCTTAATGTCATACAAGAAATCAAAGATCAGGCGTCTAGTGGCTGTATCGTCGATGACTGAAAATATGAATTACGGCACTAATCTAAACTAAGAGGAGGACTGCCATCAAACTCTTCAGCAAAGTGATCAACTATATCTTCTAAACTATTATCCTGAACGTTCGAAAAGTTTAATTTAACTGGATTAACATTTTTCACATACGTCCGATTCATGGAAAATACTGGACTTGATGTCAGATCATCACTACTAATTTTACTATTTTGGTAGGAATTCTTTGCACTAGCAACATTCGATTGAACGAGCGGGCTTGATTGAACTTTTAATTTTTTCACATCAGTTGTATGTTTTGACGGTTGCATTGCGATGGCTCTAATCGACTTTACAGCTGGACTCAATTCAGGCAAGAGGCAAGTATTCTGGCAAGATTTATTCGCACTTGCTGAATTATTTATGGCTAAAGGGCTTTTGTAAGCTTTCAATGCAGTTTTTGACTTATTTATAATGTTAATCGGACTTAAAGCCGGTGGTTCCCCGATCAATTTTAGTTTGGCTATCCTTGCATTGACTTTTCTTTTCCTTTCTAAAGCTTTTGGAGATAACTCTTGTGTGTCTGTCTGTTTGAAAGTTGATTCAAAGTCTAAGCCGGTTAGGTTGAAATTGTTATCGCATTTAGCTGCTAAAGGGGAGTCTATAAAGACTTTGTTTTTTGACAAATTGTGTTCATTATTAAAACGGTATGGAGAAACGTTATCCGTAAAACACTTATTTGAAAAGTTATTCTTAATTGCTACACATTCTTCACAGTATTTCTTTTTATTCAACTTAGTAATATTTTTGTCCATTTCATCAATAAAACTTCTAGCAATAACATTTTTGGGAGTTTTAGTGAAATACGTGAACTCGGTAACTCTGAACTGAGGTATGCTTTTTCTAGTGTTGCCAGCGCGTCTTTGTAAATTCGTACCATAAACTATGTGACCTACTTCTAGAACATTTTTGAAACCATATTTTTTTAGACCTCCCCAAAAGTTGATACATATCATATTCTTATTAGTGTCGGCTAAGTAGATATTTTGAAATGGTTGATTTGATTCTGCGTCTATTTGGAATATGATGCCTACAGTGTCAATTTCGTTATAGTCTGATGTGGCCAAGTCTGTTATACTGTAACATGTTCTTTGGAGGGCTTTTGTGTAAGGTTTGACATGGTCGTCTTCTTGATACTTGCTGTGGCTGAATACGGACTGTCTGCCCGCAGATAGGTGGATTTCTGAGTATCTGAAATACATACGAACTTTGTTACTCTCGCTGAAACTCGGGAACGGCTGGGCCGATTTGACTAATTTTGGTTGTGAAATATATAAAAGGTCCTGGAAAGGTTTAAAAGGTGAGTAAACATGAGGAAATGCCTTAGATTAAAGCAAAAGAGGAAGATGCGGCAACAGCTAGCTGCGCGCGATCCCACTAAACTGAGTACAGTGTACTTGGTTTGCTTCAGTCTGCGTTGATACACTGTGACGTGATGCTGTCTTACTCGTTGACATTGAAATACAATTTTCCATCTAATTAACGCAAAAAATGCCTGGCTGTGCCTTTATTCAGTACACAAATCATTCAAGGCGTAAAAACAAATCACAGGAAATCATGTTTCATGCGTAAGAATAACAAAAATATATTTTTAAAGAAAATATTCTTGTATTTTTCCATAAAATCCGTCATTTTTGAGTGACAGAGACAGACTAAACGGGGTGTGTGTGTTAGACACGATACGATAGATTCCTGCAAAAACAGCTTTTCTTCCATAGACTTTTCTCGCTCGCACTATTGAGGAGCCCATCGCTCTATCTTTATCTTTTAATGTCTTATCACTTCGTTAATATTTTGCGTAGTGTGTGTTGGTATGGCTGTAGTGTTCGTGAAAGCCAATATTTTAGTTGACAATTATAAGTGCGTACCGTATCTTCCTCTTTTTCTTTAATCTAAGGGAAATGCTAGGAATATAGTGAACAACAAAAATTTAGTTTTCCTTAGCAACCATTTCCACCTGTCAATAATTGACAACAGAACAACGTCTGTCTGGACTGGACAGCCAGTTATCTATACAAATATTATAAAGAGGAAAGGTTTGATTTTTTGTTTGTTTGTATGAATTGAATAGGCTCCGAAACTACTTGGCAGATTTGAAAAATTCTTTCACTGTTGGAAAGCTACATCATTCCTGAGTGACATAGGCTATATTTCATTTAAAAAAAAAATAGGCATCCTTACTAAAATTACGATAACGTTAGTCCACGCGGACGAAGTCGCGGGCGGCTGCTAGTAAATCATAATTAAAAACCGGCTTTAGGGCAACACTGCTGGGTGCAAGCCTCACGTCAACTTTAAGGTGGCTCGGGCTCAGTGCGGATTGTTAGACGGTGTAAGGTTACTGATAAACCTTACCGTCAGATGTTTTCAAGCCGCCCTAAGGCCTCCGACTAGGCTCAACGGCTGTCATCTAGCGACGTCAGCCGGAACTAACTGCTTAACGTGCCTTCCGAAGCACGGAAATGGCCGAAAAATACAAGTCTAATTTTTGGTTGTAATGGTCACCCATCCTATTTTACCGACGAGCGTTACTTTACAAAGATCGTTTCCGATCTACTGTCTTGAATAAGTGAGCATTCAATAAGTGTACTTAGCGTTCATATTTTTTTAAACAACTAGCGGCCGCCCGCGATTTTGCCCGCGTGGACATAGGTTAAAAAAAATGTGATGTACCTTTATAAATTGTAGCCTATGTCCTATTCAGAATTCAGATGCATAAACTATTTTATTGTGAAGTTTAATTGAAATCCATCAAGTACTTTTCACGTGAAAGAGCAACACGGCACGTCCACACATACAAACTTTCGCATTTATAATATTAGTGGGATAAACATAAATGACGAATTACCTGACAGCAGTGGGCACAACATTCTTAACTTCGATCCAAGCGTTTTCTTTGATGATTTCACTCAACATATCATTTGGTTTCCAAATAGACATAAGTCCTGAAACAAGCAGAAACAGCAAAGTTACCAACAGACCCAACATTCTTGAACCCTGGCATCGTATAGAGGCGTTCATAAACATTTACAAAACCATTGCAAAACGGCTCATATCTCATCAATCATAAACATAACAATACGATACCTAGAATGCATGTACTGTACAGCCACACTGATCACCCTACACCCCACCATCGCACCTGTTATACGAAGCACGGTTGCTACAAAGTAAGCAAAGCATACCCTGGCATGCGGCCGTGTGTACATAATGTGACGCTACCACCGGCGTCGGAAAGTTGTTTCTACTGGGATGATCCGGCAATGTAACCAGCGGTAACTTTTTTAAAATTGGTGCTTTTCAGCGCAAAATGGATAAAAAGACATATCGGTCCACCTACCCTCCTTCGAACTCTTTTATTACAAGCGCCGCCGATACTACAGGGCGCCCCAAGTCTGCTGCTAATTTAAGAATGAATGCTTCGATTGTATCGTAATTGTGTCTCAATAGTCTAATTTGACATATTTATCAAAGGAAATGTGTCAAATTAGACGATTCATATACGACTCAAATACGATACAATTGAAGCATTCTAAAATTAGCAGACTTGTGGCCCTGCTATGGTATTCCGGTTAGCACAAAAACTCACTCTGCTCATTGTAAGTTATCTTTAAAATCAAACTTTTTGCAATTGTGGTAGTTTGAGAGAAACGAATCAAGCTATAGTACATTGTTACTCGAAGGGTGAAAGTAACTTATTCAGTCCCGAGACGGGGTTTGGCGCCCGGAACGAAGTGAGGGCGCCAATAGTTCGAGGGACTAAATAAGTCTTTCACCCGAGGTGAACACTGTGCTTTTCATTACAAATACGAGGAAAGTAAAAATAAAAACATGAATAAGCTGAAGAAAAAATGAGAAAAATAAATGAAGATCGAATTGCCGCTTTCCCGCCTATTTTGTTTGTTTTTTTTTCTGTGGCCGGCCTGCTATTCAGCCATTATTTTTTATTTTCGCCATTGGAAAAATGGTAAATATTTTGCTCAAAGCTAAGTTATTTTAAAGAAATTGTTGAAACTAAATTATAATAAAGTTATTTAAAAAATATATATTCTCTGATCAATACTTAACTTTAAGTTAATTCAATTTTACATCGTGGCTGGTGTTGGAACGTTCAATAGATAAGTGAAAAAAAACTAGTATTTTAAAAAAATATTTGACAGCTGCTGTCAGTTGAAAGTGATTCTCCCTAGGGATGAAAAGTACTACTTTCAGCCCGCTTCTCAGGTCAGTAATGACCTACTTTCAGAGTATGAGTAATGAAAAATATTTTAAACTGATTATTTACATACAAAATGAGAAAAAATACTAATGGCAAAAATAAAAGTGGCACCCGAAATCAGGACTTTCGACCTGCTTAACGGACCCTGAGCAAAGCATTGACAGTTTGAGGCAACACTGCGCAACATGTATCTGTCTCGTTTACTCTCTAGTAAATAATCACGCTATCTTGTACACACGGTCACGGTTTAAATATCATTAATTACCTTACCTTTAGTTACTTCAACTTTATCGCCATCTACAACGACTCCAGCCACCCTGACTTTCATCAGAGTCACCACATTCCTGCCGACACTCAGTCCTCGTTCCTCTATCTTCTTTCTCACTCGCTCTTGAACGTTCTGTAGAAGCTTCTCTCTCTTTCTGTTCGATCTTTCTTCGACAGATTGGATTTGTGATTCTGTTATCTGTAGAACATCGAAGAACGTCATGGCCAATGATTTTATAATAAAAATATAGTGGATGGGTTACTTGTGCTGAAAAAGTGGCACCAGAAATCAGAACGATTCGTACACCTGAGCAAAGCATTGACTGTGTTGTATGTCTCGTTTACGCTCTAGTAAACAATCATACTGTCTTGTTCACGGACCTTATTACACGGTCAAATTACCTACGTCGACCCCGTTGACAATTTTTGACTTCACGTCAATACTGACCATAACCTATCTAAGTTTTTTTTATTGTAACATCATTGGTCGTGGCCTAGTGGTTAAACGCCTGGGACCCAGTGGTCACGAGTTCAAGACTGGCCGGAACACCTACTTTGTGTTCATTGTACGATTTGCGGCTATCTCTACAGTGATGGAAAACACTGATAAAAAACCCAAGCAACCCGAATAACGGCGGGAGGCTAACCTCTTACCGACTAGGATTCAAATTCCCTCGACGAAATGTGGGCTTCTGAGCGTATACTATGTTATGTGTTCATTTTTAGGAGACATCGCAGAGACGCTTAGCACGTTCATTATAAGACAGTACCTATTCTTTTTGCGTGCCTCAGAAGTTAAAAAATATTATTTCTTAATCAACTTACCATTGAATCTGCAGTCATTCTACGGTTTTTTGTTGCCATTTGTGATAGAGAATCTTGGGATTCCTGCAAAAAAATATTTGAATGGATCAGATTGTTAAGCAAAACACGCCGGGTCGGAGCTGAGATGGGTGAAATTTACCGACTGAAATTTAGTGAAGTATTTTCGGGCATCTCTGTACTTCGCAAGGCACGTTATCCGGTTGATGTAAATCGTTGATGTGATACATCTGACGATTCTTACAAGATTTCTCTAACAGTGCGCACTGAGCCCGCATGTTGGGAGTATGGCTAGTATTAACATATTATTTAAGTGCATTGTAAGTGTTTCACTTATTTTAAATATGAGTGAAGCCACAAAACATGCACATGCGTATGAATTATTATGTGTCAGACAGTCATCAGCACATCAGGCTACCCAATTTCCGTTTTTTCTCTTGCTCTTACCAAATGTCATTTCTTTGCAATAGAGCAATGAGGACATACCCGAAATGGGTAGTGATGTGTCATCCACCGTACATAGTATCAGAATTACCATTACTATACAAATCGCCATTATTGGCTACTCTCAAAGGTCACATGCTGCTGACGTAGTACGGTCAACGGTATGTCAGGCTACCCATTTCCAGCCATTCTTTCTTGCTTTATTGCAAAGATTTTTCATTTGACAAGAGCGAGAGGAAAAACGGAAATGGGTAGCCTGACGACCCGTCGATTGTACAGCCACCTTAAGGTTTTCTTACCTGATCAGATAACTCTTTCTCTACTTCCTCGTAGAGCTTCTCCATCGCTGTTTGCCTCTCTGACTCATATTTCACTTGATGAATATGTTCTAAACGCTCGGAACGTGTCACTACAAAATAAAAATAAAAAATGTTAAGAAAAAGGAAAAAAAATATTTAAGAGGTATATTTTGGTAAGCTGACTAAACTCTCTCTTTAAATATAAATTTATTCAGAAATAGAAATAGAAAATTTATTTGCAAAACCAAGTGGTACACAGGATCTTAAATTAAATAGGCACTTTCAACTTAGTTACCTTGTACAGGTGTAGCAAACGTTCATTTGAACACATTCTTATAGACTAATAATAATTTACAAGTTAGTATTTACTAGCTAGGTATTCTTCTACAGAGTAAAAGCAATGTGCAATGAGAAACTTCTTTAAATTATTTGTAAAAGAGGATGATTTCTGATCTTTTTGTATTGTTAGTGGTAGTTTATTACATATTTTGATTGCCATATAATACGGACTACAGTTCAACATCTTTATACGTGACGGTGGTAAATAAAGTCGTGCCTTGTGACGGGTATTTCTACTGTGAGTATCTTGAACTTCACTTCAACTTCAAAATTCACTTCTCCATGGATAGAGGAAACTTACACCAGGCACTCTGAAGCTATACTCACATGTGCTTCCATCTTCAAATTTTTCAACATACAACATCGGATAAACCCTGGCAACATAAAGCCGCAATTTCGACACTTTCCCGCCTTCCGGTTTTACAGATGACAGCCGCGTCAAAATGGCCGCGTTGCCATGGTAACCGAGGCGCGCGTCCCAGCGGGCCCGGCGTGTGGAATTACCAAATATCTTGAGACGAACTGATGAGGTGTCCTAAAAGATATACACATAATACATAAGAGTGATTGGCGACGATCGCTGTTGTAAAGCAACTCACGCCGGGTCTGAAATGGGATGGGTGACCACCCCGACCGAAATTTAGTGATGTGTATATCGGGCATCTCCGTGCCTCGGAAGGCACGTTAAGCAGTTGGTCCCGGTTGACGTCGCTAGGTGTCAGTCGTTAAGCCCAGTCAAAGGCCTTAGGGCGGCTTGATAACATCTGACATTAAGGTTGCTTATTAACTTCACACCCCTCCAACAATCCGCACTGAGCCCACGTGTTGTAGAATGGCTCGTTTCACCTCATAGTTGAGGTGAGGCCTGTGCCCAGCAGTGGGACGTATATGTATAGGCCGTTTATGTGTAAAAGATATAGTACGTTTTAATTGAAGACCATATTATGTCCACCCTGAGTATGTTTATCCTTTGTCTAGTTCCCCATGGCTCAAGCAATTTGATTGCTACATTTGGGGCTAGATGGCGCTGTGTGGAATAATGTCCAGAGATATTTACTATTTATACAGGGTGGCCCAAACGGTGAGGATAATTTTTTTTTTCTGGGTTCCTGACATATAGGGGTACCCGAAAAAACCCCATGTATGTTTGCCGATTTTTTGTAGTTTTCGAGTTATGATTTTTTTAAAGTAAATTTGAGAATTATCGAACTGACCTCCTAAAAAAATTTTTTTTTCGCAAAGTATGCATTTTTTATTATTTTATTTTTTTGTAACATAAACCTCATTAGTTGTACTTTTACTCATAAAATTACCAGCTTCATGCCATTAATTTAAGGTACAAATATATTGACCAAAATAAAAAAAACTGGGGTGAAAGCGAGTCACACCAAAGTTTTCAAAGTTAAATTAAAAATTAAAAAAAAAGTTCCATGACTTATATGTAATTTCAAAAACTGCTCAAAACCCTTAGCTTCAATTATAATAAGAAAAACTTTGTGCTCAATAGGCCTTTTTTAGCCGAAACTTTGCCTTCAAGTAAACAAAGGTCGAACTTTCTAAGTTAATAATTTGTTGTAAAAACACCTTTTGTTAATTGCTAGGGTTAACGTGGGTTGGACATAACATGGTCAATAAAGATGAACTGAATTAATTTATTATTTCTTATTATTCTAGTATCAGCCCGGTGTCATTTCAACAGCACAAGTCAGTCTTTGTCCCGTGAATAGTAGTTAGCGATACAAGTGCGGGATGTATTATGTCGTTTTAAGTACAACTAATGAGGTCTATTTTACAAAAAAATAAAATAATAAAAAATGCATACTTTGCGAAAAATAAATTTTTTTAGGAGGTCAGATCGATAATTCTCAAATTTTCTTTAAAAAAATCATAACTCGAAAACTACAAAAATCGGCAAACATACATGGGGTATTTTCGGGTACCCCTATATGTCAGGAACCCAGAAAATAGTACATTGTTACGCTAGGGGTGAAAGTAACTTATTTAGTCCCGAGACGGGGTTTGGCGCCCGGAACGAAGTGAGGGCGCCAATAGTTCGAGGGACTAAATAAGTCTTTCACCCGAGGTAAACACTGTGCTTTTCATTACAAATACGAGGAAAGTAAAAATAAAAACATGAATTAGCTAAAGAAAAAATGAGGAAAATAATTGAAGATCGAATTGCCGCTTTCCCGCCTATTTTGTTTGTTTTTTTTCTGTGGCCGGCCCGCTATTCAGCCATTATTTTTTATTTGAAAAAATGGTAAATATTTTGCTCAAAGCTAAGTTATTTTAAAGAAATTGTTGAAACTAAATTATTATAAACTTATTTAAAACATATATATTCTCTGATCAATACTTAACTTTAAGTTATTTCAAATTTTACATAGTGGCTGTATAAGAAGTTGGAACATGGTTCAATAGATAATGTGAAAAAGAACTAGTTTTAAAAAAAAATATTTTTCAGCTGTCAGTTGAAAGTGATTCTCCCTAGGGATGAAAAGTGTTACTTTCAGCCCGCTTCTCAGGTCAGTAATGACCTACTTTCAGAGTATGAGTAATGAAAAAATTATTATATTCACCGTTTGGGCCACTCTGTATAATAACCATCGTCTTACAGCGCTTACTTTTAATGAGAAAAAGAGATGGCGAGGAAGAAAGAAAAAATTAGGGAATAATCACTGCTCCCCTTTGAGAGTTGACAAAATAAATAGTACATTGTTACGCTAGGGGTGAAAGTAACTTATTTAGTCCCGAGACGGGGTTTGGCGCCCGGAACGAAGTGAGGGCGCCAATAGTTCGAGGGACTAAATAAGTCTTTCACCCGAGGTAAACACTGTGCTTTTCATTACAAATACGAGGAAAGTAAAAATAAAAACATGAATTAGCTAAAGAAAAAATGAGGAAAATAATTGAAGATCGAATTGCCGCTTTCCCGCCTATTTTGTTTGTTTTTTTTCTGTGGCCGGCCCGCTATTCAGCCATTATTTTTTATTTGGAAAAATGGTAAATATTTTGCTCAAAGCTAAGTTATTTTAAAGAAATTGTTGAAACTAAATTATTATAAACTTATTTAAAACATATATATTCTCTGATCAATACTTAACTTTAAGTTATTTCAAATTTTACATCGTGGCTGTATAAGAAGTTGGAACATGGTTCAATAGATAATGTGAAAAAGAACTAGTTTTTAAAAAAAATATTTGACAGCTGTCAGTTGAAAGTGATTCTCCCTAGGGATGAAAAGTGTTACTTTCAGCCCGCTTCTCAGGTCAGTAATGACCTACTTTCAGAGTATGAGTAATGAAATAGTACATTGTTACTCGAGGGGTGAAAGTAACTTATTTAGTCCCGAGACGGGGTTTGGCGCCCGGAACGAAGTGAGGGCGCCAATAGTTCGAGGGACTAAATAAGTCTTTAACCCGAGGTAAACACTGTGCTTTTCATTACAAATACGAGGAAAGTAAAAATAAAAACATTAATTAATTCATGAAGATGGAATTGCCGCTTTCCCGCCTATTTTGTTTGTTTTTTTTTCTGTGGCCGGCCCGCTATTCAGCCATTATTTTGTATTTTCATCATTGGAAAAATGGTAAATATTTTGCTCAAAGCTAAGTTATTTTAAATAAATTGTTGAAACTATATTATAATAAAGTTATTTAAAACATATATACTCTCTGATCAATACTTAACTTTGAGATATTTCAATTTTACATCGTGGCTGTATAGAAAGTTGCAACATGGTTCAATAGATATGTGAAAAATAACTAGTTTTTAAAAAAAACAATTTGATAGCTGTCAGTTGAAAGTGATTCTCCCTAGGGATGAAAAGTGATACTTTCAGCCCGCTTCTCAGGTCATTAATGACCTACTTTCCGAGTATGAGTAATGAAATAGTACATTGTTATCCTAGGGGTGAAAGTAACTTATTTAGTCCTGAGACGGGGTTTGGCGCCCGGAACGAAGTGAGGGCGCCAATAGTTCGAGGGACTAAATAGGTAAGTCTTTCACCCGAGGTAAACACTGTGCTTTTCATTACGAATACGCGGAAAGTAAAAATAAAACATGAATTAGCCAAAGAAAAAGATTTAAAAATAAATGAAGATCGAATTGTCGCTATCCCGCCTAATTTGTTTGTTTTTTTTTTCTGTGGCGGGCCCACTATTCAGCCATTATTTTTTATTTTTTTCATTGGAAAAATGGTAAATATTTTGCTCTAAGCTTAGTTATTTTGAAGAAATTGTTGAAACTGAATTATAATAAAGTTATTTATAAAATATACATTCTCTAATCAATACTTAACTTTAAGTTATTTCAATTTTACATCGTGGCTGTATAGAAAGTTGGAACAAGGTTCAATAGATATGTGAAAAATAAGTTTTTTTTTAATAATTTGGCAGATGTCAGTTGAAAGTGATTCTCCCTAGGGATGAAAAGTATTACTTTCAGCCCGCTTCTCAGGTCAGTAATGACCTACTTTCAGAGTATGAGTAATGAAAAATATATTTTTGTTATTATTGCAACTATAAATTTTAACAGAAATACCTTGAGGTAGGTAAACAAATAATGTTATTTCATACATTT
This sequence comes from Udea ferrugalis, assembly GCA_950022985.1. Taxonomy (NCBI): domain Eukaryota; kingdom Metazoa; phylum Arthropoda; class Insecta; order Lepidoptera; family Crambidae; genus Udea; species Udea ferrugalis. Next base: position 5,941,689 of record OX465544.1, read on the forward strand.
TTAACAGGTTGACTTGATTAGATAAGAAAATTCAAAAGTCCTTGTAACAGGTCTATTTGAATAAAGATATTTTCTAGTTTGAGTAAGCAATTGTAGAACTTACCTCCCATGGCGATACTCCTTGCTCACAATTCATCAATTCGGCCCCATTAGTGACTATCTTACATCCAATGGTAATTTTCTCATCATAGACAAGCTTTGTCAGCATTTTGTCTATGCTCGCTTTTAAACTATACCAACCGTCAGTTAGTAGGAGTTCCACATTAGAGGATATGTTGGCAACACTGAAAGTATAGTTTCTTTTACATTTTATGCAGGAAAATACCAAAAGAATTATGAGACCAAAGTTTCAACCTTGAGGAACACCAGCTTTTTGGAGTATTGTGACACAAATTGGATTTTTACAAATTATGCTGATGGTTACGGTGCATAATGAGATGTATAATAAATGTGGCGGTTTGCGAAAGATGCGGGTTCGATTCCTGCCTGATGCCAAGACGACCAAAAGACTTTTTCTGGTTTTCAGATCTTTAGTGAAGATACTCAGTTGATGAATCAGCCTGCCTTTTGGGAAAAGCCTTTTCTAGCTAGTACCTGTCAAAGTATAAATACTGCAGATCGAATTTCTATTCCATACCTTTTCACACTAACTCCATCTGTAAAAATCCCAGCAACACACAAAACCATAGTTCTTGAAGCTGTATCATCTTTCTCCAAAATTTTTCTCAAGCAAGGTCTTTCAGCATTGTACAATTCTCTTTCAAACCGATACTTGAGTTGTTGTAGAACATTCTTTGCTGTACAAACTAAGGATAAGGTGTTGGGAAACTTTATTTCATAGGATAGTAATTTCCAAATTATAAGCTTTAGATGATTGTCTAACCATCCAATCGGTATAAGTTTCTTAGTTACACTATTAATAAAATAATTCTTTATGTCTTCTATAGTCAATTGGCCATCATTTAAATCATTTCTCAGGCCACTTAACTGAAAATCATGAAAACTTTCTAACGTGAAATTCGAAATATTGAAAGCTATATTCGTTTTGACGCTTTGTTTTTCAATTTTAGCTAAGTCTTTCAGTTCATATCTTTTGTTTTCCTTTAGGACTTTGTTAAATGGAAATATATTATCTTGTCTAGCTGGAGTTATTTTGATTGCTTTAATGGCAATACCTTTTTCTTCGTTTCTGTATGGTGCCTCGAATTTTTTTGACTTCTTCGCCCTGGGACAAGATAGTATTGGACTACCTGATCTTTTGGATTTCATGGGTGTGTCTTTACAAAAATCTTCTGTACACAATGTCTCTTCAAAGTCAGATAATAGTTGTGTATCTATTAGTTTTTCCATGTTATTGTCCTTTGTTCTAATCGTACTTTGTTGCTCAATTCGAGATACTGGATTTGATTTATGTTTAACTTTGATATTGCCATCCTGACCACTTAGTAATTTTTTTGACTGTTTTAATACTTCATCTGATACAATTACATTTTTATTGTTTCCAGTTCTGAATCCAAAATTTAAAGGTTCTATGTTTGATTTCCAACTCCCTGTATTTTCACCGTCTATTTCGTTTCGCCTGATGTTTTCTTTACAATGTTCTTCATCAGCTTCAATAGCTTTAAATATTTGTCGAGTTTTTTTCAAAGCGCCTTCGGAAATCTTGACTTCTTTATCACTTGCAGTTTGAAACCCCTTACACTGATTAGGTTTGCTAATTTTGTTCGACATCATGTCTTTCAACACGAAATTATCAAAATCTTGTAGCATTTTCTTGCTTTTGAGCAAAGCATCTTCAGAAATGTTCACCGATTTGTTGCTAGCAGTTTGAAATCCTCCAAACTTAGACTCTTTTTTAATGAAATTCTTATTAGTACAAACTTCATTGCCATCTATTTCCATAATTGAAACTTTATTTTTAGCTGAAGTCTCAGCAGAAGCAGTTTTAGAATTACTATTCAATTCTGAAACATTATCTTTGAAACTCATACCGATGTTTTCAACAGTATCTGGTTCTACATCTTTAAATATTGCTTTACTTTGAAGTAATGCTTCAGCAGAAATTTGTACAGGTTTATTGTTTGCAGTTTGAAACCCAGTCATTTCATGTTCATTTTTATTACCTTTGTGATAAATTTCGTCGTCAATATCTTTGAATAATGCCTTACCTTTAGCCAACGCTAAGGGAGATACTTTTATAGATTTATTGCTAGCTGTTTGGAATCCTTCAAATTTACTTTCTGCATTATTGGTCTTACTTGTACAATTGTCAATACTGTCTATGTCCTTAGATAGCGCTTTACCTTTAGCTAAAGCTTCAGCAGAAATGGTAACTGTCTTCATACTGGCAGTTTTAAATCCATCTAATGGAAGAATATTACTTTTCATTCTCGTAAAGCTGCTTTCAGCAGAAACTTGTACTGGATTATTGTTTGCAGTTTGGAACCCAGTGAATGTAAACTTATTATCATTACTGTTGTTTCTAATTCCTACAAAAGCATCTTTGCTTTCTATATCTTCAAACAACGCTTTACTTTTGGCTAAAGCTTCAAAAGAAACTTTAATATTTTTGTTACTAGCTGTTTGGAAACCTATAAAACATGTTTCCTGAGGGAATTTGACAACCGAATCATCAGGCTGACTAGATTCTTTATAGTCAATATCTTTGAATAAGTTCTTACTCTTGACTAAGGCGTCCATTGAAACGGTTATAGGTTTATTATTAGCAGTTCGAAATCCGTGAAGAGGTCGAGAAATTATATTAGTTGTATTATTTTCTTGATCTATCCTTTCAAATAATACGGGTTCGTAAGATATTTTGATGGATTCAACGTTTGGCGTTTGAAAACCACGAAATGGTATACTTTCTTCATCTTCTCGCTCTGTTTCATCAAAATCGCTAAGTATTTCAATATTTTCGGCTTTCTGTGAATTATGTATAGAATTGTATTTTTTTGTTTTAAATGAAAGAAGCCCAGTATTATTATTATCTGCCTTACGACTTTGCAAGTTACCCATAGATTTATTTTCTTTGCATATCTCTTTATTTTCTCTGAAAACGAAATGATCTTCCGTTTTAGATTTCTTTAGCATGAGACTTTTTACCGTATCTTCATTATTAAGGCTGAATTTATCAACTTGTTCTAAATCTGCAAACAGTTTTTTGTCATCAACTAAAACTTCTTCAGATATCTGTCCTTTTTTATTACTAGCATCTTTGAAATCACAAAATGCTGAAACAGGTTCTTTTTCAACACATATCAACTCACTTTCAAAAACAGTATGTAAATCTTGGCATATTTGGTCATTTATTTCATTGATATTGGCTAGTTCTTGATTGAGTTCTTCTGTTCTTAATAAATCTTTGGTTTTTAACATAGCTTGCTCGGATATATTTATGTCGTGTATTTGTTCGTCCTTACTCTCCTTTTCTTGGGAACATAAAATATTTTCACCAAAAGTAGCCTCACTATCCGCCATTATATCCTTGAATATGCTTTTACCCTTCCTCAAAGCCCCTTTAGAAATTTTGATATTTTTACAGCTTGCTGTCTTAAACCCACAAAATTCTTGATTACTTGGTTGTAACTGTTGGTTTGAGTTTTCCTTAAAAACTATACCATTACTTACATTTTTGCTTACAATATTAATTTTCTCCTGTTCATCATAACCACTGGCATTATTTATGCCCTGGATACCATTTGTTGCCTCTGCCAAATCTTCTGCTGACATTTTATTGTTTAAATGACTTTTAGATTGAACTAACTGATCTACAGATGAATTGACATTACATGCAGAAGCTTTGATGTCTGTTGCCACTTCGTGACCTGAATTTTCATCAGCTAGATCACCTGTCACATCAATTCCATCAAATATGTTTTTAGTTCTAACAAATGCTGCATCTGATATGGTAATATCTTTTTTGCTGGCTGTTCTAAAGCCTATCAATCTCTGATCATTTTTACTATTGTCAGTTAAAGACATATCATGTGAAAATTCCTGTAAAACATCTTCATCTATCTGAGATAGATTAACAATTTCATCCATTTTGATTTCATTTTCCTTTATTATCATAGCATTTTTTTCCTCTATGTTTATTTCACTGTCTGGTGGGTTCTTTTGGCAGAAGTTAATATCAGATAACATGTCATCATCACATTTTTCTTCAAATTCAATATTTTGAAAGACTTTTTTACATCTTGCAAGCGCCATATCAGAAAGTTTTATTTTCTTTTCACTAGCTGTAGCGAAACCAATAAATTTCCGCTTTTCTGGTCTTTTTATCATTTCAATTTCCCTTTCAATAAAATCATTGCTTGCAGTAGATGTCGATTTGTTTGTTTGTGAAACATTTTCTTCAGTAATGTATTTTTTTTCATTTTCTGTTGGTTTATCACAGTTTGCTAGTTTTATTGTAGTTAAACTATTTACTAATTCAGCCAAACTAGTACTAGATGCAATATCCTTTTCTACCTCATCAAGGACACTTATGGCTTTACTGAAAGATGCTGTATTAATTTGAATAGATCTGTTGCTTGCTGTTTGGAAACCAACAAACATAGTTTTGTCGAGCATTCCTGGCTGTTCATAAAATGAAGTTTCTAAGGCACATGTCAGAGGTAAGTCTTGTAATTCTTTATGAACATAATCGTTTTCTTCGTCACTACTAAACAGGATTTCATCTTCGAGAAATGTATTGCATTGTGATTTAGTATTTACTGTACAATGAATATCATCTTTGTTGTGACATGCAACTAGATTTTCTATTATCTCTGGGGTCTTAGCAATAATTAACTTTTCAGTATTCATTTTAAGTACAGGACTCAATGGTTTGTCACCAATACTAGTTTCAAATTGTAATTTAGGATGTATGTGTAATTCTTTGCCAATTATTTGTGAATTGATCAATTGCTTAGCTGAGGTCAAACAGTCATGTTTTTCAATTATTGGCAAGGCCAGTTTTTCAAAATTTTCAAAAGGTTCCAAGTCAAATACTAAAGGAGATGGGGTTTTTGACTTAGTTACTTGTAATATAGGACTTCCACACCTACCCTCATCTTTTATTGCAAAACTTTCATCTGAATTATCTTCTTCTTGTTCTAGTTCATTAGCATCAATTTCTACACATGTGTTAAGCACATCTGGGCAATTTATATCAAGTTGAGTGTTATTTTGAGTAAAAATATCAGTTGCTTGATGAATTATTTTGTTTTTTCTCTTTTGACTACAATTACCATTAGGATTTTTATCTTTTTGTTCAATAAATTTGAAGTTTACAGAACCATCACTTTCAAAGTATTTTTCATTGCAGCAAGACTTATCACTGTTATAATGACTTTCATCTTTGGGCTTGTTCTTGTCCTCTTTACTGAAACTGGAGTCAAATTCTTGTGTTATCCCATTATTTGCGTTAACCATTGCCTCAGCGCTTTCAGTTATGCTTATCAGTTGTGTATTAGAGAGAAATTGTGTTTCAAAATTGTTTGTGGCCATTTCATTGGTTGCCTAAAAAAATTATATATTAAGTTATTTTAAACATGAAATTTACTGTGCATGTGCTAAGTTAAGAGTGAACAAATGTGATTGATATCTCTTTGTAGCAAAAAATAAATAAATGAAATTATTATTAGCTTGTGTTATTATTGTCCAGTAAGGTTTATCTGTTGATTCTAATAAGCAAAAATTAACTTATGATTCAAGTTTTAGTGTTTACTTGCCAGGCTTAGTACTCTGATGTGGGTTGTTTATTCTCAGGACCAAAAATTTTATAAGTAGATAGATTTATTAAAATGCTCTTTGAATAATTCCACTTACCTCTGCAACCCTTGGCAACATGTTAACAGGTACAAACGTGGATTGCTTACACTTTTTTAGATTTTGTTTATTTTGTTTACAAGTACTAGCCATGTCCGCCTTTTGAATAGCTTTGATCTGATGATTCACATTATCAATAACATCTTGAGCACTGAACGACTTTGTGGAATGTATATCTCTTGTACATCTATGATTACGACCACTGTATAGTGCCAAAGGCGTCCTATTAGCATTCTCTTTCAGAAGACTTTCAAATTCCATTAAATTTTGCGAAGTATGATCCATATTGGTATGAAAAGAGCCTTGTTATTTACTGAATTCCCGAATAAGGGAACTGCTGTTGTAGATGCAACAAAATAGTTTTCAAATATACATCTTCCTTCGAAAAGCAAGAATTAATCGTTTTCAACTTTAGCGAAAATCCACTCAGCGCGAAAATAAGTACCAAATTCAACAATATTTTTGTCAATTGAATTGACTGACATTTGTTTGACAGTGACAGCAGATTGCTTCCATTTCACGCACTCAAAGCTATGTTGATTTTTAAATGTGGGTTGGATTTGTTTAAGTTTGGTTTATGCACTGTTTACTCCAGTTTACCCTTGCGATATTCTGAGTAAAAAGAGTGGATCATTAACTGAGTTTCGTTTATTGAATTCCAGAACTCCTTCAGGCATTCTTATTTCATTTAAATTAGAAAGCAGTGGGTATTATGTACATACAGAAAAAATAATTGCGTAGAATGGAATGTCAATTATCCGTTCAGAAATTGGTTTCACTGTTTGAGTGAAACTATAGAGGGCAGCACTAAAGGCACTAGGACCTCCTAGGCACCATCAACCTCATAGACTCCGCGTAAGGCTCTGGTCACAAAGTCGGATAAATACGTCGGAATTCGGAATCTAGGTACCACCCAATGAGTTTCTATCATTTTCGTAAGCTGCCAAGCGAAAACCTCAGATAATGGAAAATAAACGTAATAACCTATCAGTGACGTTGCCCACCGCCTCAGGTAGTTTATTTCACACGAGGAATCAAACATCAGGTGCCTAGTGGCTATAAGGTCGATGCTAGGCACTCATCACCTACCTACCTAGTGCAGCCTGTTTGTCCATCCAACAAATTTTCTAACTACCTATGTTTTCTGATACAGGATGGCTGGAAAGTTGACGATCAAAGCTAAAATTCGAATACCTTGAAGTAAGGAATTAGCAAATCACCCTGATATCTGTGTCCCACAATTTTGCACAGTTTATGAGAAAGAAATTTACAGAGTTTTAATCCCCTGATTCTTACGAGTTGTTAAGTCTTGTTAAGTTCGTTTCCGAATGTGGCGACAATAGCTGCTATACATTCGCAGCCCGCACTGACTACGAATTATCTATGATACAGGGTTTGTCTAGAAAAATGTGGAGTGACTATCCTACTAATATTATAAATGTGAATGTTTGTATGTCTGTATGTGCCGTGTTGCTTTTTCACGTAAAAACTACTGAATGGATTTTAATGAAACTTTACAATAATGTAGCTTATACATCTGAATCGCACATGGGCTTCAATTTAGCCCTGCTTGGGCTTGGTGGTAGAGCAGACTGCCGGGGAGCCAAAAGAACTCAGTGTGATGGACTCACCATCCACCCGCTGCGGCCCATAAGGGCGACACGTGGTGGGGCCTGCAAGCGCCCCGAGGTGGGTGGTGGGGGCCGCGGCGTACAAATGGTTGGTGGAAGGGGGGGGGGGGCAGCTATCCGTGGCTGATCCCCCCTGTGCATCGTGGCCCGGCGGAGCCATACCACTGGATGCGGCAGCGACAGCCCTTTGGGTGGTTCGTGGCCTTGAGGCCACTTGATTGAGGCCTTTTTTTTCGTGGGGAAATCCTCATGGATACCTCGCCGCTTAGGGGGATGACGAGCTTATATTGGACTCCTACCGACTAAAACTCCACGGCACTCAACGGTTGCACTTTGGCGGCGAAGCTGGACCCTATCAAAGGTAATAACGCACTGCTACGCCGCCAATGCTAGCCCCAACAAAGGGGGGAGGCCACGAAAGTGCCTGGAGTACACAGGCACTTTCGCTGTCTCGGTGGACGCCGTGTAGAGTGAAAGGCAAAAAAACATCACCAGTGAACCATACTTTAAACCAACCATATTTTAAATTCAAGACCGAAAATGCAAGAAAATGTGTTTCGACAATTTTATTAATATATTGCGATTTAGACATGGGGGATTTCCTGCTCATTATAATTATAATATATATAATATAATATTATAAAGAGGAAAGGTTTGATTTTTTGTTTGTTTGTTTGTTTGTATGAATTGAATAGGCTCCGAAACTACTTGGCAGATTTGAAAAATTATTTCACTGTTGGAAAGCTACATCGTTCCTGAGTGACATAGGCTATATTTCATTTTCAAAAAAAATAGGCATCCTTACTAAAATTACGATAACGTAATCCAAGGTGTGAAAAATGTTTAATGCCCGTGCGAAGCCGGGACGGGCCGCTAGTTAGAAAATAAGATGAAGGTGTGAAAGCTACAGTTATGAAATTTTCCTGCTGCTCATTAGACATCTATGTAGTTTAAAGCATCTCAATAAAGGTACTATGTTCTGTCTTCAACATACAACAAAGGCTTTTTTAAATGGTTTGTCTAAGATAATTATACTATAAATTTTTTTTGCCTCCTATTTCTGAACTTCCTTCTTGGAACAACAAAGCTGATTGAATGAAGACTTGGCTGTATGGTTAATAAAAAAGCCGTTATAGCGTTTTAAAAAAACAAATTCATTTCATTCATTCATTCATTGTCATTGCATCGTACGGCGGGTATATTTTGCAAAGAAAACACAATTTTCTAAATAAAACGCCTGTTTTCCAGTTTCTTTTACAATCAGCAGCGTCCTAATCCATTTAATTATTCAAAATGGTAAGGTTTGGTTATGCGCGACAGTATTTAAGCATTTTTACTCCCAAAATATGGCGGCATCTTAGGTTATGTTCACAACATTTTAATTTTTCAGTCTCACACCATTTTGCTGGTTCAGCCCGGTCTTAGGCCAGAAACAAGGACATACTCCGACTACGAGAGTGTCAACGAATGTATGGAAGGTGTTTGTAAGATATATGAAGAGCATTTGAAGCGGCGAAATCCAAATACACCTACCATAACATACGACATCTCACAACTGTTTGATTTCGTTGATCAGGTAAGTTTTCTGGATAGAACCTTCGGTTTAACCGTTGCCATTTTACAGTAGCTTTGTTTCATCAAGTCTAATGACTAAGTGTTTATTTGTTTCCTCGAAAAACAACGTGATTAAAAAAAAACATGCTTCCTATTGTTATTTGAAGAAATAAGTACTATTAACTACCTAAAGAAATAAGTACTGTTCACTCTCTAAGATTCTCCTCGAGATCAAAAACTATTTAGGTAATCTGTTTGCAAACTATAGTCAATTTTTTACATTACGTTTGTGCCACAAAAAATGAGCCACAATTGAGTGTGTGTTACGTTTTCTACCTATAACAACACAGGCACATACCAAGTTACTTTCACATTTATAATATTAGTATGTATTGTGATTTGGAGCTGGCTTTTGCCTAGCAGTAGGAGAGAATCAGATGAGTTAGTTTCATTTCTGCTAAAATGTGTATAATAAGTAATTGATGGTGTAACGCAAAGATAAATAATGTTAAATTGTACAGAATTATAAATTTCTCCTAATCTTTTACAGCTAGCCGATCTAAGCTGCCTTGTATACCAAAAGTCGACAAACACATATGCGCCATACAACAAGGACTGGATCAAAGAAAAAATATACGTACTACTACGTCAAGCGGCAGGCCAAAGCGACTAATGTGTCTAGTTGTAAGTGTAATTAACTAAGTTACTTTTTATCTGTTTTGGAAAGATTGTGCTATTTGATCTAATACAATCATGTATTATTAATTTGGGTGGGTGGATTAAGTATACTATTTAGAGTTCAAGAGGTTTTTTGGGTAACATAATTGCCCTTTTCAGTATTGGTTTCTAAGGGTGCATCCCAATTGGGCCTACAGTGAGCCACTGACTTTTTGCCAGCTGACTCTGAGTGGTGTATTTGAGGTTGTGCACTCGGCATAGTGAACAGTATTTTTGTGTGCCACGATGACCTGGTAGGCCCTGTAGGTCACAGTAACTTGCAATTACATGTTTTAATTATTAAGGTCTGATTATTATTTGCACAATTAACTATTCAATGTAGTATTAAAAACACATTAAAAATGTCAACAATAGTTAGTGAAGGTGTCAAAATTTAACTGTGTCTGGCTAAAAAATTTATTAACACGTTGAACGCCACGCGGGTCACAAACAATAGGAATTCGATTGTTAAAGTGACCGACGGCGGTGAAAGGCTTAATATTGGGATGTTGAGAGCATGGTGTCTCTATGACCTGCCTGCATTTGCACAATAGGACGTTTAACGGTGATTGGCTAAAGTATTGTTGATGTACTCATTCAATCATGTAAAAACCAACTTTATTAGCGCGAGCATTTGTATTGCAAACATTCGTTGCATGAGCCTTCGTTCGCGAACACTTGCTTATTTATGTAATGAATATCAAGTTACAAACCTAACTTGCAACCTCTCAATGTATTTGGCAAATTGTTCCTTCGCGACGTCTTTTCATTTGCAACACGAGCCATGTTGTTCCATACCACATTCAATCTTTCCAAAACAGATTAAGAGTTTTTTATGACAATTTGTAAAAATAACTTTAATACACCGTTTCTGACTTTGATTTTGATCTGCCAAGCTTAGATTATGTTATTCAAAGGAATATCAGGTTCATGTTCTAAGTGCAAGATGATAAGGCCCTTAATATAATAGTGTTTTTCAGGCTCCAACATTGATCAGTGTTGTTGGAGGAAGGCACACATTAACAGCTGTGCGATTTGGGCCTTATTTCTATGTTCAAATGTAAGATATTATTGTATTACAGAGAGCTACTTGTAAAGCTTTACATAGCAGATGTAAAATTACATTTTGAGCATTGACTTAGATAGCGATACAAACTCAATAGTGTATGCACTTGATGTGTGTGTGACTTTCTTCATACGACTTTTTCTCCGATTTTTGAAAGATGGTTTGCTGTTAAACACTTACTTTGACTTAATATGAGATTTAATGTGTTGTCATTATTTTTAAATAATATGCTATAGCATAGCCTAGGCTTAGACCTATAGTCAAAGTACAAAGCATTGTTATTTTATGTCAAGTGAGTTTAATTAAAATGACTATTTAGACTATTTAGTTAGACCATTGCAAAAGTGCAGATAAAACTATCAGTTTTGAATATTTCAGTTATAAAATAAATTTATCTAGGCTATGTGTGCAAAATTAAGCTGAGCGTGTCTGCCATATTCGCAAACTTACCCTGATCCACTAATCCGCAACAGAGTGCCAAGTACGACATGCACACCGCTTTTGCTCACTAAACTGTCCCGAGTCGGTAAACGCGAATTTGTATGGCGTTGAAGCACCGCCATCTAGTGGCGAGTTGGAATAATAACTTCTAACTAAGACCCTGACGAAATTGAAAGTCGTCTACATCGAGTAATCTACTAGTAAATATTGACCTTCTTTATTTGGTCGGCTTGCTGCACTATGCGCGATAAACTTGGCGGTGAAGTAACTCGAAACTGTTTGTGCGTGTCGCACTCAACACTCAGCTCTCGATAGAGGGAACACTTGGAACAGTTGAAACGTGAAGCGTCCGCGAACAACTTTGGACACTCCGCGAACGATCCAGAGGCGACTTAAAAGAACGGTAGCGTCGCTATTTTATCAGTTGTAGGAGTGTGGATCACAAGAGGGTCGCGAAAATTCGGTATACATGGTTACACATAGAGTAAAATTTCTGTTATTACAGCTTACGTACTCCCTTATTCATAAAAAAAACACCTTTACTTCTGCAACATTGGTTTTTTCCATTCTTATTCATATCAACATGTATGAGAGTGACAAAACAAGGCAATGTCTAATTCAATGCTGCAGCATTGCTGTATTTTTTATGAATAAGGAAGTAAGTCTGCAACACCCTCCTGTATTAATAATCTTATGACTTGATTACCAATAAAGATAATATTTTTTTTCGCCTAACCATTCATCATACTCCACTTTAGTTATTGTAAAAAAAAAAAAATTACGAAATTCTAACAGTTCTATCATTAAAAAGTCAATTAACCTCATTATTCTTCATACATACCAGTATTATGGCTTACTTGGTATTTACTTACTTGGTGGTATTTGATCAAACCAACACAATGATATAATATCTATTCAAAACTTAATGAAACAGAATTATGTATTGACAAAAAATATCTTTGACAAGAAAAAGTTTCGTTTTATACTATACCAGCTTCTGGGGGTCTAAAAAGGCAACATTTAGATGTTTCATAGTTTTCATCTAGAGCGCGGTCCGTTTTGAGTCATTTTAGATGTTTCATTTATGAAACATCTTAAATGCTGCCTTTTTAGACCCCCTGGTCGCCGGCCTACGGCCGACTCGCGGCCATAAGCTAGTCGTTTTATACTATATTTCTGTTGCAATAGATTTCCCTGTACTCATGGATCTGTTTATAAGAGAGCAATAACACATATTTTGTAAAACGGACCAATCAGTATATTGGTATGTATGTGAATGTGGATGGAAGAATATTTTATTTGATACTTTAAGAGTTAACTGTTTTTTTTCTTCACTTTCATTTTGTTAATGTGTTATTCTAAGATAGAGTAAGTAAATTTAAGAATAAAGTTTAAAATAATGTGTGACTTTTATTTTTTGTATGACTAACTGCCTAACGGCTTACCCCCTTATTCATAAAAACTTAAACAGCTCTTCAACAACACGTTAACTCTTGTATTGCTTTGTATCTTTCATCCTTGTTGCTGCCGCCATTTGCGAGTAAGTGACTTAACACTTCATTACTTAAACTATGCTTGAGCGTTGCGTTCGTTTTTATGAATAAGGGGGTTAGGATCGTTATTGTCAGCAGGAACGCGTTAGACGAGTTTGCACGACCTTTTTTTTTTTTTTTTTTTTTCGTGGGGAAATCCTCATGGATACCTCGCTGCCCGGGGGGACGGCGAGCTTATGTCGGACTCCTACCGACTAAAACCCCACGGCACTCGACCGTGGCACTTTGGTGGCGAAGCTGGATCCTACCGTAAGTAATACCGCACTGCTCCGCCGCCAGTGCTAGCCCCTAATGGAGCCCCCTCCAACCGACCCCCCAACGAAGGGGGGTGGTCACGAAAGCGCCTGGAGTACGCAGACACTTTCGCCGTCTCGGTGGACGCCGTGCAATGCAAGCCAGAGCACCCCCGCACTCCGGCCCGCTGGCACCCACTGTACGCAGGCCCTGCTGGGCCCGCAACCACGAGCCACCCAAAGGGCGGCTCCGCTGCCGCTACCAGCGGTACGGCCCCGCCGGGCCACGACGCGCAGGGGGGATCAGCCTCGGATCACTGGCCCCCACCAACCGATTGTGCGCCGCGGCCTCCACCACGCGCCTCAGGGCGCTTGCAGGCCCTACTGGCCCCGCAATCCCACGTGTTGCCCTTGCGGGCTGCAGCGGGTGGGTGGCTAGTCCACCACACTGCCACGCCTGAGTGAGTCCTCTTCGCTTCCCGGCGGTTGGACGCTAACACCGGTACTAAGCCCCCTCGCCACGCCAAGGCGGAGAGTTTGCACGACCTAAGTTAGGTCACCTAACACAAGATTCCGCTTTCACAAAAATGACGATATTCAATTCGCTTTATCGATATAAAACGTAGGGGCGTGAACAAAGGAGTCAACTTGAGTCCATGAACCCAAATTAGTGCTGAGTGATTCTATGATCGATGTTTTTATTTTACGTTAATTTACTCGAAATTCAAATTAAGAGCTACGACTGTTAGAAATTAACAAGGGACTCCTTTCAGGAGTTTGTATAACCCCCTTCAGTTATTAGGTGTATTTTTGTAACATCCTGTATAGGGACGTACGCAGTGGACATCCAACCTAGCTACCTCTTTTTAAAATATAATGTAGCACTTTCCCCATATTATATCGTATTAGGAGTGTTCAGTTTAAGATCACGCTAGGTATACGCTACATACTTTTTTTGGCGCAAATCAGACAATTTTAGGCCCCCGTAATGAGGCTAGAACTTTTCTATAAAAGTATAAAAAAGCAGATAAAGTGTTTTAAATTACTCGACTTAAGAATAAGGTGACGTTCATTTCGTTCGTCGTATCAAAAATACAAGCGTAAAATTCTCTGATAAATTACGTGCCGCTCTCGGTTTGAATGTGTGCGTGCGCGTCGCGCGCCGTGTCGGCACAGTCGGCACGCGCGCTCACGCTAGCATAAATATGGGGGAATAAGGTGGCAGCCAGTACGTACGGGCTGTGCCGCGTGTTTGTGAATTTTGGTTCTAAATGAGTTAAAAAAAATCTAATAGGTAACACTTTGTTTCTGCGTTTCAAAGAGGTGATTTTAAAATGAAAAACATACTCTTCAATACTCATATTTATTTTATTAACTTTAAATAATTAGAGAATTATCTATTTACAGTTTTAAAGTATCTATTACAAAAAATAAACAATAACTAACAATAGAATAAACGATTTTATACACCTGACAAAGACAGAATCTACCCTTAATGAAACATATTAAAGTTAAAACTAGTTTTAGCCTTATTTAACAAAATATTCACCGACATGATAAAACAATAAAATTAAGACAGTGCCTCAAAAATCAAACTCACTCAAACATGGATCAAAGCAAATACGAAAATTCCGAATTTCTTGGTTTTTCTTCTAACTCTTCAAAACAAAAACCTACGGGCTGATACGGTACCTGGGGGTACGTATGCTTTATCAAAAACTAAACAAGTCACCACTTAATGCCCTTTATCGCTCTGACTAGTAAGTCTATCTGTATGCCTAGCACGAACCGCTAACGTTTTGGTAAGCGGAAAGTAAACGTTACTTTTTTTTAAAGACAGGGAAAAGAAAAAAAATATATCTTTCAGTTTTCGATTACCAAAACGTTAGCGGTTTGTGCTCGGCATACAGATAGGACCACATGGTCGGATTAATTAGGCCTAGAACAATATTGACGGTGGAGCAGTGCCAAGTACGGGTTTTGCTCCTTATGTGGCGACTCTGTAAACGCGACTTTGTATGGCATCGTGGTCGCGGCCTCTGGTGGCGGGTAGACGTAACCTTGAAATATGTATTAATAGCTGTCAAACCCTTGACTTGTGGCATTCTGAGTGCCAAGTACTTCATGCACTTACAAACGCAGATTTCCACAGAAAAAAACGGTTACGTGTACCCGCCACCAGAGGCCGCGACCACGATGCCATACAAATACGCGTTTATAGTGCATGTCGTACTTAGCTTTCTGTACAGAAGGTTTGTATACTTTATTAGATCATATAACTAAAATCACGAAAGGTCATTTTTAAACCAACACAGTGGAGGGAAAAACATCATCCATATACGGTGATGTCCGTGGAAAAAAGATAGAAGGTAAAGTCAAGATGAGCCTAAAATAAAATTGTCAGTTTAGCAACTCGATAAAATAGAATACAAAAGTTTAAGAATCATTGATGAGTAAAAATGGATTTAGTCCAACGTTGATTTGGAAGAGTTTGGGTAGGAGTTATGCCCAGTATATCTTGAAGGTTAAAAAAGGCACAATGTTAAAAAATGGTGTTGGTTCATTATTGCACAAAATCAAATAAAAAACTTAAATTAGCGGACTTAATGCCAAGGAGGCATTCTCTACCAGCCAACATATAATTGAGATTTAAGATAGTTTGGGCAACTTGCTAAAAGAATAATAAGGTAAAAACACTGTTTTGTTGTGGTCAAACAAGAATAACTAAGAACTGTCATTGAAGAAATAAGTTTTGGTTTATTTTCAAATGGTCTTTCTTCGCCCCCTAAATCAATAATTAAACTTTCTCCTAAAAAGAATAAGAATAGAATTTCTTCTAAACATTCAGTTACTTGTATTTACTTAAGAGCTCACAGGTACAGTCAGGGGCATAACAGGCTACCCATTTTCAGTAAGTCCTTGCTCTGTTGCAGTAATTGCATTTGTCGAGAGCAATATAAAAAGCGGAAATGGGTAGCCTGATGTGCCATTGACTATGAATTTTGAAAAAAATATCTATATGTTAACACATTTAGTGACAGTGTATCAATTACAATATTGAATGTATTCTCTATTTAAAGTGCAAAACTTACGCTCTTTAGTTAAACACTTAACGTAGGTTAAGTCTCTTAAATCTTTTATACCGTTTTAATAAAATAAAAAACAATTTAAGTCTATCAAAGGATACGTCTTAATTACATTAAAAGGTTTTAAACGTAATAATTAGTGCTAAAATTTATAAATCTATTTAATATAATTCGTATTTACATATCTTAATATTCAAATTTGTGTTAAGGTTAGGATCCAACGGCATATTATTTTCTAAGCACTTGTGACACAAACAAGGAACGCCTAACGCTCTTAACGCTCCTATTCAATTTTAACTAAAATCAATCAAAAGTGGATATTCTTCTACTCTTTTTAAAATAATTTGATGATTTTTTTCTAACAGAGTGCTAAGTAAGGCTTGCACAGACCAAACGCGGCGAGGGTATACGCGGTTTTGTATGACATCGTGGTCGCGGCCTCTGGTGGCGGGTAGACGTAAACGGTTTTATCTTTGCGATTACTTGCTCGCCACGATTGGTCTGTGCATGTCGTACTTAACACGTACTGTTTCTTGTGACAATAACTTTCATGTCGTGTAAGTAATATAATAAATAGGTAACATAGTATAGGTATACATACAGTACAAATTGACCAACGAAATTACTTTAACCGAGGCCCGCTGACAAACTATCAAATATCCTGTCTTGAACAAAACGTAGAAACAAATAATATTTTCTTGATAAGGTACAGTCAATAGCACATCAGGTTACCCCATTTCCGTTTTTTCTCTCGCTCTTGCCAAATGTCATTTCTTTGCAATAGAGCAAGGAGGACTGACCGGATATGGGTAGAGTGATGTGCTGTCCACCGTACAAAATCAAAATCTCATAAAATATAAGAATGTTTGGCGACAAGCCCCCCTAATCTAACTGGCATATTATGTAAAATACTTCAACTAGAAATGTATGATATAAATCCCTTTTCGACTTTAGGCCCTGTATCCACAAAAACTTGACACATGTCAATAGAACTGTAGGCGACAGCTTTAATTGCACGGGTTACCTAACTTTGAGTGCGGTCCGTTTTGAGTCAAAAGTGATAATAGCGCGCTCACGCTCATACAAATTGTCAATTCGGGACGCATGTGAACGCGCTATTATCACTTTTGACTCAAAACGGACCGCGCCCTTTGACTAACGTTTGCGTATTCAGGGGTGAGTGTAATAAACAAGTAAGACTACTTCATTAGTATTAAAATAATATATTCTGAGCTATTTATTATGGAGCTGAATATCTCAAGCTTATCCAACTTTGAAGAACAATTTTCTTTAAGAAATGTTTTGGCGTCGCTTTTGTCCTTTTAATCCCTTTAGCAACCAATATAAAAATGTATACGTAGTGCGTCACAAACTTAACAAAATATCATCATTTAAAACAAAATGTTACTTTTAGATCATATTGGAATTCTAACGTTATGGACGGTACTCACCGTAAGCATTTGCTTTTCGGATTTGATTTGCAAGCATTCAGATTTCAAATTTGGTTCGCACAGATTGCAACACGAGCAAAACTCGTTCGTGAAAGGAATGCTCCCGAAGAGAACCGTCCCACTTATAATCTGTCCAAACCTAAGTTCGTGATTAAGAGCCCTTATACATTGCGAATTGAACAACGATAAAAACGTGCGATTCACACCAGCTATTGCTAAGAAATCGATTCATTGGTACCGATGCAAACTCGATCGATGCTGTGAAGTACATCGCATTTATAACGCCGCTGAAAGTCGCACCTCCTTATTCATACAAATTCAAACAGCACTATTTTAACAACTGTAAACTTTTGTCTCTTTCATTTTAATCGCGGTCGAGACTTGCTAATAAGACAGGACACTTCAATTGCTAGAGATATTCTGAACTGAATTAACTTTAATGATTAAGGAGGTAGTGTGTAATGGGGCTAACAGCTACGTTTTTATTACCTTAGCCCGAAAGTAGATAATATCTAATAGTGACAATTCTCTTGATCCGGTTTCGAAAGTAACTTATACTTCTGTCCTTTTCTCCCGGTAAAAATCAGCATAACTTTGGTGTAAAACGGGCCTGAACTGTATTTATTACCATGACTCCTGAAATGGTCTGTGATTCGGAGTTCGGAAAAATTGAGTTTTGTCACTTAATTTCCATAAGAGAAGAAAGAGAGAGAGAGAGTAATAAAATGAGCTAGTTGAGCTTAAAGAGAATCCTTTTTAACATCACCCTTAAAACAAAGGAGAATGGGCAAACTTCATACAAAAACCAACAGTGATAAAATGTATACAAGGTGTTATTTCTAATAAAGGAAAGCACAATTCTGTATTTTTAGGAACCTTTGGGTCAATTTTTTTGCTGTATACTGTCCGGATCTTTGAGGATCGAAATGATCTATTAAACAGTTTTTATTATGTCAATTTCTTCTGAAACTGTTTCAATTTTTATTCATTAAACTTTTGACATTTGTACCTCGGTTCGGACTGCGTTCAGAGGTATATGTCATGAAAATATTTGTTCGATGGATCAATTTGAACATAAAAAAATGTTTTGTTCCAAATAACAGCGAAAAAAAGCATCAAAGTCAGGTATTGGTTTGCTAGTTTATAAAAACAACACCTGTTTAATGCAGTATTATTATTTAGTATTTGTTTGGAAGTTTCGTCTGGAAGGCAGTGGACATCATGTGCGTTCTGCATATTTTTTTGTCTATTTATCTACATTTTTATGAAATGTAAAAAAGTACCATGAATTACTTACTTTATAACTGCATAATAACTGTAGATATATACGATTTAAAACGTAGGTACATCTGGCAGTGAAATAAGTCACTAAGTTTTCATGATTATGTAGACTATTTATAATTATTATTGTTGGTTCTGGGTTATTTTTGCCCAATCGCCTTTACAGAATCTCCCTGCTATGGTTTTGCCAATGAGTTACAACATAGAGTCTATCAATAGGGGGTTTAAAAATTGTCCTAACAAACTAAGCAACAGTGTGATAACTATTTTTGCGTGTTGCTGCGGTAACCGCTTATCATGAGACAGTCCGCATGCTAATTTGCCACCGACAATTTTTTACAACGACTCGGGCATCACTCACATCTTGTGACCGAAGTGAGCCGAGCCGGGACTTAATCGAGCTAAGTCGGGACCAAATCGAGCCGAGACGGGACCAAGTCAAGCCGAGTCAGGACCGAATCGAGCCGAGTGGGAACCAAAGCGAGCAGAGTCGAATCATGTCGTGTCAAGTAAGTTCGGATCCGTTACATTCAGATTGCGCAATTATGGTTAGATTAGACCACCTAAATTGTAGCTACACCAACGTGAGAATGTATGACTTACATCCCTATAACTTTGTTAATTTAGTGTGCAGTAATGTGTTTCTTATCTTAACGATTTCAATTTGAGATTCATTCGCATTCACTCTCTATTTCAAATCCCTATTTGACGAACCCCATACTATCAGACAAGACAGGACGTTTCTACAGTTAAAATATTATCGTAAAATGGGCTCAAAACATACTATTATCGATTAGAAAACCAATTGTACTATTATGTACATAAGACCCGAATTGCCACCATTCCCCAACAAATGCTACGCAACAACATATATCGAATAATTATCTAAAAACGACGAAGAACCCTTATTATGCTACCCTCACTTGGTTTTGGTTTCGCTCTTCGGTTTCGGATGCATCTTGTATGTATGTTTCCTCAAATCAACTTGTTTCATGTACCTGGGAAGAAATAAGTTATTATTTAAAAAGGCGTAGTAACGAAAGTAACGTTATCTGTCTGTGCTTTACGCAATCACGAACTAGAGAACCGATTTAAAATGAAATTTGGTAGGAACATAGTCTAGAACCTGAGAAAGCTAAAATAGGCTAAGTTGAAATAGGGGATATAAGTTTGCATGGAAACGACGCCTTTTTTAAAGCCTTATTCTTAGACTTTTGATCAGATATTAATGAATACAACATTCAAATATCTCAGGCTCTAGAATATGATTTCTTTTGTTATTTAGTTAGTTTATTTTATTCACGTACAACCTGAAGGTTGCCTGAAAGAGATCGCGATAAGACCGAAGCGAGACCGCCTATATTTTACATTGGTTTTTGTAATTTTTTACATTTCATGTAATGTTTTTGTACAATTAGGAATTCTATCTATGCCCGTACCAAATTTAATTTAAATGGTAGTACAGTAGTTTACGCGTGATCGCGTAACACACAACAGACAGTATTCATTACTGTCGACCTTATACTATTAGTAAGAATTGTCCCTGGTGTGCCCAAAAAGGATTTGATTCTAAAAGAGCAACAAGAGAAACGTTCGTAGCGACATCTATCTTGCCACATACGAACTTACATAATCTGCGAGCGATTGAACACATAGACACAACTCCAGTCGGAGGAACCTAAGTTTTTTAATAGTGTGTTTTTTATTGTCTTTTTTTAGCATTTTCCATGCAGTATCTTTACTAAAGATCTGAAAACCAGAAAAAGACATTTGGTCATATACCACAAAGATTCGGCAGGTCAGTTAATGGTCTCGGTAGCACAGTGGTTAGTGCAGTCGCCCGGTTTGCGAAAGATGCGGGTTCGATTCCCGCCTGATGCCAAAATGACCAAATGTCTTTTTCTGGTTTACAGATCTTTAGTAAAGATACTGCATTGAAAATGCTAAAAAAACAATAATAAACATAGTAATAGCTTTTTCATCTTAATCGGAAGTTAAATATTTGAAATAATATTTCTTCCGAGTGTTGAAGGTGGATGCCTATAACATTGATGAAATCACCCTGGCTCATAGGGTAAATATGCCAGAAAGATTCGGCCGGTCAGTTAATGGTCTCGGTAGCACAGTGGTTAGTGCAGTCGCCCGGTTTGCGAAAGATGCGGGTTCGATTCCCGCCTGATGCCAAAATGACCAAATTTATTTTTCTGGTTTTAAGGTTTTTTTAATAGTGGATGAGGAACTCTACACCTTGTTCCTCACATCACCAAAAGTGCCTTACCTGCTAGGACAGATCTTGCAAGTGTACTTGAAGTCTTCAGGGTCCCCGTGGACCCGCATCTGATGCCGGTCGCGGATCAGCTCAGACACGAAGGATCGGTTGCAGGTCCCACACACATGTGGCTTCGACGAACTGTGCGACTGAAACGGAAATAAATAAATATAATAAGCGCCAATTGCTAATGCGCTGGAACCTTGTCTAAATAAATACCACGTGACCTCAAAATTATTATAAATTAGTTAATTATTAGTATTTTTCTTTTAGCAGAAGGGAGGGAGGTTTAGTGTTGCCAGTGTCTGAAGCATTTAAGTCTGAATTTTGACATAAATGTAATAAGACGGGGTAAATAGGTGTCAAGACTTTGTAATAATAATAATGCAACGTTTGAAGTAATATTTGGCCTTGAAGAGGCGACTGGAAGGTACACAATTTTTGTTTTCACGTAGATACACATATTTTTGTAAAGTGTTGGTTTTTTAACGCTTGCTATACGTAAGAGCCGGTCGCCTCAGCGTTTAGCGTCTTCGTGGTATTATTTACGCGTATTCTCACATTTATGTATGTTACAAGTATTGTAATTCCAATAAATATTGTCAAATATTGTCATTGTCAAAAAATATAATTCGAAAAAAAAACGATACTGATTTAAATTATTTGACTAATTATTTCGAAACCATTTTAACGGGAGATTTTAAGCTATGTCTTCATGGTTCTTAACAATAATTTATTACTGTAAGTAAACAAGTTGGAACATTAGGATGAAGTAGAAATTTTTTTTTTTTTTTAAAGCATTATTACTACATAACGAATAACAACAAAACAATACATACAACAACAACAATTACATACATAATACACGTGGGAAACACCCAGACCGATACAAACAGACATGTTCATGCACACAAATGTTTGTACTGTGCTGGTACAAACCTGCGACCTTTGGTGTAGTAGCTCATTAACCATTACTCTTCCGCACTCTGACTGTTAGTTAAGACGTAAACTCACCACTTTGAGATGCCTGCTCAAGTTTGAGTTGCAGCCGAAGGTTGCGTTGCAGATCTCGCATACAAACGGCCTCTCGTTCGTGTGTGTCCGCTCGTGTATCTACAATAGATAAGATTATTCATTTCTCAATAATACATTATAATATGTTCGCATTTTTATAATTTAATGTAATTTAATTTAATTTAAAAATTGCAAGTTAAACCATTTGCCTACCGACAGTGGTTTGTAAAGCATGTTCGCTGTATTATCTTTAAGATGTTATGTTTGTGCAGTGTTTTTTGCAAATAAACAGTATGTATGCTATATTATGCACTAGACGCCTAATGTTGTAATTTCTAGTATGAAATTAAGTGTGTCAACTATCTGAGGCGGGGGGATCGTCACTGTTTGGCCAATACGCTTACCCCCTTATTCATAACAACGAACGTGTTAACGTGTTCTGTCACTTACTCGCAAATGGCGGCAACAACAAGAATGAAAGTGGCAAAGCGATACAAAAGTTAACGTGTTGTTGAAGCGCTGTTTTTATGAATAATGGGGTTAATGTCCAATAAGTGGCGTTGACGCTTAACAGATCACAGAAATGGTAGAACGTCATTGGCTGATAGATTCCGAATTCCGACGTATGTATCTGACTTTGAGACCATAGGAGTATTCGGACATAATTCCTCGACAACAATGGCTTAATTGGAACAGCCATTGAAAGTGAATTGCCCGTTATTATGTCTACAATGTTAAAGTTATTTCGTTGCCTCCACATTTCTGAATGACTGACTGACAAGACTGTAAAATGGGATTCAAATTAAAATATTATAAAAGTTTAAATTGACGTCTTTTGTTGAAAATTTTAAGAAATTAACTAAAAATTTACAATAAATGTTTTGTTTCTCTGTGAGAAAGATTTAATTGTAGATTCTCACCTGCATATTGAACTTATCATAGAAGGCCTTCCCGCAGAACGAGCAATGGAAGGAGGCGCCGAGCTTGGCGCGCTCGTGCGACTTCATGTGGACCTTTAGCAGGACTTGCGAGCCGAACTTCTTAGGGCACTCCGGACATGCGTGCGTCTTCTCCTGCAAGGAAGATGCGGTTCATTGGTTATAACATAAACAATGATATTAAAATAAATAAGCAAATAGATAGGTTGCTAAAAAAGTGGCAACCGAAATTAGAACTTTGAATGCATTTTTGCATGCCTTTTGGTGCAATGTGGCAATGAACTTTCCCTGTGTACAATATTTTATGTTACCTACATTGGCAAATAAATAAATGATTGATTGATCTGAGCAAAGCATTGACAGTTTGAGATGACACTGCGCAGCATAAATCTGTCTCGTTAACGCTCTAGTAAATAATCATACTATCTTTTACACACGGTTAAATTATAGGTACGTATGCTAGGGGTCAATTTTTTGTCAGTTCTTGCGTCAGTACTGACATAACCTATATACGTCTTTTTATTGTAATATCATTGATAAACGGCCTCTTTACGTCCCACTGATGGGCGCAGGCAACAGGCCTTACCCCAACTGAGAGGTAGAACGAGCAACACGCGGGCTCAGTGCGGATTGTTGGAGGGGTGTAAGGGTAGTGAGCAACCTTAATGTCAGATGTTATTAAGGTGCGATAAGGCCTTTGACTAGGCTGAACGGCTGACATCAAGCGACGTCAACGGGGACCAACTGCTTAACGTGCCTTCCGAAGCACGGATATACCCGAAATACACATAACTAAATTTTCGGTCGGGGTCACCCATCCCATTTCCGACCCAGCATGTGTTGCTTTACAAAAGCGATCGTCGCCGATCACTGTCACTACTGCGCCACGGGCACCTCAAATTCTGTTGAGGGCGTGTCCTATTATGGAATATGGATTTGGAACAGATGAGGTTCACATTATTTTTTTCAGTAGTATTTTAAATTCTCGTTACGTCTCTATCAATATTTCCTAATTTTATTTCTTTGTCAATGTAAAAATAATTATTGAGAAGTGCAAAAAAATGTGGGAAATTCAAAGCGGTTGAAACAGTCACGTTTGAGTGTGACTCCCAAGTCTATGCGTATGTCACTGTCAAAAGCGCGACAAGAATAAAAATTCATAGTTTGTAGGTTACATTTGAGTTGTCATAGACTTGTGTGACGTCAGAGTCTATGACAACCGAGCGCGCCATAATGGCGGCGTTTGAAACGCTTTAAAAAGTTTTAAGTTTTTAACAATTTCTAAATATACTACATTTCGCATTTTTGGTGATGAATATTATTGATCGGTCATAAAAGGATATAAGCTATCATAAAAAAATATAAAAAATAACAGTGCATATTCCCCATTAGGCGAACAGATCGGCTGACTGTTTGGGCTTGGTAACGTTACTAATTTCACGAATTTACACAAGGTAAAAATTTTAACGATAACACAGGCAGCGGTGATTCGGTAACGAATCCAATTTAGTAACGGTAACGGGAGTAGATCCAAGAGGAATAGTTTACCAATGGACCCACTACATAGACTTTTTGAGAATATTACACTAACTTACCATATGCGAATCCTGGTGTCTTGTCAGCGAGCAGAAATGCTTGAAGTTCTTAGGGCATAAGTCGCACTGGTACCTCTCGTTGCTTTCGCGGGCGTCCTTGTGTCTCCCTCGCTGACCAACAAACAACCACGATATTCACCAACCAGTGGGTCTAAGGGGAATAATTTACCTATGGACCTACTAAACTTTTATTCGCCAACCAGTGGGTCTAAGGGGAAAAAAATACCTATGGACCCACTAAACTTAAGTGACTTTTTAACTAACTTACCAAATGCGTATCCTTGTGCTTTGCAAGTGAGTGGGCGTACTTGAATTTCTTAGGACATATGTTGCATTGGAACCCGGATTCCGTGTTGTGGGTCGCTTGGTGGGCCTTCCAGGCAGACCAGCCAGCTACCACCTTGGAGCAGATCTTGCATTCTCTGATCCGGTTTGAGTGGTACCTGAAAAAGATTGGTAATTATTAGGTATACATTCTCAAGTAAGAAATGGTAGATGAGTTGTACGTTCGGCCAAGAAAGTGGTCTACCCAATGATATTGATAAAAAAGACGTAGACGTACCTATAATTTGACCGTGTCAACAAGATAGTGTGATTATTTACTTTATTAAGTATATTTTCATTATTTACTAGAGCATAAACGAGACAGATACATGTTGCACAGTGTCGTCTCAAACTGTCAACACTGTCAATGCTTTGCTCACTCGGGTGCAACTTTTTTAGCACAAGCACGGTAAAGAAATATAACAGTATTGTGACTTCGAACAAGCGGACGGAACGCAAGTTATACCTAGGCGACCCGGCGATGTCGTTCATAGATCGGCTCTCAGTTGCGAATGCGCCGCGCGCCGTGCAGTGTCGGACGGACAGTTTTGTGTGTTTTGTACCATTTTGTGAACATAATATTGTAAATGTACTATGGCAGAGCAAGGTAATTATTTATTGTGCTGTATTTGGTTGTTTAAATTCATCAAGAACGCACCCAGAGTTATCATTCTTTACATTACCTACAAACTCCGAAATGTAATTTTAAAATTTTTGTTTCGTACCTACATAATACCTACCACACGCACGTAATTTGTTACAATATGTTTGAAGACAGGTATTTCGCTTTATCCTCCGAGTATTACTCCTAGATTATTGAATAAATGAGTTGACAGGGTGAAGGATAGTGACAGACAAGTGAAATAGGTGGTTCATCGGTAGGTTGGATAAGTAAGTAATTCGTAAAGTAGGTACGCTTGCATTAAAATTTGCGGGTTTACGGTTTAATTTCACCACACCGGGTTAATGACCTTAGGTCGGAAATCCTTTGCGCGCATGATACGTGCTTCTCAAGTAAAGGATTTGCTAACGCAATAGTTTTATAGCTAGTCCGCCGCAAAATTTGGTTCATTGTAGGTATTAAGAAAGAAGGTCTTTCAAAAAAATGTACGCTCTAAGTAATCTTACTTCCTACTAATATTGTAAATGCGAAAGTTTGTGAGGATGTATGTATGATCTTTTTTTCACATCAACACATCCTTTTTGATTCACATAGGAATTTCATTAATTTAAATAGAAATACAATATTTACCATCACAAAAAACAATTTCAAAACAAGAAAGAAGCAATCCGGATCCGGATGTTTTAAAATACTACAGGCGGCAGCCCTATCGCGTGGCGACGAACCGCGCCGCTGTAGGCACTTAACTCAAGGACGGGGCCGAGTCATATTACTGTTATATTTCTTTACCGTGGCACAAGTAACCTATCTACCTGTTTTTTACTTTTTTATTAAAATATCATTGGTCTCAGTGCCATAAGCCAACACTGGCCAAAGAGAAATTTACAAGAAAAGACATAGGGTCTTAGAATCTTACCTCTGCCTATGTCCAGATAGGCTGCTCTTGGCATAGTAGACCTTATCGCAGTCCTTGCACGGCCACACCTTGGACGTGCTGACGGTCCCCGGTTTGACCTCGTTTTCCTCCAGAGGGTCTTCGTTGCCTTCCAGTTTGATACGCTTCTGAGCCTCTTTTCTGTGTTCACGAATATTACAATTAATAGATGGAAATTAAAGTGTAAACACACTATGAAGGTTGTATAGTATACGGTCAGGAACCAAAGGGGATGTAATGTTGTAAAGCCGCCCATAGAAGGAACGTAAATACATGCATTTAATTTTAAACAAAGTTGGTTTTATTGAAAACAATTTTCCCAAAAGTGGTCATTTTGCGAAGTGCTCATTATGAGAAGTGCATTTTTTTTTCAGGGTACATTTTGACTGTAATCCAGGTTTTCTATGTATGTTTGTATTTTATTTTTATTTTAACCTGATGTGTCCCACTGCTGGGCGAAGGTCTCCCATGAAGCTCACCAATATTTTTATTTAATAGTGTCTATAGCGTCCTGGCCCAGTAGTCAAATATTTTGACTTTGGATCCAGTAGTCTTGAGTTCAAAAATGGCCGGAACATCTACTTTCCACAGTTTGCGTTGATTGATGGTAAACAATGATATAAAACCCAGGCTCACCCCTTACCAAATAGGCTTTTGAATGTTCCGTTCACCATGACGGCAACAATTAGTGTGCCTCTGACTACCCCGTTTGGGAAATATTCGTGATGTATTTTTTTTAACCTACAAGATCCCACTGCTGGGCAAAGGTCTGCCCCAAAGGTCTCCGTGATGTATTATATGTCATTAAATCATAAAACCATACCTTTCTCTCTCTGTCTTCTTAGTTATCACTTCAGCTCTCTTGTCGTGACCAAAGGTGTGCCATTTTATGTGTATCAGGAACCGCTTCGGATGCTCGAAGAGAAGACTGCATTGAGGGCATTCAAAGTAGCAGCTTGAGGTTACACCTGTACAATAAAAATAAAATAAATAATATTCAATATCTCTAGATAATAATCCACACAGCACCACCTAGGCCCAAACTAGCAATCCTTGTATAGTACGATTCAACCCCAATGGCGGCTGTGAACATCGCGCAGAACACAAATTAAGGTGTCAGCGGGTTGCGAGGGGAGGTCAATCTTGCGCACTCAGCGCTCGCAGCTAACTTCCGAGCCGCCATTAAGTTTGTATCGTACTGTACTATGGGAACTGGACAACAGATTAACATACTTCACTGGACATTGGACATTATTCTGCCATCTAGCCCCAAACTGAGCACCTAACTGCTTGTGCTATGGGATACTAGACAACGGATAAACATACAATACTTTTTTTCTTGTGAGTACATACTTAATCTACCATCTTCAAAACAGCTGTTAAAGCTCATTTTCTCAAGCTTTGACTATTCTTTCTCTTATCTTCCTTGTTCTTTTCATCCTGTCCTTTTTTTTCTGCCAGTAGTTTCTATGCTGATGTTGCTTTGGATAATCCATACACATCCATTTTTTCTATAATCTCATTTATTGTATGTATAATATGTATTATGTATGTATATATAAATATATATTGTTTAGGTTTATTTGTGTATTCAAAACATTATGTGTATCTCATTTACCACTTAAAATAAGTATTTTTATGTATTTCGTTTATTATTATTACTTATGTAAACAATTTCCAATGCTGAATTAATTGTGCACTTGCGAACCCGTCCTATCATATTTCCTCTGCCTGTAGGTTGTCTGGAAGAGATTGCTTCTAGCAATAAGACCGCCTAAATTGTACATTTATGAGAACATGTATTCCTTACAAATGTGTTATTTTGTGTGCAATAAAGTGTTTATCTATCTATCTACACAGAATCAAACCTGTGATCTTTGGTGTTATACCAACTTCTTACTATTTAGCCATTACACCAAATCGGTCGTCGAGATTTAATGCGTTTAATTTGCCATTGCAGAGGTTAAGCAATTTTAGCACTGCACTGCTTGCTTATCATGGCTATGTTGCATCTGTACTGAGATATGCAATAATCTTATGGGCAAACTCAACGGAAAGCGTTTATCATTCAAAAGCGATGTATTCGAGCCATAGCTGGCATTGGCCCTCTTGAAAGTTGCAGAGATTTTTTCAAGAAATATAATCTGTTGACTTTAACATCTTTGTACGTTTATGAAATAGCAAAATTCATACGAAATAACTTAGAATTGTTTGAAAAACCCATACAAAATCAGCGATTACGTCCACGAGATCCATTTAAGTTGCAGATTCCGTCTTGTAATACAAGTTTTTTCGAGAAAAATTGCGCCGTGATGCCAATACGTGTATACAATAACATACCTATTGAGATACGTCAATTACCCACAGTACAGTTTTTACGTAGATTGAGAGGCTGGTTGATTGAGGGTTGTTATTATGACCTTAAGGAATATTTTGACATCCAATGATTTAATAATGACTGTTTTGTTCCTTGGACATGTTACTTTATGATTTGATATTTGACATCCTAGTATTATTATTATTAATTTTTACTGTGCATTAATCCTTCAGTTGTATTTGTAAGAATAGAATAATTTTGTGTCCTGATAATTTATTGTGAATTTTTGCATGTCCAAAACTGGACAAAATACGCTTGACCATAATGTCTATGTAAGATCTTATTCATTTACCGTGTTTTAACGCAAATAAACAATTTCATTTCATTTCATAGCCTAGACCTATCATTGGAATGGTGATCAAAAATTTATTTTTTCAAGATCCCCGTCCATGACACGTTAAGCTGTTGACCGGCCCATGATGAAGGTAAGATGTACATGTTAATTTAATAGGCTGATTATGAGAGAAGTTAAAACGTAAGAAATGCAAGACTTGCAATGAAGTCAATGATCACTACATAGTATAAAACAAAGTCGCTTTCTCTGTCCCTATGTCCCTTTGTATACTTAATCTTTGAAACTACGCAACGGATTTTGATGCGGTTTTTTTAATAGATAGAGTGATTCAAGAGGAAGGTTTATATGTATAATAACATCCTATTGCACCCGTGCGAAGCGGGGGCGGGTCGCTAGTATTATAATAAAAAATACGTAGATAGGTTACTTGTGCTACAAAAATGGCACCCGAAGTCAGGACTTTTGACCGCCTGAGCAAAGCATTGACAGTTTGAGACAACACTGCGCAACATGTATCTGTCTCGTTTACGCTCTAGTAAATAATCATGCTAACTTGTACACACGGTCAAATGGCGTACGTACCTATGAAGGTACGTACGCCAGGGGACAATTCAGTACTGATAATAACGTATCTATACCTCTTTTAAATACCCTTGCTTTCAGTGCACAAAACTATGAGTTCTTTTAGCAGGGGCGTACCTACCGCCGTATTTGCCGTATACGGGGCCCCCGGGCCTCGGGGGCCCCCAAAGTGTGTAAGGAAAAAGAATAGAAACTTTCTAATTCATTTTATTTTACAAATGACAAAATTCTATAAAGCATTTTTATTTCCCGCCTTAAGCGTGCGTTCAAAAGTTGGCAACACTCTACATCGTTATGGCGGGCTGCGGGACTACCCCGTTTTACTTAGTTCATCTTTAACTTGTGAAAAATCTTTACCTCCATATAAGGGCCTCCAAAAAAATTTTTATACGAGGCCCCGACAAGGCACGCTACGCCACTGTCTTTTAGCCACCTAAGACCAACTGGCTTTGAGAATAGAATGGCTACTCCTGATTTACCATTCTTTAAACGAATGTTATTGTCAATTAACAAAACTTACCATTCTTAATTATTTCCATAGCTTCAATCTCACTTGTATCAGCATCAATTATGTTTTCATGCACCGCATCCTCCCTCATCACACCGTTGCTGTCTCGGTGGAATGGATTTGCATGTTCTGTGTCAGTCCAACTCGAGACTTGCTCTATCTTTACTACTATCTGCAAATAGACGGAATTTGAGATAAGAAAGAAAAGAAAGAAAGAAAGTTTTACATGTTTTTTATGAATTTTCTTGCCTTAACCTTATTGGTTTAAACTAGTCATTTATGGCCTTTTCATAATAAAAAAATAGTTTTTTTGCATGACTTTTTTGCACGTTTGCAAAATGTGTCTTATGTCTGCTGACATATCACATATTATGCTGCTGCATAGGTGATTGGTTTTTGAAGAAAGTGGCACAAAGAGTCCCAAAAATATAACCCATAGGGGGTTAAATAAGGGCTTAGACTTACCTAAGTTGATAGATAAAATAGGGAATAAAGTTTTTTTAGGACTTTCTGTGATAGAACAAGGTTCATGCACACAAAGGCACATAATGCCTATGGTTTATTTGTGTTGTAAATATAAAATTATTACAGAGATTCCGACACAGAACAGATGAATGATTGATGTATGTCCTGGGCAGTTAGTTTAACTGGCAAAGTTTTTTTTTACCAGATTGGCCTTATCCTACTGCAGAGCAAAGGCCTCCCATGATCCTATCTAATCACCAGATGTGAAGTCCCTAACTATGTTATACATAAACGCGTAATATAACGTCTCACTGCTGGACACAGGCCTCATATCTACTCTGAGGTGGAGCAAGCCCTGTTATCCAGCTGCCCTAAAGCCTTTGATTAGGCTTAACAATTGACATTTAGCAACACCAACCACGAACAACTGCCTAACGTGCCTTAAGAACAGGGAGATGCCTGAAAAATAAATCACTAATTTTGGTCAGGGTGGTCACCCATCCCATTTCCCACCCGAGGTGTGTTGCTTTACAACTGCGATCGTCGCCGATCTACTGTCACAACTGCGCCACGGGCACCACAAGTAACTATTTTATATTTATTCAAGAAATTACCTGCTCCACAGGTTCTTCTTTTATCACAGTTTTTAAATCTATTTCTACGCATTTAGTCTTTCTTGATTCCTCATCATCTTCTGTTGCACCAGGATTAACTGGTACTTCTACTGTAACTGTAATTTTATTATTACAACTGTCAGCGTTATCATTGTTTTCATTTTGGCTATTTTCGTCACTTTTATATGATTCATCATCGGAATAGTTGGGATTGTTGTCAATTTCATCATTATCATCAAATTTTACTGGAACATTGTCCATTTCTTCATCGTCTGAATCATCTCCGCTTATATTTGAGGTCAAGTCTTTCCTGGACAGTGACGTTTCCTCATCTCTGTAACTATTCTGATGATTTTTCTCAATATGATGATTGGTTTCCATACTTTGCTGCATTTCTCGGTTTTTCGTTGTATTTATAAGAATGTTTTCTATTAATCTTACAGTGTTTTCAAGGTTTTTACGTCTAGTATTGTCACTGAGTAGACTTTCTGGAGATTTTAAACTTAGTCCTAGATTAAGACCTTCATTGTGGGCAACATAGGGTTTATAATGGTCATTATATGTATTTGAAACATAGTCTACAGGTTCAGGTTCCTTCTGAAATGGCTTATTTGGTACTTGGGGTATGTTCAAAGGAGTCTTCGCTAAGTTTTGAAGATCTTTGTAGCTGTTGACAGGTTCCGGTAATCTTTTATCAAAGTGAGGGTAATTCAAGATATTTGGAGAGTGATCACCGTGCATATTCAAGCTCATAGGCAGCATAGCATTTTGCCAACCAGCATTCTGCATTAATGACGTATTTTGAGGCATGTAACTTGGTTGAAACCCAAGAGGATGATAGTTTTGGAAAGGATGCATTTGTGGGTTTACATTCAGTGGAGGATTACCGTAAGAAGGGTAGTTCGGTAGATTGTAGTGTCCTGCAGTCGCTGGAGGAGACTGTTGAGGCATTTTGCTCATATTATTCAAGTTTTGCACCATATTAATTGGAGTCGACAGTTGCGAAATATTCATTGGCGCTCCCATGTTAACAGGCGTCTCATTAGGGCCATAGGGACCTGTGTTATGCAACATAGTTAACTTTAGCACTTACGTCACACCATAAAATGTTTAAAAACTACATTTCTGTTGTGAAAAACGGTATATAAACAAGGGCGAGGATAGCCATTTTGACGTTTTTACGTTCACCCAATCCGATAATCAAAAGGAAAGCCACAGATAAAACAGATAAATCCGGCAAACAAATGAGCTTGCTTTTAAGAAGCATTTACAATTACAGTTACCGATTACCTTCAGCTACCGAAAATGGTGCGAGTGTGAACGCACCATCCCCAAAACCGGTAAGCTATCCGTTCTTTTTTCGGTGAGTGATAGAAGGGTTAAATCGATTACCATCCTTAAATTGTAGATGGCGTTGTATTAACTTAGATAATCAAAATAAACTTCACATCTATTGGGTTAGAGTATAAAATAGCTTGGCTTAACGATATTCTAACGTCAATGACGTTTTGAAGTAGATTTTCATGAACTCCAAGGCAGAACCTACTTTAAAACTATTAGAAGAAGATGTAAAATATAGAGTCAAGGTATAGATACATAATTATCTTGTCTTGGCTTCCGCGATTTATTTATTTATTTTCCGTTGTCTATCCGTAAGAAGAGGACGTGTGTGAGTCATGAGTAATGTAATTATCGTAATTCGTGTGTCTCATTAAATTAGTTAATTGGAATTAAATGTTCAGTGTGAGTGTGCAAGCCAGTGTAGTAAAGTAATATCAGCAACGATGGCGTTGACCGCTGCCGCCGAAGAATATTTTCGTACGATGAATCCTATTGCTAGCAAAATACATGAGGATATTACCGAAGCGAGAAACGCTTATGAAAATATATGGGAATCGCTCACCGAGAAGGAAAGGGTAAGCATAACGGGGCTGTTTCCACTAACACTAACTTATCGCAGGTTGATGTAAACACGAGCTGGAATTTGATCATCATTTGTTATCCCAAGTAGGTAGGGTTAGTTCGCCTGTTTGCGTCCACCACCCAGTTCGCGTCCACTTTACCGATCTGCCTTTGAAAATACTCGAAAATAAGTAAACTATCACACGAATTGAAAAAAAAGACGTTAGTGCTAATACCTCAATGTTCAAGAGACACGCACATAAGGATATAAGGTCCGTGCGCCTAACCAATCCCGTTTAAAAAAATAATTTGTCTTCGGAGAGCGGATTCTTAGCGAAAAAATAGTGTGCAGTGGCGCGTTTGAAGGGAAGTTTTTTGTTGTTATATGTGAATTTTAGGATTCATAGCTGTTTCTAGACTTTTATAATGAAAAAAGGAATATTAACTATGAATTTGCTTAAGTTTTTTGTATTTGACGAATAAAATGGGGTGGACGCGAATTACTACATCGAATTTATAAAACAGATAATAAGTATAAAACTATGTGGAAAATAATTAACCAGAGAACTGGCAGAGTGAAGACAAGAGAATATATAAATTTTAAATTAAAAATAGATGACAAAATTATACAATGCCCAAACACTATAGCCAATATATTTAACAATCACTTTTCGAAAATTGGAGGATCTCAAAATAATAACACAGGGAGGCCAGTTGTTAATCCACCTTTGAATTCAATGTACTTACGTCCACTTAACCAGCAAGAAACCCTCCAGATTATAAAATCAATAAAGAATAAACACAGTTGCGGTATAGATGAAATCCCTCCTATTCTAATAAAACAATGTGCGGAGGAACTAGCTTTTCCGCTCACACAATTAATAAATCAGAGTTTTCGAGATGGCATATTCCCTGACTTACTCAAAATAGCGATAATAACTCCAGTCCATAAAAAAGACGATAAACTGATTCCTATTAATTATAGACCTATAGCGCTGCTTCCAACGTTTTCAAAAATATTTGAAAAAGCTATGTGCAACCAGTTATATGCATTTTTGGAAAGTAACAATATCTTTGATGACTGTCAAAATGGATTTAGGAAATCAAGGTCCACTACATTGGCAGTTTACAAATATATCCAATCAGCCCTCCAGCACATTAATGACAAAAAGACTACGTTAGGCCTACTGTTGGATATGTCCAAAGCGTATGATAAAGTTTCTTATTCAATACTTCTCACCAAATTATATGGCTCAGGCATTCGCGGCCCTGCCTATAACTGGTTTAAGTCGTACCTTCATCACAGGAAACAAATAGTCCAAATAGAGCACCATATTAAAAACACTAATGAAATACAGACAGTCAGATCTATGGAAACAATTTTAACAGGTTCGATACCACAAGGCAGTGTTTTAGGATGCATTTTATTTTTATTATATATTAATGATTTACCGAAAATATTAGACAAAACCGTTACTCTACCAGTCTTATTTGCAGATGACATTTCTATACTGTTTAATTTAAATGACCGCAATAACCCAAATACACTTGTCGTTCAGACGTTGGACAATATATTAGAATGGCTTAAAGACCATAATCTGGATATTAACTGTGACAAAAGTAAAATTATCCAATTCCGCCCATACATGAAACCTGCAATTAATCTTAATATTTCTTTCAATAATAACACTTTAACAGAGGTCAGTACGTTTAATCTCCTTGGAATTACAATAGACACCAACATAAACTGGAAAACTCATGTAGCACTAGTTAAGTCAAAACTTTCGAAATTCACGTACGCCCTTTTTCAAATTAAAAACAGCACCAATCTTGAAACTGCACTCACAACGTACTATGCATATGCTTACAGCTGGCTAAGGTATGGTGTGGCATTATGGGGAAATAGCGTAGATATGATCGAGCTATTTATAATGCAGAAAAAGTGTGTCCGGATTATTGCTAATATAGATAATACCCAAAGTTGCCGTCCTTTCTTTAAAAAATATAAAATGCTGACTTTACCCTCTATTTATTTATTTGATATTTGTTTATTCGTTTTTAATAATATTGAACATTTTCCGAAGGTTAGCGAAGCACACAATATTAACACTCGCAGTAAAAACAAATTACTTCAACCAACAGCGAGAATAAAAATGCTAAGTAATAGCCCGTTTCACATGTGTGTAAAAATATTTAACAAACTTCCATTACAAATAAAAAACGAAAATAAATTGAATATATTTAGGAGCAAACTTAAAGATTTTCTGATTCAAAACAGTTTCTACTCCATCGATGAATACTTTACACATAATAAATACATACCATATAACAAATGAATTTAATGCTAACTTTTACATTTGAAATCTGAAACTCGTACTGGCAAATTAGGGTTGGGAATAAGTAGGTACATCAACATAATGATAAAATAGTAAGGTAATTATTTTTGTATATCATATTGTGTTGCAATTTTGTAATTAATTATTTTTAATTCATGGATGTTATTCTTGTTAAATTGTATTCTTTTAGTGACATTTTTAACTTTTGTAGTGTTGTTTTTTTTTTGTTTTTGTTTTTTTTAATTTATTCTATAAGCTTAGGTACTACAACAATGTTAATATAACTAAACATATAAAAGAATTATGTTAGTCTTAAAATTAAAAATTACCTGTAATATTGAAATTACCTATTAAACTTCTAAAGAAGTTTAATTTAATTTTATGATAATACTATTTTTGCTGTGCTCGAAAAGGGCGACTAAGTTATAAGAACCTATTATGTATCTTCCAGCTATTATGTTACACTTAGTTTGCGAATAAATGCTTTGACTTTGACTTTGACTTTGAAAAACTCCCAGTTTGCGTCCGCTATGGACGCAAAGTATACCTATAGGGGATAATGATAGACCAGATTGCGTCCACTACTTTTTTAAATACAATAAAATTTACTTATTTGTAAAAATAATTTTAAATGTATTGTTTGTTAATATAATACATTTTTTATTCAGACTACGTGCTTATAAATATATTTTTAAATGAAATTAGGTACTTTCTTTCATTCTTCTAATTTTTTTTGTCTAATTAATGTAATTGGGTAATCCGTATTAATTAATGTAAATAAATAAATAAATAATAAATAAATTTAAGATGCGGTCGGTTCGGAACCAAGAAAGAATGAAGAAAAAGAACATAAACAGAAGACGTTTTAAAGGAAGCGTTAAATGAAATTCGAGTGAAGAATAAAACGATAAGACAAAACTTAACAGAACTGATTACTTACTGTTTATTCATTCATAGACAGACGACTGGAGAACAGAACCAGGTGGAGTAGTATGCTACACCGACCGCTTCAGAAAAAAATCAACAAAGCTCTTGGTTGCAAGCGTGCGCAATATGTACTATTTGATGATAGCAGAGGAGATGACAAGATAAAGACGCCGGGCAGGCTGGCCGGCGAGCGTTTTCCAAACCCAAATCTCCGCAATTCTGGATTTTGCTGACACGCCTGCTAGGCAAGCGTCAAAACGATGACACAAAAGTGATGATTACAGTGACAGCCAGGCGCACTGAAAGCACTCAACAAGCAGAGACAACATCAGCGATTGTCAAAGGATGCAAATCAGCACTAGAGAGACTAGCTGGCACAGCTGAAGTTGGATGTGCGAGGGTCTCGTGCTACGACAGAAAGGCAGACAACGAACAAGCTGATCAATGGCCCAAAGCAGGGGTCGAGAAGAACCCAGGAGGGGTTAACATCATCGAGGGATAATCAAGCGCAGCAACCAAAGAAGGATCAAAGACCACGGCAGGATTGCGACAGTTGAGCTAGTTTACCAACGGACTAGACACGAAAGGGGAGGGGCTACTGATTAAGCTTTCTAGAAGCAACGTTCGACTAGTAATCAAGGTAGAAACGGGACACTCCCAACCAAATAGACATCTAACCCTAATAAGCGTGTAAGACGACCCCATGTGTCCGCAGTGCGAGGAGTGCGAAGAAACAAGTCTCCACTTGATCGCAGAATGCCCAACCTACCCACTGACCAGATGGGAGCTCACAGGGTCGGACAAACTAGACATAGCCCAAGTACAAGCGCTGACGGTGGAGCAGATTATCAGACTCTTTAAGCAACGCGAAGATTCGACGGGAAACTGTGACAACTTGAAGGCATAGAGCCTGGGGAAATGGGTAAAATGGCACACAACAGGCGGACCGAACACCCGGCATATTCCCAGTGTTTTATTTTATATAGGTGCAATGATTATCTACGTACAACTTACCTGATTTGAGTACTAATTTTTTTCAAGCGTTTTTTTAGTGTAAATAAAGTTGATTTGGAATATTTTTATCCTTAAATAAAGGATTTGATGTAATACAACTTTTTCTGTACAAATTCATAAAAATATCACCCCTATTATCCTTTATAAGCCAGTGGACGCGAATTGGTCCAGGGTGGACGCGAACTGGCTTTTTTGGACGCAAACTGGGTAAAACGCCTAATTCAGATAATTATCTATTTTAAAAAAAAACGCAAGCTTTTTCGGACAAAACTGTAAGTTAATCCTAAAATAGACTATATAATGAACACATTATATCATTTTTTCATATAAATGAGTGCTAGAACATTTTTAGTTTCACCTTCAAACTTAGCAACTGCACTAAGTGGACGCAAACCGGCGAAATGACCCTAGTATCCATTGTGATATCAAGCATTATACCCCTTTTTATGTGCTTTTTTTTGTAATTTAAATAGTTAAATTATGTAAAGAACAGTCTCTACAACTCATGTGCTGCAATGTTGTAATTTATATTGGAAGTTTTAATTCTCAAATTATTTTAGAGGTATCTGATAATGGTCTGTCTTTGAATAAGAAAGAACAGGATGCCCCTTGAAGGGGAGCTAATTCCTACAGCTCTTGCTTTTTAAATGTAATTAGAATATACACACAGGCAGTATTAGTATTTTTCGAAAGTAGATTCAAGTAAACCGAATTGTCACAAGCCGTGCAATGCCAAAAATAATAATAATAAAAAAAAAACGAATCGAAATTTTGCACCACACATGTTAGCATGTTGGAACTCACTATATCTCCGTCTGTTGCACTCCTTCCCCAGGTTTCTCCATCCTTTCTCTGGTTTCATCTTGCCATATTTTTCTCGTATTGTCTATCCCGAGCATACCCCACTGTGACATCTTATACCATTTATTTTTCCAACTTCATGACAGATTATATTTTGTAAAATATTAACTGAAACCCACCCAAGCAACAAAGTCTTTATCCAAATGAGAAATATGCTGCCCTCGTCTCTATTCAGTTTTGAAATTGAAAGTAAATGAAAACCTTCACTTTTCATATTTTTTTTGTGGATCCTCATTTTTGTGGACCTCTAATTTGCATGTCATATTTGTATATAACAACTATAGTATCACCTTCAAGCAATAAATTAATTTGAATTTTAAGGAAAGCATTTCCATTCAGGAAATTCAGGCTTACCTGACAGGCTTGACCTGACCTATTTGTCCAGAAATTCCTCCATGTTCTAAAGCAAATAATTGTCTGTTGGCAAGAGCAAGATATAGAATAAAAAAATAAATAAAATGTTTACTTATATGATTATCTTGGATGGGAACTGATCCCACTACATTTGGTGCTATAGACAGGACCTCTATACATTGCCCCCATAGGCCAGTCAACCTGTTTCTAAAAATAATTGATGAAATCATTATGTGATGGCTTTTTAATATAAATTCCTGCTTATTACACCTTTTATCCATTAAAAAGGCACTTGTAATTAATTAAGTAGGTTATTATATTGTTAAATTGAGGGTATTAATTAGGGTATTAGTTAATTTTTGGTTATTATCCCATCGTGAAATACTACAGATTAAGGAATAGTTACTACACTATAATCGTGTGGTAATAACACATACATTCTCACGAAAAAGAAATTACAAGAAAAACTTACTTAAACTAGAATTCACCCATGAGAACTGAATGCTTGCCTCGTTTTCATAAATGTGTAATCTAAAGTTCTCATTTATGAATCATTCAGTGCATTCCATTGTAAGAGATTTACAGAATCACTTTGTAGGTATCAAAGAGTATTATGCAGACAAAGTTACCTTTTTTTAAGTAGGGGAAATGCCTTACGCATACCCGTCCACCGGGGGACGGACGGGTTATGTCGGACTCTCCACTGGAAAGGTGGTATACCAGTGGCCCTACCGACTAAAACCCCTACTACTCCCTCTAATCGTCCGTAGTGGGGGAACACGGTGAGGATCGCGAGGCCTGTTACGCGTTCCCCCGGACAAAGCCCGCGCGGGCGGGCCGGAAGCGACCCCCCCTTCGTGAGGGGAGGCCAGAAGGGACAGCCGAGGATGTTAAGCCGTCCCTACCAGGCAGCGGTGAAGCCCGTGCAATGCCGGCGTCGGCACCCCCGTACCGCACGCCAGCTGGCCACCGTACGCAGACCCTACTGGGCCCGGAACCACGAGCCACCCAAAGGGCGGCTCCGCTGCCGTAGTCGGCGGTACGGCCCCGCCGGGCCGCGACGCACAGGGGGGATCAGCCTCGGATCACTGGCCCCCACCAACCGGTTGTGCGCCGCGGCCCCTACCACGCGCCTCAAGGCGCCTGCAGGCCCCACTGGCCCCGCATCCCCACGTCGCCCTTACGGGCCGCAGCGACCCTACTGGGCCCGCAACCACGAGCCACCCAAAGGGCGGCTCCGCTGCCGTAACCGGCGGTACGGCCCCGCCGGGCCGCGACGCACAGGGGGATCAGCCTCGGATCACTGGCCCCCACCAACCGGTTGTGCGCCGCGGCCCCAACCACGCGCCTCAAAGTCGCCTGCAGGCCCCACTGGCCCCGCAGC
This sequence comes from Udea ferrugalis, assembly GCA_950022985.1. NCBI lineage: Eukaryota > Metazoa > Arthropoda > Insecta > Lepidoptera > Crambidae > Udea > Udea ferrugalis. Next base: position 5,981,831 of record OX465544.1, read on the forward strand.
CCCACGCCGCCCTTACGGGCCGCAGCGGGTGGATGTCCAGTCCACCACGCTGCCCGCCTGGGTTCTCTTCGCTTCCCGGTGGTGCCCCTACCACCGGTACTAGGCCCCCTCGCCACGCCGAGGCGAGATCCCATGAGGGGGCAGACAAAGTTACCTGACCAAGCAGACCAAGTGATATCAAATTAACATGATGATAATGTACTCATTGTTTTGATCCCAGTGTTGGGCAAAAGGACTTCAACAGGTCAAAATGGATAATTAAAAAAAATAGAGTAAATATACAGATTCATTTTGAGTCCATTTTGAGTAATTGAAGTTTGAAGTCCCACACTCCCCTGCTCTCCTACCCAGGGAGCAGGATAGTGCGTAAATGCATTCTCCGCATCAAAAAAAAAAACACTGCAACTGCATCCAGCTGGTTGAGACACAGCAATTTTCTGGCCATTCTAATTTGAACCTCTAGTCGTGAGTGGTACAATATATTTTGCATTTATAATCTGAGAAAGCCAACTGCGAGCTGACGGTGAGCTGTCAGCGCGCCCGTCGCTACTATACGTACTACTCAACTCGCAGCTCTCGTCCTTACAACTTGAGGTTCAAATTTGAATTGCAAGATGTTTGCTGGGTCGGTGCCGTGCAGTTGTTGTGCTGGGAAAGTGTGCTATGAACTTTACTCTATTTGCGTTGTCGCAACGCAGCCCCTTGTTTAACTACACACATCAAAAGTGTCTAGAGATATCTCAAGCATTTTCATACAAAGTATAGCTATTGGGGAGGCTGTAAAAATTAAAATATTGATACCAACGTAGAAATTTTTAGGACACAGAAACTGCTATATCTGCCCTTTCAGATTGTATAAAGAAATTCATTGTGGTAGCATTATTGTACAATCGTAAGGACGTTAAAAAAAAGACAGATTTTTCTTTTAAAAGGTTTCAAAATTTTAGCAAAATCAAACGTTTTTTTTGTAATATTCTTAACCTTTATCTTATGCCTGTTTCCTCGAGTTTTTCTAAGATAATGCTGAGCATTATCTAATATCTTTGATTTTGCTAAAATTTTGAAACCTTTCAAAGAAAAATCTGTCTTTTTTTTAACGTCCTTACGATTGTACAATAATGCTACCACAATGAATTTCTTTATACAATCTGAAAGGGCAGATATAGCCGTTTCTGTGTCCTAAAAATTTCTACGTTGGTATCAATATTTTAATTTTTACAGCCTCCCCAATAGCTATACTTTGTATGAAAATGCTTGAGATATCCCTAGACACTTTTGATGTGTGTATATCCTACCTTATAGCAAATAAAATATGTGTAATATCTTTGGTTACAGGTAGAAATAATAAATGAATCCATGATCAAACCAGACATAGCCCTCAAGTACTCGCTCCTGGACACCTTGGAGTTTGACCTGGACGATCCACCGGTGAGGAAGGATGATCTCATGTCGTTCTTCGGTAGAGAACACGGACAGCGGATAATACAGGACGATCATGCTTGTTTTAGGTAAGTTTTAAATACAATCTACTATACATATAAAAATAAGTCGGGTTTTCCTTCCTGACGCTATAACTCCAGAACGCACGAACCGATTTCCACGGTTTTGCATTCGTTGGAAAGGTTTCGGGCTCCGTGAGGTTTATAGCAAAGAAAATTCAGGAAAATTTCACCAGAAAAGCGGGAAAATCTTTTTTCACATACAGCTAAGTCCACGCGGACGGAGTCGCGGGCGGCTGCTAGTTTATTTATAAAAATAAAGGGTGCCTCAGAATGTTTTTCGTTTTATATGTTAAATAAAAAAAACACAATATCAATTGAAGCTCGTTCAATTTATTGTTCATGAAAAACACAAGTTGAAAATGCACATCAATTCGCTTCTTCACAGTCAAATTCACCTGGAGCGAAATTCTGAGACTTCAAAACATTCAGGTTGGATGGCAATGGAATGTAAACTTTACTTTTGAGGCTTATTACTCTTCTAGGGAAGAAACCGTGAAGAGCAGCTAATGTGTCATTTGTATCATCAAAAGTGGCTCCATCTTGCTGGAAAAAGGTGTTGCGAATAAAGCTATCCTAGTTTTGTATTTCTGTAGCTAAAAAGTCCCTTCCCTCTGCTACTTGCGGTTGACACGTAGTCGTCAATTCGAAAACGAAAAACATTCTGAGACACCCTTAACTCGAAATTAGAATCAGCTCTGGGTGTAATGCCCGCTCCACACGTTTAGGGGTTTAGTACCAGTGGAATGAGGAACCGCCACAAAACCAAGATGACTTAGTAGTGCCGTACTCGTATGTGGTAGTTGTGTGCAAAAAGCCCAATTCAATTACGAGTAACTCTATTTCAAAGTCGAATTGCTCGATTGATCGAGCGTAGTTTGTGTACGGAAATCGCATGTGAACCTTCGGTGTTATGCTCTTGCGCAGGAATCGCGGTTTCACAATTTCTCATGCGTTTTTTAAGATAATTAACCGTACAGTTCGTGTCTAACTTAATGTTTTGATAGACCACGTGCTTGCAACAAATGTAGCTCGTCGACTATTGATAAATTAATATCATTCGGTACGAAGGCGCTGGGCCACAATTCTGACAATTCCCTCGAGCACTGTTCTAGTACTTTATGTTTTAGTAAACAGAGGCCCTATTACAATCGCTTAAGTATAACCTGACAGTTTTAGTCACAAGCTCAGCTTTTGAGCTGCATATTTACCGTCATAAGTTGTGTTTTGTGTGGTACATAGTGTCAAAAAAACCTTAATTTTTCTTCATTGCTGTAGTAACTTATTTTGCATGTTTTAGTCAAATTCCAATCAATGAGAAGACGTAAACTGACCTAAAACTGAGCTGTAAAAAGATCGTACTGACCTTTTTTATGGACTCGCCGGACACGGTGAAGCCGGTAGCCGCTCAATTGATCTTGTCAATGTCATGATTGAGCAAGCAAAAACAGGTCGTAGGGTGGTCAACCCTTTCATTCCCCGACTGTACCATTAAATACTTTTAAAAAATGTATTGTACACACTTATTGTGGTGGCTGACTGAACGTTTCTCTATTTGTAAATAGTACGTCCGAGATTTAGGAATGTAATGATTTAGTTAACACGGTAATGTAATTTTGTGTGCTTGATTACACAAGTATATCTCACCTTACAGGAAATTAACAAATAACTTCATTTTCAGAGACGAACATTCAGCACCATTCCTCTACCAGACCAAGAGCCAGCTCAACCTGTGCATCCTAGCCGAACATCGCGCCCCAAAAGAGGTCAAACCGACCTCCCCCATACCTGTCATGTCGGAACTAGCAATATCCCACTCCAAAGTCGTCTCAGAGCTGAAGAATGCCCTCAAATCGCATGATATCCTGAAGAATACTCAAAAAGAAGAACAAGTTACCTCTCCAGGTTTTATTTCGAAGTTCATGAATAACTTCAAGAGTAAAGATGAGGAGAGGGAGTGCCTGGTTAGTGGCATGCCGACGCAGATAGTAGCCTCGTCGGATAACTTCTTCAGGACTAACTTCAAAAGTCCGCAGAATGATAGAGACTATAGGAGCAGTGTTGCCAAGTCAAATAGCGGTTAGTGCATGCAAGGTATTTTTGTTTAGACGCGATACTAGAGGTCGCAGGTTCGATCCCTGCACAGTACAAACATTTGTGTGCGTGAACATGTCTGTTTGTATTGGCCTAAGTGTTTTCGATGTGTGTTATAACATAACATAAACGGCCTATATACGTTCCACTGCTGGGCACAGGCCCCACCTCAACTAATATGAGGTGGAGCGAGCCATACTACAACACGCGGGCTTAGTGCGGATTGTTGGAGGAGTGTAAGGTTAGTAAGCAACCTTACCAGTAGAAACCAATGCTTAATTGAAATCATGTGGTAACCATTTCCGCCACGTGCGTTCGTAACTAGACTTAGTCATAACACAACGTGTGCTATCATTGTTAAGGTGTGTTATCATTGTTTTATTAGCTTACTGCATGAATCAAGGGCCTAATTATGATCCAATCTATTCAAACGCGACAGTTTGAATAGCGTTGTTAACATAACAAAGGATTAGGTGTAGCTCCGTTTGTTTTTATTTTGAATCATAACTCTTGACAATATGATTAATATTTAATATGAGGTGTGGCCAAAAGGACAATGCCTATAAAAGCATGTAGGCCAGCCCGCGTTTTGGAGTATGGCTCAATCCACCTCAGAGTTGAGATGAGGCCCGTGCCCAGCAGTGGGTCGTATATGGGCAATTTATTTATATAGATGTAAATATTTAGAGCGTAATGGCCCAGTGGTTAAACACTCTGGCTAGGAAGCCGGGGGTGCCGAGTTCAAGACTGGCCGGAACACCTACTTTGTGCTACTAGAGTTTACGGCTAACTTTCCAGTGATGGAAAACACCGATAAAAACCAAAGCAACCCGAATAACGAAGGTAGGGTCGCCCATTATCACGTTGGGTTCAAATTCCCTCGGCGAAATGTGGGCGTCTGAAGGTTCCGTTCACCATGACTGCAACAATCAGTGTGCCTCTGACTAACCCGTTTGTGACAAGGTCGTGAGGGTATGTTATGCTCCTACTGTATTGAACTGTAGGTACTGTGTGTATGGTGTTAGCTCGGCGAAGTGTGGGCCTCTGATTGTTCTGTCCACCATGGGGGCAACTTCGCCGCCAATTTGAACCTATTGTTAGCCAACCGTTATCCTGCTTGCTTAGGTTTTTCATTAGTGTTTGTTTGCCATCACCGGAGAGTAAGTCGTAAATTGTGCAATGAACACAAAGTATATACCACCTTATTCATAAAAACATAAACAGCGCTTCATCATAACGTAATTTTTTTTAACGCCTTGTCCTTCTCATTCTTGTTGCTGTCACCATTTGCGAGTAAGTGACAAAAACGTCGATAGCTTATTCTATGCTTGCGTTGGTTTTTATGAATGAGGGGGTTAATTAGTTGTAATGTCAGAGTACTTAACCACTGAGCCACAGTATAATCTTACAGTAAGCTATCTACATACAAACGTGCCACTCTCGGTTTGAATGTGTGCAATTTCACGCACACGCTAGCATAAAATAGGGAGGCATAGGGAGGCGGCAGTACGGACGGGCTGTGCCGTGTGTCTGTGTGCACGCTAGGCTAATAACTCTGCGGGCGGCCTTAGATAGCCTACTGTGTGGTTTATACTGTGACTGAGCCAAGACGCTCTAAATATTAACATTTATATTCTTTCAAAATTCAAATTACATCAACGGAAGAAACAGTTAGTGCTACCCATAGATATAATAATATGCGGAAGGAACGTGCCTTGACTATGTGCCTAATGAGGTATTACTAAGTGGTATTCACATAATGCAGTTTGCATATTTATTCATCTTTACGCATTATCCACTTGCAAATATAGCGATTACAATTTGTGATTGAGATTATGAATTAAAGATGTTGAGTGATGAATATCAGTTACACCGCCGATTTAACGATTTACCCCCTTATTCATAAAAACTTGAACAGCTATTCAACAACACGTTAACTTTTGTATTGCTTTGTCCTTTTTCATTCTGCAAGTGAGAGCAAGTGACATGCGTCAATTGCTTAAACTAGGATTTAGCGTTGCATTCGTTTTTATGAATAAGGGGGTAAATCGTTATCTCCTTAGACCTCCAAGAATTAAGAAATCCCTTTCTTAGTGTCTTTGTATGAAATGACGGCCGATTTGGTGTAATGGTTCAGAAGTGGGCTATTGCACCAGTGGTTGCCGGTTCGATCCCCGCACAATCCTAACATTTGTGTGCATGAACATGTCTGTTTGTATTGGTCTGAGTGTTTCCTATGTATATTATGTAGAACTTGAAAAATTCACCCTGTATGAGCCTACTAATGTTATAAATGCAAGTTTTTTGGTGTGGATGAATGTATGTGCCGTGTTGTTCTTTCACGTAAAAACTACTGAATGGATTTTAATGAAACTTAACACCAATATTAGCTTGTACATCTGAATCACACTTAGGCTACAATTTATCAAAATCTGACTTTTTTTTCTTATTTAAGTCCACGCGGACGAAGTCCCGGGTGGCTACTAGTAGCTTATATATCTAAATAGGACATAGGCTACAATTTATGTTTCTTTTCTTTTCTCAAAACCAAAGTCGACGCGGGCGATTCGCGGGCGGCTAGTCTAACATAATTCTCAAAGCTGCCTTACCATTTCAGACCTCTCCGAAGAGAACCGAGGACTGCTCTCTTCGAGCCAGGCGTCATCAGGCACCGACTTCGTCTCCACGGAAACCCTCACCGACTCCAACCTGCCAAAGACTGGTTACGACTTCCTCGATAACTGGTAACTTTGGTAAGATCTTGTAAGAAACCATTATCTATGTTTTGGATTACGGTCTGTGTCAACTCTCTGTATTGTGTTAATTTATGTGATATCATTTACTTTTTCGTTGTATTTAGAATAGTCTGCCCCAATGATATTATAATAAAAAAGAGGTAGATATATAGGTTATGTCAGTATTGACGTGAAGTCTAAAATTGTCCCCTGGCGTACGTACATACCTATAAATTGACCGTGTGAACAAATGAGTGCTTATTTACTAGAGCGTAAACGAGACAGACACATGTAGCAGCGTAGTGTCGTCTAAAACTGACAATACTTTGGGTACTCACGTGTTCGGAAGTTATGAGTTCGGGTGCCACTTTTTTAGCTCATCTACCTCCTTTTATTATAATATCATTGGGCTGCTCATTATTCTGATAAAATATCATGTGCTAAATATCATACTCAAATAGGTAACTATCACGTGATTCTACTGACTCTAGCTCAGGGTTTTAGACTTATGTATTTTATACCATCTTGTGATCAATAAAAAAAGTTATACCAGGGGACATACTTGTGAGAAATGGCGTCTAAGGAGCGCATAGTGACAAAATTTTGTCACGCTTTATATCGTGCTATGCGGGCCTTGGCGTGAGAAAGAAAAGTTTCGAAATATTATCGAAAGGCGCTGTATGATTAATGTCCAAGGATATTTATTTTATTGCAGGTCAATAATTTGCTTACTTTTGAGTCAATTCTCTGTGGGAATAACCAAATTAATAAACGTCAATAATTCACAAACGTCAATCAACGCCAACCCGCTCATCCTGTCCCGTAAAATGTAATAGAACTGAAAGGGTCAGCTATACTTCTAAGGGATGCTCAACGATGATTTGCGTTTGTGAATTCGAGGGTTAATGTCTTACCGCCGAACTCACAAACGCAAACCGCAGATAAGCAGCTCTCACAAATATAGCTGTCACTTTTAGTTCTATAGACACTTAACAGGTCGGCAAGAGTTTAAAGGTGTGCACAACCTTGATTGACGTTTGTGGATTCGGGGGTTAACCTCAAATTTTTGTTGAAGAAAATAAAATATCCTGATTTTCTTGTAGAATACTCAAGTCACCATTTACTCCACTGCAAACTGTTCTTTCTGATTCTTAGCTGATAAATTATTTGTTTGTTTGTATCGATAGAGGGTATCGATATCAAGCGGCATCGCTATAGTCCCTTCGCGTTAAGAGTGCAGTGATTTCATGCTTGTCCTTTGACCTAGCATGCCCCCTTACCAATCAAATCGTTCCTAATTAGAATGCCAACTCCACAGTGACCAATTGAACGCATACTTTCGAACGAAAGGTTGTGGATCTGAGTTTTTTTGTGTGCAACAGAATTAAATTTTAAAATCAGTTCATTCTTAACGCGAACGGGCTATGCCACTTTAGTGACAACTCAAGTGGTGGAAACTGAAAATCAATTGTGTAGTATTAATTTATTGCCAAATATACTACAAGTACGTATTATGTAATATGCTTTGTAATCTCATTGTTAAGACTGCAATATCAGTTGTAATTTAGCATAGCTTTTGTATGTGTATGAATAACGTTTTTTTACTTGTGTTAAGTAGGATTTTAAACATCGTTAGTTTACAATCTATCTGGCGATGTTGAAAACTATTGATCAATTTTGAACTGCGATATCGGCACATAATTCAAACCGTTAAAATGAAAGGTTTCATTGAAAAACTGTTTGTCCTGTCAAGTCTTGACTGACTTACCCCCTAATTCATAAAAACTCGAACAACACCTAATCATCACTTTTGTAACGTCTGTCCCTTTCATTCTTGTTGCTGTCGCAATTTGAGAGTAAGTGATAAGACACGTCAATAGCTTACTGCATGCATTAATGTTGTGTTAGTTTTTATAAATAAGCGGATTAGTCTGCTAGGTTTCCTTGCAAAATCCATTTTTATTGAAAATAGGTTTACTTTCTGTCAAAATAACCTATTTTCACATCTCCCCATTGAAAGTCTGATCTGATTTTATTTGTGAATCCTAAAATTCACTCACTTCTTGATGATATGCAACATAAGTAGCTCTGGAATAGTATTTACTATAAATACATTTAATTAGTTACTGTGATAAGAAACTAACCCTCGAATTCAGTAACGTCATCACGCTCATGCTGTCTTGTAAAATGTCAATAGGACTGAAAGGTAGGGGTTAGCCCCGAAGCGTACCCGCACACGCGGCGTTTTGTGGCGCCACATAACATTAACATAGGATTTTTTTGGGAAAGCGTGTTCCACCTTCGACCTCGTCGTCGCTTACCATCAGGCAAGACAGGGTTCAAACGCAAAACACATTTTTTAATGTTTATATTAAAATTGGTTTACTGACGATAGTGGAACGTCGTAACATCATAAATGGAACGCCTCAGAGCGAGGTAACGCCGCATGAGTCATGTTATTTCGTGCGTGCAGCCGGCTCCATCGAATTATAAGACGCCATGTCAAAACCGCCTCGTGTCAAATTCCTAGTTTGTAAAATCGAACTTTGGCCGCATTTTGTGGCCCGTGTGCTGGGACGCTTATTCATAAAAACTAAAGCACGTTGCAGCATTGCTTTAGCTATTGTCATCTCCTGTCACTTACTTGCAAATGTCGGCAGCAATAAGGATGAAAGAGACAGACGCGGTTTGACTTTTTATGAATATGGGCGGTAAATTTTCAACTACTTATGTTGCTGATTGTACAGTTAACGGCACATCAAGCCTGATCAAAAACGGAAATAGGTAGCCACCCATTTCCGTTTTTTATCTTGCTCTTGCTAAATGACATTTCATGAATGACAATGATAATTCTTTCCAATAGAGCAGGGAGGACTGACCAGAAATGGGAAGCGTCCGTGATGTGCCGTCGACCGTACATGTATGTATTTTAGGTACATATTCATTTGGAAAAGTCTTTATATGAAATTACTAACTTGATTTCGCTATTTAGTCAACTCTGAAAATGCATTTACTTTTTTAATTTATTAACCTTAAATCTAATTGAATTATTATAATAAGTATGTAGGTCGAACTATTGTAAATTATTTTATGTCATTACGTAAATAAATATACAATGTTTGCTTAATTTTTGTTTTATTGCTACATACAATAACTTTGATCAAACAGGGGGGCTAAAACGGCAACATTTAGATGATTCATATTATGAAAACATCTAACTGACGTTTCATCTAGACCGCGGTCCGTTTCGAGTCAAAAGTGAGTAATAGCGCGCTGACGTCGCTCACGTTCATACAATTTATCAATTCGGGACGCGTGTGAGCGCGCTGTTACTCACTTTTGACTCGAAACGGACCGCGGTCTAGATGAAACGTCAGTTAGATGATTCATAATATGAATCATCTAAAATGTTGCTGTTTTAGCCCCCCAGTTTAACAACTGCCATTCTGCCGATTGTTGGGGGTGGAGGATTTTAGATTAGTAAGCAGCCTTACTATCAGATGTTATCAAGCTGCCATGAGGCCTCAGATTAGACTTAACGACTAACATCTAGCGATGTCAACCAAGCTGAAAAATAACACACATTTTTTCGTAATCTTTTCCGATCTAATGACACAACTGCGCCACGATACAAAGTAAGTTTGTACCGTTCATTTTTACATTATCAATACATAACATAACATAATCGGCCTATATACGTCCCACTGCTGGGCACAGGCCTCACCACAACTATGAGGTGGAACAAGCCATACTCCAACACGCGGGCTCAGTGCGTGTTGTTGGAGGGGTGTAAGGTTAGTGAGCAACCTTATTGTCAGTTGTTATCAAGCCGCCCTCAGGCCTCTGACTAGGCTTAACGACTGACATCTAGCGACATCAACCGTGACCAACTGCTTAACGTGCCTTCCGAAGCACGGAGATGCCCGAAATACATATGACTAAATTTCGGTCGGATGGTCACCCATCCCTTTTCCGACCCGGCGTTTTATTTTTTTTGATAATGTGCCAACGGGCACATTATCAATAGTCATCAGAAAAACCAATAGAGTGCTATGAACAGCTCACATAAATTGTACCAAAACAAAGTGAGTGAACCCGCGACCTCACTAGCAACACCAAATGCTGGCCTCTCTCTTGCTCGTATACTTAGAAAAAATATCAATTAATAAAATCGGTTACATACTAACAGAATGAAATTAAATTGCTGTGTTAATAGATTCTAGATACTTATGTCCAGCTGTGGGCTGGCATAGCCTAATAATGAGGGTAAATAAAATAAAACAAAATATTTTAAACACGTTTTTATTTGTAACATAAGGACAGATCAGATAGAATATACATTTGAAATCACTTTGTGATTCAGATTATGCTTAAAATTATTATCTTCAGGCCTACGCCATTGTATGGTCAGCTGGATAATTTTTGACCGTTTTCTTTCAAGTTTATGGAAACTAACACAAATCACCAACTTAAACGAAATGAGCCAGCTAAAGGTAGCCCACTTAAGTTATAATAAAAAAAAACCCAGGAAAGAAATCATCGTTTTGTCTGACACTAAAATCGTTATATTAAAAAAGTTATGTTTTAATTCTGTTCACAAGGTCAGGACGAGTGTATACACTTTTCCAGTTCATGACCTTGACCTTAAGCACATATAACACTTACGAGTGAGAGAGAATTATATTATTAGGCATTCCGGCTAATATCATCTCACATCCCGGTGCTTCACGCATACTCCAATCATCAATACGCTTCACTTTTGAATATTTTTTCTCATTGTGTATGTAAATAATTTAAAATGTTATTTGCCTCAGTCGCAAAGAAGCTAAATTTTAAAGATAACTCACCACTACCGAGATGAGATTTGGCACCAGCTGGAATAGCATAGCTGTACACAAGGTCACAAGTCGAGTGTATACACTTTGCCAGTTCATGACCTTGACCTTAAGCAAATTACACTCTCACGAGTGAGAGAGAATAATTTCTATAGAGATAATTTCAGACCCCCTGCTACCCAACGCTCGTACAATGGCATTTCTTCTCCAATCACTAGTAGTTGGTAATGAGCATTCCCTTCTCCACTTTGTCAGCTGTTTCCTTCCCCGTCAGCATCTCGAGGAGTGTCAGACCGAACCAGTAGGCAGTTCCTGGACCCTGGAAATGAGAGGTTTGTAAGTTCCTTGTTAAAATTAATATTATTTCTCACTGGAATGTTGGTGATTTTACAGCTTCTAATTTATAGTGTTTTTAAAAACATTTTATGCTGGAATATGTACTTTGAAAATGGATGGAAATTTTAAAAAACCTGAAAGTAAAAGTTGAAGAAAAGAAGAATGTCGAATGTCGACCCAACCACGTTCACGTTGAGACTGATAATAACTTTATAAAATGGTATTAGTAGATTTCCATCCATAATTTATAGGATTTTGTAGAACAGGGATTTGATTTTAAAATAATTTACGCCAGTATATTATCAAAACGTCGTAAATAATGATGAAACTAAACAGAAAACCGGATAAGTGAAGGACGTTCCTGTACATGCATCAGTGTTATTTTACTTTCTTTCTAAACTGAACCTTCATCTAGGTTGTATTGTTTTGACTAGTTTTGCTGTTCTTATTTTACTGTTATTGAAGCATTTCTAACTAGATTACGATGTTTCAAGTGACTAGATTTTAACAAAACGGTTCAATGGCAAGTCAAACAGCAAAAGAAATTAAATAAATGCCAGTAACGGAACGTTTATATGTCACATTGATTGTGTCCAACGTCAAAGTCAGACTGACATGCGTGCATTGTTTGTTTGTTGTTGTTGTTGAATCGTTTGCAAAGATTTCGTGATGTTTTTACAGTGAATTTGGACTACGCGTGTTTCTCGAACTTACGATTGCAGCCATAAAGTGCTCTGATGCATGATACAGAAATTAATGAAAAACTCTTTATAACCTGATGTTATTTTAACCCTTTAATTTATTATTTTTAAATCTCTATATTCCTAACTTTTAGAGGGTAAGTTTTAGTATCTTTTCGATAGCAGTGTTTAGTTGTACAAATCTTGGTTAATTTCGTTCATGAAGGAGGCCTATTATAGTTGGGGCTCAAACTCAAGGAACTTCGCCAGTCTTCTTTCATGACCTCTTGTTGTGTAGCAGATAATTTCTCTACGACTCTCCTTTCTATTTTATTTCATGTCAAAGCTACAATACCTTACGGCTTATTCGTTGATGGACTATGAATAAATACTTGCTGATATTGAGGCGCCTATTCTAGGCACTTTTAGCAGAACTGTGGAGATCAGTTTCCATCATAGCGGGACCGTTTCTCTGGACACAATATAGAAACCGCGACAAAATAATCCCGCGATTTTCCTCGATCACAAATCGCACGAGATGAATCGTGACAAAATTTTGTCGCGGTATACAAAATTTTGTCATATTCATAATAGGGTATGAAGCGTCTAAATCACTCACCCTGCTAGTAACAACGTTCCCATCCACCACAACCCTCTCGCCCTCCACATAATCGTAGTCCTTTCCGGCGATCTTGTCCTTTGTCGACGGATATGACGTCACGCGCCGCCCCACTGCCACGCCGTGCGCGACAAACGCAGTGGGTGCTGCGGAAAATTTACATGTTGTTATTTGTAGTCTTGGTCGTGTAATGAAATAACAGTATCTGATAGGCTAAAATCGTTCACATCGAGATCATTATCATGTACCTTATTTATATAGTTTCCGAAATTTCGCTAACAATCCCGATGTGAGCGATTTTAATGTCTGTGACCATGAAAATTAAAGTAATTTTTCTGACTAGCGGCCGCCCGCGACTTCGTCCGCGTGATATTATTCTATAAATTGTAGCCTATGTGCTATTCAATGTTTATGCTATATTATTGTAAAGTTTCATTAAATTCCATTCAGTAGTTTTTACGTGAAAAAGCAACATGGCTCGTCTAACCAGGGGTATGTATAGGTCATCCCCTTGTCATTTTTGCTGTGCCTTTCACTCAAACACAATTTTATTTTACTATATTTTTTTTAAATACATTTTTATTTTTTTATTTCATTCAATGACTTGTGTTATGTGCTTTTTATTAAGCTTACATGAATGCATATTATTTTTACCTTTGCTTTACTTCGGTTTTTTTACTTTACATAAGACCCAATTTGCAACGCTTTTGGAAAGGTTGAACGCCTCTATACGAGTTTGTATTTCATCAGTGTTCCGCCTCGGTTATGTACCTATAATCTTATTTTTAGTGAGTAAGGGTTAAAAAAATATACACTCCGTCTTTTAGCAGAGTAAGTATGAAGAAATATATTACCTGCACATATGGCAGCAACAATCTTGCCAGCCTTCTCGTGTTCCTTTAGGACTGTCCCCACCACACTGGACTTGCTAAGGCGGTCCGAGCCCTCCAGGCCTCCGGGGAGAATTACCTGCAATATGTAAGAAAAACAATTTCTTTCTCATCACAATAAATGGAGACTTAAGTACTTAAAATTATGCAAAGCTTAAATGGTGTCAGATAGGTGGGTGGCAGTAGTAGATAAATATTATTAATTCCACAGAAACATTACAGTATTGTATCAAATCACAGAGACCAATGTTCAATTTAGGCGGTCTTATCGCTAGGGAGCGATTTCTTGCAGACAACCTTCAGGTGGGGATCTTGAGTAAACAAATAAAACAAATGTGGGTAAGGTAAATATAAGGTAATAAAACAAATAAAAATATTTTTTTAAAAAAAGTAAGAAGATACGGCATACACACCACAGATACATTAATTCCTACAATATAACAGAGTTTGGCTTTGTGGGGTGTTTCAAATATGAAGAAGTAATAGAAATCACGTAAATTAAAAGATAGCAGTTTATATTAGTAAAAGTTTATATCACATTACATGTCAGGTTATGAAAATCAATAACAAAGAAAGGTTGACACTGTCTGTCGACTTGGATCTCTCTAAAGAGGTGATCTTTTAGTAAGCTAGTAATTACCGCATCATATTCCGGCTCTTCCGCCAAGGCATCAGCTAAGGATTTGTTGGGGACGAGTGTCACTTGGCGGGAACACAACACTGGTCCGTCACCGTCCAAGCCAGCGAGGGTCACTGTCACCTGTTCAATGGTTAATTATTAACATAAAAATAAAGAAAACTTAAAAGGAATTTAGAGAAAGAGCACACAAAAGTATTGTTTACTTTTCCATTACCAAAACGTTAACGGTTTGTGCTAGGCCTACTAGGTCAAATATCTTAAAAAACAGTTGTTTTCTGTGGACCCATCTAGGTCGCCCTTAGGTGCACTTTCTATATAGGATTGCTTCAACACAGGCAGATTTTGCAGCTGATAGATTTCCCTAAGTTTTTTATTCAAAATTTTAGGCTTTTTCATCATGACACATGTTTTTTTAAAATTCTGTTAGTCTAATTTTTTTTGAGTTGAACTATAAGTGCAGTTTTTTTTTACTTTTAATCCCCTATTGGCTTACTGTTAAGTATTTTTTGAAACTTAAAAAAAAAATTCCTAAGGTTTAAAAAAATATATGATGAAGAAGTAGTTTTCATATTGCTCTATAGAGCATATTTTAAAAATTTGGCCAGTACTCGCAAAGTCATCTGTCTCTATTTATAAGTCTCTGATACTGTAAATAATGTCATACTAAGTTATTCTAAGATAATACTAACTAACAAAGCACAATGTACTTTACTAAGAGTTACAGTAATAAAGGCTTATTTTATTTTATTTTTACAGTATCATAAATACTGTAAATACAGTAGGAGCTTAACATTGAGGTCAAATTCTCTTTGTATACAGTAAACACATCAAATACTTACTCCACCTCGTCTCAACATGTCAACGGTGATGACTGTCTCCATCTCTTCAGCACCTTGCGCCAGTATAACTAAAGCTGACTTTGACATTGTAGCTGTTGTTTTATGTCTGGAAGCAACATATTAAAATGTGAAAGAAGTCAGGACTTTTTTGAACATCTGATAATATTTGTAAAATAATCTTTAAATGAGAAGGTATAAGTTTGTTTATTGAAGAAGGTGGAATCTGACTGTCTAGACCAGCACCTCCCACTTGGCAAGTGAATTGACCTGGAACCAGCCCATAATAATAAAACACAGGACCACAAAATTGAAACCTTACTTTGTTACTTTGACACTGTAAAAAATTACCAGACTGGCAGAAAAATGTTTGGGAAACACTGGTGTAGACTACTTGCAAATATTTTATTTACTCTTCATAATTT
This sequence comes from Udea ferrugalis, assembly GCA_950022985.1. Taxonomy (NCBI): domain Eukaryota; kingdom Metazoa; phylum Arthropoda; class Insecta; order Lepidoptera; family Crambidae; genus Udea; species Udea ferrugalis. Next base: position 5,997,420 of record OX465544.1, read on the forward strand.
GTAGCCAATGTACATGCATAAATTTCTAATATTTCATATACATAACCTAAACCTTGGTGATTTATTTTTGAAAAAGTACACCATCAGCAAGACCTACAAAACATACACAACACAGATGGGTCCTAAATCATTTAAATGGCTTATAGTGCTGCCAAATAAATGATGTTACATCTATTTGAAAGTTCAACTATGAAGTAAAAATAGCTTTCTAAAAGGGATAGTAAAGTAATCACGATAATAAATTCCAACAATGAAGTCCAACCAAAGTGGATGATGTACCTAAAATGTTGAATTATCTAAAGAGAGAGGAGGAAGGAACATCGACATTTCAATAGCCGGGTCAGAGTTTAACACTTTTTGACCTAACCTATTGTATCATAAAGGTTCTGCATTATAGGAAAATGTTTAGTACCGCTTACTTTATTTGCAAGATACTCCCGGAAGAATGTATTCTTAAAATAGAATTACACTTTGAGAACAAAAGTTTCGATTTCGGATTTGCAAAAGTATTTTTCACCGCAAAAAACATCAAAATTTTGCACTGACCGAAAAAAAAACAAGACTGACATTGACTGAATGTCATTCGTTCAGAAACTTTTTTTTTAGGCATTTATGCATGTTTTCTTACACAAGTCTAATTTCTGAACGTTTGTGAATTAATGTTGCCAAGTTTTTTATGGGATATTTACACTGAAGAATGGGATTATTGTCAAATTAATTAATTATTATTTTTTGTTTGTATTTGTTACTGGCTATATAATATTTTTTAACATTTAAGCGTGTTGGCTATGTATAGCTGTTAGTTGAAAGTTTAAATGAATGAATAATAATAAATAAGGCGTTGCCTAATAGGCGTTGTCCAACGCGATGCGATGACGAAAGAACATCGTACGAATCATATGGAACTAGAATAGATGTCCTATCAGGCGATCGTTCAATGACCACGTCGATGAATCGCGCGATGATCGCGCTATCAAATTAGGACAACGCCTAAGTTTCCACTTGGCAAACTGTTAGCCGTTTTGCCAGTACTACTTTATTGCAGGATTTAAATTATGCGATTCATAGATACCTATTACACATTTTGTATTAATATTATAAGACTAGCTATCCCAACAGACGTAGTTCTATTGTCAAACATTTAGTGTCTGACAGGTAGAAATTGTTGTTAGGTAAAAACTACTTAAAACTATCTTTTGAGTTTTGTTTTATTCCTAGTATTGTTCATGTTTACTTACCTGTCATGTTTTAACCTTCCCTGAACTTCGACAAACGTTTCAAAACCGAAATCAACCAATTTAGTCCAGCCGTCGTCGAGTTTTATCCAGACTAACGAATTATTTTTTTATACAATATATTAATCGATTTATTCATTCATGAACTACATACACATGTATTTGTCATTACTTGTACACGACCACCGAGCTCTCACCGAGCAGTCCGAGCACCGAGGTGAGATCAACTGGTATCTTTATTGAATTTTTTGGGTATCACAGACCGATAAATGACTGTGTTAAAGTTTACAAGGATAGAAACACAACGTAACGTGTAGGTAGGTGTGATGGGATCAAACACGAAAAAAAAGAGTATTTTAATGGTACTTGTAAACTTGTAAAATAATGTAAATTTTCCTTTAAGCGTGGTATCCCTCGACAGATGTTCGACGTTCGTTAGTGATGTTAGTCTATGGCTAGCTTCCTTTCTTTTTGTTCGTTTTAACGTCAAGTGAAGGAAAATTCGCTAAATTACAGCCTTTTCTAATCTGAAATCATAAATTAAATTGATGACGAAATGATTATTTCTATTCAATGCAATTGTTAAATTGTATGGCTGTTAGTATGAGTGCATTTTATATCATTTAGAAATGTGAATTCTTAGGTTAGGATGAAACGTTGTAAATACATTCAGTTTTATTGAAATAACTCTTCATTTGAGACGTGAAACGTTTGAGAGAGGTTCGCCATGGATTTTGTAAAGCGTGAAGACCAGAATATCATTGAGGAGGAGAACTATAAGGTTTATTTGGAGTCTGTAAGTGAGCCCCCTTTGTGAAGTGTCTAACTTCACTTTTGCATGTACAGTAAACAAAGTAACTAAATTTTATTAATGTCGTAGCGACGTTCAATGTATTTTTTTAGGCTGATGAAAGCTGAAAATATCATTAGAATCAGTTGTGAATGTCACTTTATTATTCAGTGGAAAAATTCAAATTAGGTGGGATTTGAACCCTTATATCCTGCATGCACCCTGCAAGTGCCTTGCCTTGCCTGTTCAGCCAATAGGCTTAAAAAAACTATTTGATCTTATTTGCACAAATTTTCTGGTTATTACCTCATTTCTTGCTGTTATTGTTACTTGCTGTTTTACACATTTAAAGGTGTTTAAATAGTCATAATATTCATATTCCAAAGTAATGGTAATGAATAATCTGATGATTTTATTATGTGAGAAAAATTGTAGCTGACCCATCACCTTTTTTTAAAAGTTTGTTTACTCCATCAAATGATGTCCAAACCTTATTTCAAAAGATTTTTATACAATTATACAGTCAACACTTTAACAATTTCCAGTTGTTTCTCCTTGCTCTATGGCAAAAAATTGTGGTTTGACTGGAGCAAGAGAAAATTTAATTTTTGTTTTTTTAATAGAATTCCAGGTATTATGTTGGAATCTGTGTCCTTACCATATTTTTTATGCCTCATCTTACTAATTCACATTACCTTTTAATTACTTTAATGCAATGACCAATGAAGAATATCTGTTTATTTATCCTATCCATCCATTCATTAAGTCCCCCTACTCTCTTACTTTCATTTATTTCTTTATTTTTTATATTTTGTTTTTTTCAGGAACAATTTGAGTATTTATTTAATATTTCGCAAAGTGGCCCTTTTTTTTTTTTTTTTAACGGGGAAAAAATGCTTTATGCACTATCCCACCGTTCGCAAAGTGGCCCTGATTTGTTGGTTAAAATTAAAGATATATCAAAAACCTGTGTTGTATTGTCCCCATATTTGTTTTGGCCTTTGTATAAACAAATCCAACCCTAATTATATTATAGCATATTGATATTGCACCTGTATTGTTGTTAAGCCAAGGTAATTTTCATATCTTTCTAACCGTAATCTATTTGTTCTAGCTGCAAAAATCCCATCAAACCGAGATCAATGATTACCAACACACACCTATCTCAATGGAGCAGCTTCACCAAGCCATGCAGACATCCCTGAGTGCCGGAAACATCATGCATAACCTCCAACTACCTTTGTCCCCTCGACAAATGTCCACGCTCATGCTAAAAACAAATCATTTGAGCAGAAATCTCAACTTCAATGATATTCCAGCACATCTGCAAAGAAATTTGGAACTAGACTTAGTTCATAATTTAGCAAATGAATTACCTAATAATTTAAGACATGAGGAACTACTTATGAGCAGAAATATAGACATAAACTTAGCTAGGATCAACGAATTAGAATTACAGAATGGTTTGACACAAACACTTGTACAAAATATCAATGATAATTTAGGATTAGGAGATGTCCTACCCCAGAATCTTAGAGCAGATTTATCCCATGATTTGAATCATGAAATTGATTTATCGCATCATCTGAATAGAAATATTGAGCAGGAAATCCTTAATCAGGAACGAAGAACTCCTATGCAGCTGCAGGACAGCTTGCTGGAGCAAAATTTAGTTGCAAGATTAGAAGCAATGCCTCAGAGGTTGGATCAGATGTTGAGTCATCGCTTAGATCAATCTATAAGTCAGAGGCTGGACCAAACATTGAATCAAAGGTTGGATCAAAGGTTGGTGACGCAAAATATGATGCATGAAGCTCAGAATGAACATTTACTGCCGATGCCGTTCCACATAAAAGCAGAGCAAGAGGATGATGGGTATTTCTATGAAAATATAAACCAACCGTTACCAAGCGTTAACACTATGAATGGTAAGTACTTTATTTTTTAACTTTCTTGCTTGACGGGCAGCAGTCTGCAATTAACCGCAGCGACACTGCTGGTTTGTCTGAATCCAAGCGTGGCGATACTGTCCCTGGCTAGCGTCGTATAAATTCATAGAAACCGAGAAGTGACGCCTGCAGTTGTCAGTCACGTTCTGTTTGACGCTGCAGTTTGCGGTCTGCAGTCTTTCTCGGAATGTGCCTTAACTGCCTTCATTGTGCAGCTAACCCTTGAGTCTTGCCCATTGCGTCAAAGGTCGTGGGTTCGGTTACCGGCTTGGTTAAACTTTCGAGAAGATACTCGTCGTGATTGTTCTGTGTCTGCATGTTCCTAAAGCTAAAAACTAAATATTGCCCCAACTAAGAGGGTATAAGGTATATAAGCCATACTCCAAAACGCGGATTCAGTGCCGATATTTATCTGCCTATTTGACTAAAACATAAACGGGTATTGATGCGATTAGGCATTTACACAGTGGCCATTCGTCAAATTGATGTAATCCAGGAGATTTTAATCAAAATGCATTTTAAGTGTTTTTTTTAAGCGATAGAGCGATTGAAGAAGAAAGTTAATATGGATAACATAACAGCCCATTGCACCCGTGCGAAGTCGGGGCGGGTCGCTAGTATATAAAATTAATCACTTTCGCTGAACGAATGATTCACTAGAATTCAATGAAAATTACTGAGTTGGTCAATCACAGGGTTCTGAATCGCTTACTTGTGGTGGGTATCGAACCTATCACCCGAAAGCAGGCAAGATCCTGCAAGATCCTAATCACTAAGCTAGCAAGACAGTCAATTAATCAGCCCATAAGTAGTAAAAATAATAATATCGCGCACAAATCGTTGACCAGTCTGTATGTTAATAAGTCAAAACATTATTAACATTTTCCTCACAAAGTCAAGGCAACCATTTGATTGCATGGCAGTGTAGAGGCCAAGTTATGAGGGGGCCACATTATACAAGAGTTATAAGTTTCCCCATGAAAAAAACCTAAGACTCGCAACGCCATCTGCCGTAGAAAGTAGTAAGATGTTTTAAGTAAACAAATTCACTCGGCCATAGCATGAAGACACAAAAAATACAAGTAATTTTATCCTACTAATATTAAAAATGCGAAATTTGGTATGTGTGGATGTGCCGTGTTGCCCTTTCATGTAAAAGCTACTGAATGGATTTTAATGAAACTTAACAATAATGTAGCTTATACATCTTAATCGCACATAGGCTACAATTTATAAAGAAATATTACTTTTTCTCTTCAACTTAAGTCCACGCGGACGAAGTCGCGGGCGGCCGCTGGTATTAATTAAGATTGTTTAGTGCGATTGCCAACTATTATTACGAGTTCTTAGGGCGGCTTGATAACCTCCGACGTGAGCTTTATCACTCCCTCCAACAATCCGCACTGAGCCCGCGTGTTGGAGTGTGGCTCGCGCCACCTCATAGTTGAGGTTGGTATTATGGCTGTTATTTGTTTGATATTACACTATTCTAAGGCAGACTTTAAAACTTCACTTGTTTATAAAAATGACTTGACCCCTGTGGTAACATTTAGTTTTTTTTGCGATGACTTTTACTACAAGTCAAGGCCGATGGGTGACCTCAAGCGTATAATATGTATTAGTGAAAAAAGTTTTATGAATAATTTATGTTGAATGCGTAACACAAATATTGTCGGTGTTTGTGCCGTATTTGTGTTGCTAACCCTATGATTTGTACAAAAAAAGTCGAAACTTTACTTCACACAACGCCATCTAGGCCCAAACTAAGCAATGCTACAAGCATACTACGGGATACTAGACTGAGGATTACCATATTTGAATACTTATTCTTGTAAAAACATACATTATAAACATAAGAAACACCCAGACCAATACAAACAGACATGTTCGTGCATACCAATGTTTGTACTGTGAGGGGATCGAACCGGTGACCACTGATGTAGTAGCCAACTTAACCATTTCACCAAATCCGTATGTCATGATGACATTAGGAGTCGCCACATTGGCGACAAGTCAAATGACATTACAATTCAGTTTTAGAAAGAAAGAAGAAAGAAAAAATATTTATTCAGGAACCACAACAATAAGTAAAAAAAAATACATTTCTTAAAAACTAACTTATTATCTCTGAGATTATTGTGGAACTGAAAGGGTCCTCACTCAGCATATTGACGGGGTACCTGGTTGGCACCTCGTCGCTGGTCTTCCGTAGACACCTGTTGAGGTAGAGGTCGCCACCGTGCACGACTTTGCTACAATTACCAATATAATATAAATAAACAAAAAACAGCCAAAAGAACCAACATAATGGAACCAATACAATATAATACATACTATTAATAATTTAAATATACATACTTTAGAATACATACAATGAAACCATATCACACAGCCTTTATTTTGTGTTTTGAATTTTCAAAATATGTGCTTTAAATGTCTTTTTAAAAGTCCGAATGTTACTTAAATTTCTAATTGGTGGAGGTATATTGTATTTTATGCGCTTTCTTTGTGTTGAAATAATATCTTTGACTTCTAAACGTGGTATGCCAGGTCATGTAAGGTACAGGCAACAGCATATCAGGTTACCCCATTTCCGTTTTTTCTCTCGCTCTTGCCAAATGTCATTTCTTTGCAATAGAGCAAGGAGGACCGACCAGAAATGGGTAGAGTAATGTGCCGTTCGCTATACGTTGGAAAAAATGGAGGATTGAGGAGGTTTCGTTTCGATATTTGTTTTATCACACTTATCTGAGTACCTGCCACCCACACCCCACTTTACCTTACCCACGTCTGTCAGTGTTTTAGAATCTAATTGAATAAATAAATTAAGCGCTAATGAAATTCTAAGTAATTATTAAAATTGAGATTGTCTCTGAATCTGCATAATCTCTAGCATCCTATAAAGATCGTGTTATTTCTGTATCTGTGTAATATACCTTTTTTATCTTTTTCCTTGTGAATATTTATGTGGTGGAAAGGTCGCGAGTTCGTCTTCTCGAAGATCACTGGTGGATCCACTTTCTTGGCTCGGAGTTAAAGTTCATGTGTGTTTATAGATTGTAATGTTTGTTTTTTGTCTTAGGTCTGTTTTTTTGGACGAGCGATTTGGTGTAATAGTCAAAAAGTTGGCTGATACAGCATAGGTCGCGTGTACGTAGGGAATGCAATCCCGACTCGAGATTGCAAATTCGGGATCCCGCGGGATTAGAAATATCAATCCCGCAGGATCCCGGAATTTTCGGGATCCCGTCTAATTTTAAAAAAAAATGTTGAATTCAGATGACTGAAAAAGCTAATAACGGCTTGTTTGTGATAGTGAGGTTAACTAAAATAACATACTACTCGAAAGAAAATAATAGTACATTGTTATCCTAGGGGTGAAAGTAACTTATTTACCCCCGAGACGGGGTTTGGCGCCCGGAACGAAGTGAGGGCGCCAATAGTTCGAGGGACTAAATAAGTCTTTCACCCGAGGTAAACACTGTGCTTTTCATTACAAATACGAGGAAAGTAAAAATAAAAACATGAATTAGCTAAAGAAAAAATGAGGAAAATAAATGAAGATCGAATTGCCGCTTTCCCGCCTATTTGGTTTGTTTTTTTTCTGTGGCCGGCCCGCTATTCAGCCATTATTTTTTATTTTCGTCATTGGAAAAATGGTAAATAATTTGCTCAAAGCTAAGTTATTTTAAACAAATTGTTGAAACTTAATTATAATAAAGTTATTTAAAACATATATATTCTCTGATCAATACTTAACTTTAAGTTATTTCAAATTTTACATCGTGGCTGTATAGAAAGTTGGAACATGGTTCAATAGATATGTGAAAAAGAACTAGTTTTTTAAAAAATAATTTGACAGCTGTCAGTTGAAAGTGATTCTCCCTAGGGACATTACATGACATTAGACTCATTTTGCAATGGTTTTGTAAAGGTTGATGTGTGCGCCTCTGTACGTGCAAAAGGACTTTGTGGTTGTGTGTTGCGTTACTGACCACTGCCGCCCAATCCCGTCAATCTCGAACTGGATCCCGTCATATGATGCGTCGGGATTGATCCCGAAAAATTACACGAGATCTCGCGAGATCGGGATCCCGCGGGATCGGGATTGCATTCCCTACGTGTACGATTCTCGCAAAGTTTAGTAACGTTTGCGGGATGATTATGTATGTTTGTATTGGGCTGGGTGTTTCTTAAGTAACCCGTTGATTGATCATTTTAGTTGAGATTCACTTGTCATAAGTTTACTGAGAGGAGACATTATTATTTAAAAGCTTTTAAAAGAATGATGAGACTTATTCAATTAATAACTCTATTTATATTTTTTCAGGTCACATGCCAGATCCGACCCAAAATCAAGCTATCCATCAAAACCAAATATACGTATACTCAAATGTAGCTCCAATGCCTACTCTGAACCCTTTAGATATCTACTCCAGAACCCAAAACTACCCTCAAAATTACACTCCCACACCCAGAGACAACCCGCAGAACTTAGTCATCCAAAGACAATTTGAAAACCACAGCCCCTACGAAGAAGTGAAAAAAGATGGCGCCGTTGATGGCGGGAAAGTTAATAGCAACCAAAAAATGGAGGAGCCTAAAGAGAACTTGAAACCGAACGAAAATAAGATGTTCTATCAAGAATATCAGAATTACGAAACAGTCAAAAGTGAAGACAAGCTAGATGACGGATTATCTAAAGAGTTCGACATCAGGGGTGAGTATATCTGCTTCAAATGTAGTGTCATTTTTCCAACAAAAAGAGCTCTGAAGCAACATACAAAGACTTGTGATAGTAACAGCGAGGAAAACGACAAGCTGGGGAAATTTAGCTGCACACAATGTCCTTATAGATGCCAAGCGCCTGCAACCTTGAAAATCCACGAGAGAATTCACACAGGCGTCAAGCCTTACTCCTGCAATTTCTGCAGTTACAAATCTGGCCAAAAGAACAACGTTGCCAAACACATTTTAGTTCACATGAAACAGAAACCTTTTAGGTGTCAATACTGTGATTATCGGTGCGCTCAGAAAAATAACTTAGTCGTCCATGAACGGACTCATACAGGCTATAAACCGTTCGCTTGCCCTTACTGCGATTACCGAACGGTCCAAAAACCTAACTTAGTCAAACACATGTATTTGCACACAGACCAGAAACCTTTCAGTTGTGACATTTGCAATTATAGATGCGTTCAAAAGACGAATTTGACGAAACATAAGCAAAGGCATATAAATGAAAAAGAAGGAGAGAAGTTAGATGTAAAGACTCAAGTGAAACCGTACAGGCCTCGGCAGAAATCTGTCAAATGCCCGCACTGTGCTTATAGATGTGTTCAAAAAGCTAGTTTAGAGAAACATATATTGTTCAAACATAACGAAATGGCGTCTGAAGGTCTGAATCTTATGAAGAGTACTGATAGCTGTGAAGAACCGATACAGAATTTGAGTGTGAAGAAAGATCTTCAAATGTTCGAAGGTGTGTGCCAGGAAATCAAAGAAGTGGAGACGCAGTCATAGTAGTAAGTTTAGTTTATTTGGTATTGTTAATACAGGTCTACGTTTTAGCAAAACTTGCGTAGTTTCGACTAAACTATCGAATCAAAAATACTCTTGTAAGATTTCAAGTTGTTTTTGAAATCAAACTTAATGGTCATTGACTTTGAGTCTTTTTAGATTTGAATGCCTTTTTCAGTTTTTCGAAACTCTGGATAGTTTTGTTAAAGGGTAGGCCTACGGACACGTTTATTTTAGCATAGCAGTTGGAAAATGAGTTTGCCTTGGTTTAAGTTAAGATATGATTTATTTAAACACTTCAATGCACAAAATATAGAGACTTCGGCATTTTCGTACAATTTAGGTGGCCATATCGCTAAAACCTAACGGTTGTAACCTACTTATTAAAAGGGAAGCTCAGAAAAACGCATTAAACCATTTAAATTACAATTTATTCACAAACTAAAACAAATACAAGTTGTACAAGAAAAAGAGAGAGCGAGACAGATATACAAAACGTCAAATAATGGCGGGGAATACTGCTCTTGACAAGTTGCGTTCGGAAATGCCTAACAGTCGGCCTTCCTGTACCACTGCTCGCCCCGAGCAGTATTCTCCATGTAAAGCAACGTAAAAGTAAAACTAAGCTTAGTAATATTGACATACCCAGGTGACTTCTTAATGCCACCACAACTGACTTCTTAATGCCAGTTCAGCTGACTTCTTAATGCCAGCACAACTAACTTCTTAATGCTAGTTCAGGTGACTTCTTAATGCCACCACAACTGACTTCTTAATGCCAGTTCAGCTGACTTCTTAATGCCAGCACAACTAACTTCTTAATGCTAGTTCAGGTGACTTCTTAATGCCACCACAACTGACTTCTTAATGCCAGTTCAGGAAGTACACCTTCCAAGTCGCGACTTATACAACACCTCTTAAGGCAAATCTCGAGATTTAAACAGTCAGTCAAATAACAAACAGTCTGAAACGTTCTTAATCGTTTCCAGTTATTTAACAAGTCTGAAGCGTTCTTAATCGCCTCCAGTCAAATAACTTACAGTCTGAAGCGTTCTTAATCGCCTACAGTCAAGTAACAAACAGTCTGAAACGTTCTTAATCGTTTGCAGTTATTTAACAAGTATGAAGCGTTCTTAATCGCCTCCAGTCAAATAACTTACAGTCTGAAGCGTTCTCAATCGCCTACAGTCAAGTAACAAACAGTCTGAAACGTTCTTAATCGTTTCCAGTTATTTAACAAGTATGAAGCGTTCTTAATCGCCTCCAGTCAAATAACTTACAGTCTGAAGCGTCCTTAATCGCCTACAGTTAAGTAACAACAATGAGCGAACAAATATCGCCTTCTTAATGGCAGCTCACTGAGTAATATTACAAACAATCACAAACACACAATGTAAATCAGATAATGTAACAAAATGAGCGAACAATTATCGCCTTCTTAATGGCAGCTCACTGAGTAATATTACAAACAATATAAATCAGATAATGTAACAAATGAGCGAACAAATATCGCCTTCTTAATGGCAGCTCACTGAGTAATATTACAAACAATCACAAACAAACAATATAAATCAGATGATGTAACAAATGAGCGAACAAATATCGCCTTCTTAATGGCAGCTCACTGATTAATATTACAAACAATCACAAACAAACAATATAAATCAGATAATGTAACAAATGAGCGAACAAATATCGCCTTCTTAATGGCAGCTCACTGAGTAATATTACAAACAATCACAAACAAACAATATAAATCAGATGATGTAACAAATGAGCGAACAAATATCGCCTTCTTAATGGCAGCTCATTGAGTAATATTGCAAACAATCACAAACAAACAATATAAATCATATAATGCAACAAAATGAGCGAACAATTATCGCCTTCTTAATGGCAGCTCACTGAGTAATATTACAAACAATCACAAACAAACAATATAAATCAGATAATGTAACAAATGAGCGAACAAATATCGCCTTCTTAATGGCAGCTCACTGAATAATATTACAAACAATCACAAACAAACAATATAAATCAGATGATGTAACAAATGAGCGAACAAATATCGCCTTCTTAATGGCAGCTCATTGAGTAATATTGCAAACAATCACAAACAAACAATATAAATCATATAATGCAACAAAATGAGCGAACAATTATCGCCTTCTTAATGGCAGCTCACTGAGTAATATTACAAACAATCACAAACAAACAATATAAATCAGATAATGTAACAAATGAGCGAACAAATATCGCCTTCTTAATGGCAGCTCACTGAATAATATTACAAACAATCACAAACAAACAATATAAATCAGATGATGTAACAAATGAGCGAACAAATATCGCCTTCCTAATGGCAGCTCATTGAGTAATATTACAAACAATCACAAACAAACAATATAAATCTTAAGAATACAAGAAGTAATGTTTCATTCTTATTAAGAACAATCAGATAATGTACTATCTGATAAAAACGATTCAGTTTTTTTTTTCATTTAAATAGGTAGTAGACTTGCTCATTTGCGCGCGGATTGACAACAGCAGTCAAAATGTATTTTATTTGTTTCTTGTAGACCACAATAATCCTTAAAATACTTACAAATGAAAGCTTTGTTTCGGTCGCATACAACTCCAAATATCTGTAATACTATAATAACACGAACAGCTTCTAACTACAAGAGCTAGAGTGAATAAATGTCGTAAATCAAACACCAAGGTGGCCCATGTATAGGTACTATGTGTAACGGCAACGGCATCTTTCATAAAGAATACAACAACACTGCTTGACACCCTGTATATTTTTCACGCATAGTGTTAAGAGATGCAACCATGTACATTTTACTTTTTGTTCCTAAATGCAGCGCCGTAATTGCCAAACCAGTTTTTAAACACGGTAAAAGTAAGCAAGTTCTGTCAAATAGCGACTTTGAATTTTACCTTACAATTATTGGTCTACAGTTGAACCAATTGAATAGTCTCCCTGTTGCATTGCTTCTACAGAAGTAGGTGCTAAACATGTAGGTATCATTTATTCGCTCAGCGGAAATGGTTTCGGCATGGTTTCGGCTAAACCCACCCAGGTGGCCCGTTGACTTACCAGCACGGTATTCGACCTTAATCAAAGTCTCAACTTTGTACCTGGAGCTACCAGCGGGCTATGGTGACAAATCTCGTCTCCACTAAGTCCAATTAGTAAAATCGGTAACTATTTAACTTAATACCTGTAATTTAAGGTGTATGACCTTAAATTTAAACAAACTTACAACAACAGCAAGGGTCTCTTAATCAATGCTTTGACTTCTGCTAGGCTGTAAGTGATTCACCAGTCCCAAACATTCGTAAAAACGTGTCAACTCAAAACGATGTAGGTACTGCCGCTATCTTTCATCCGCTCGGCCATCGACAAACTACAATATAATATGAGCGCTTTGAATTTGTAAGCTACGCATTTTTTGTAGAACCAATCTTACAATTACCAAAAAACAATTCGAAAACTCATCTAATAGTCATGAAGACTATTTCAGCAGGTAAGCTTTTGCCGATCTCATAACCACAGATCTTCAGACAACGATGCATACAATGAACGACGCTCTCTGACCCTTAGATAATATGACCAACGTGCGGCTGTCAATTAGTTAAGGTATTACACACTGCTCTAGGCACTCCGTACAATATATTGTAAACCCTAAAATGTATGATTGTGTGCATAATATAATTGCACTTGCTGTGGCGCAACACCACAACACACCAATGTGAATATGACTATCACATTTGAACAAAACCGATAGCATTCTGTCGCGTCACGACACACCCTGACACAGCAATATTATGTTGGTGTGTATAATTCGTGTACTAATATCCGTATTAGGGTCCGCCCTACAATGGTTTGATTGTCAAGAATCTAAATAACACATAATAATAAGTAAATATAAACCTCGCTCTGTGAAACCAGGAACAACGAAGATACCACAAACAACCAGACCCAGCACAAATACTTGTTTCATCAACAAACCCCACACTGTGCGGAAATCGAACACGCGACCCCTCGAGGCTCAACCGTTGAACCACTGCGCTAAACGGGTCATCAACGACTATTAACATCAAAATACCAAGTTCAAATCTTATCGACACGCAATTTTTTTTTTAACACCTTGTACGACTGCACGGGGCAGTTCGATTAATTAATTTTGTAAATACGAAACATCTACTACGTTTTCAAATAACACACCGTGACAATAATCAAACGCTTAGTTGGTAACAGGCTGACTAATATTAACCTCTGTTTTGGGCACAGTTAGGCCTCATCAGGAACCTCCTTGAAGGATTTATTTTCGAATTATTGACATACCTCAAATGCCCAATGGTTGATTGGCAGACAATGCGCTCAGCATGAAGCCCGCCATACTGTACTATTATGTGCAATAAAAATGAAATGAATAACTAAATACTGTAATTTTTAATTAAACAACTAGACTTGCATGGATTGAATATTCAACTGTAACTGTTACCTCTGGGCTCTGTATAACTCTGTAATTATTATTATTATTATTTAACCCAAGGCATGACAACTGAAATCAATAAAAATGACAACTAATAATTTGCAGCTACAACAGTAACATCTGTAAATAATTAGACATAAGTTTGTCTGAAGTAACATGTAGTAGTTTAAATCAGGTCATTCATCCTTATCATGGCCTGTATGATGATAACAGTGTGATGAACACCTTTCTACCTAATTGTTTTCATCATCATGACAGACACAACCACAGAATGCACAAGTTTTATGATTTTTCTAACGTTGGTGCAATGTGACCACAATGCTTACAACTGCATCATTAAATTATTAAATCAGTAAGACTTGACTTACTTGAATGATGAAAATAAATATCTTAACATGCTGGACGTGTCCTGATAACCAGCAGAAATAGCATCAGCTTTATGGTACGGTAGGTACCTACCTGTTATTGCTTCTGTAACCTGCACCGGGTAACCAACAAGCATAACCTTAAATAGATTTTGTCACATTAGATCTATTAATAATATAACACATAACTAAGTCACACATCTAACTAACTGATTGGAAAGAAAAGCAGTCAATAAACATTAGAGTTATGTAAGATTTTAGTTTAGGTTTAGATAGTTGTTAGTATCAATGTTCAGCATACTTTTTGAATTTTAAAGTGCAAATAAGTTTCAGAAATAGTTTTCTCATCACCAGCATCCACGCAATACCTTCAAGTTTTCTGATTCATTACTCAAAAATAATTAACAGATCAGACAGGATCAGAATCAGAAAATGTATCATTAAGACCAGCATAAGGCTTGAACTAAATCAGCTGTAGGTTGCCAATGGCACAGATGAAATGGTGGGGTACTACTCAGAAAGACAGACCACTACTGTGGCTACTGGTTTCCATTATACAAAGTACTAGTCATAGTAGATACCTAGCACTTTAACTAGGAGTAGTTTGACGAATGAAACTTGTTCGGGTTCGGAAGAACCTGCTGCTTAATCACTCTCCCATCAGGAGCATGATGAACACTCCGCAATAAGAGAGCGATTAAGGCAGGGGTCAGTGACCGCGCACACGGTCCGGTGCCGCGGTGCTCCAGCTGACTCCGCTCGGGACCGCCAAAACGCTGCCGATTTGAGACACTATTCAAAAGTTCACGAGGCAACGTATCATATGGGTAATTGGGTACACCGTCCGTCACTACTACACATTTCAAAGATGACAATCCAATTTCATGGGAAAATTCACGTCCACTCATTGTTTTTGGTTTGAAAGTTACTTTTATCACAAATTCACAACAATCCCCAATACACTCGATGAAAACTCGGAGTACCTGTGCAGCAAACAGGTACGAACCGGTTTTTGTTTTCTGCAAGGCGTCCCGGCCGGTGCGGCCGCGCTTCGTAAATTTTGGAAAACGATACAGAAGTTACTTTCACTTATTGTTTCGTCAGGAAAACGTTTTTGTAGGCGCTCGGTACACTAATCCCACTTCTGAGCTAAAAGGGAAGCTCAGAAAAACGCATTAAACCATTTAAATTACAATTTATTCACAAACTAAAACAAATACAAGTTGTACAAGAAAAAGAGAGAGCGAGACAGATATACAAAACGTCAAATAATGGCGGGGAATACTGCTCTTGACAAGTTGCGTTCGGAAATGCCTAACATTATATACAATGTCCCACTGCTGGGCAATTGCCTAATAAATTATCGAATTGTATCATTCTCCAACTGCTGTGTCCTTCAAATGTGGCCGTTTTAGTACAATATCGAAATAAATAGATTGTTTGGTTGTATAGAGGCCCATTGGCGTTACATTTTTACTAGTACGGTACGATATAAGTGTTACGCTCGACTTGTGGTGGTCAATGGGTCTCGTTATTATAATGTGATATAATGAATACGTAAGTTAGTCGTGCTCTCTCATTTGTTCCTGTGAATATAGTCATATGTTTTGTCGCGCTTTCGATAAGGGCAGTTGTAGTTACGGAGAGTTTGTCAATTTTTGACTGCCTGCCTTATCATAAGCGCGACAATGTTGCGGTCGTTATTAAAATAAGTATTTCACTTTAAGACTAGATTGGATTTTTTAGTAATATAATTTTTGCTTCATCATTTTCTTTTCAATACATGTTGGTAATTTTACATGAAAACTATCAGGATAACTCTCTTGACTCGGAATGCGTGAAAATCTGTAAGTACATACAACGGCATGACAGGCTACCCAGTTCCGGTCGTTCGTCCTTCTCTATTGCAGAGAAGTGCCATTAGGTCATTGACTGTACAAACATACTAGTGTTTTGAAAAATCGAATAAAGGGGTGTGCTAGACAGCTTTGTAACTTTTTAATATAGTAGTATCTGTTAACCTTTTTTTTGTATACGAGACAAAGAATAATGATTAAAAAATAAAATAAATACACTAAATAATGATAAATCAACGAGATAAATACTTAGGTTGTATAAATTGTCAAGGACATATAATTTTTTACAACTGACTTAATTATGTGATGCCAAAATCGGAGTATACGATAGTAATATACAATTTTGTTGTAAAATTATCTTTATAGCAGTACCTATCTAACTTTGTTATTAAAGACAGTTGACGGTGTTATAATAATGATACAGGTCCCATCAATGATATTATTAAAAATGAGGTAAATTGGTTATGCCAGTACTGATGCGAAGTCTAAAATTGTCCAAAGGCGTACGTAACGTGTGAACAAAATAGTATGATTATTAACCAGAACGTAAACGAGACGGATACATGTTGCGCAGTGTCGTCACAAACTGTCAACACTGTCAATGCTTTGCTCAGGTGCACTAATCTACCTCTTTTTTATTACAATATCATTAGATCATATTAGAGTTACTTAGGTTGTGGCATAGTTGTTTTTTGTGGCATTATCGCCCAGATTCTAAACTGTCTTTGAAGAAAGTCCCTTTGAACTGTTTGATTTAATTTGAACAAAGTAATATTTCAAAAGCTTAGATATTTTTCTAGTTTCGCCCTAAGGCTGTGAAAGAGTATGTACAGAGAACAGCTGATCAAGTAAGTCAAACTGTCAAGGTCCTTATATCTGTTCCGAACCTTATCACTTTAATGTTAATGGTCAAAATCGATTGACGATATTTGACAGACTGATAACCTGATCTGCCAGCCTCTGTACAATAAGGTTTAGATACGTTTCATTTTATGTATATTTTTCCACATGGGCAGCGAATTTTAATTGTTCTTAATGAATTGACATATAAAAATGTACTGTGTTGAAATATTTTATATAATAATAGTGATGAACTTATTTTACACTTGTATGCAACGACCTCACAGCCACAACAAATGTTTGATTTTTATTGTCTAAAATTAAATCTAAATCATCATTCATTTATTGGTCAATAGGATTATGGTATTGACCAGTCAGCAATGTTTTCGAGTGTTAGAAATGGTTGACGGCAATCATGGTTGAATCAGATTTGGTGGTATTTACGTTATCAGACATATAAGTCTGATTAGTAGACATACCCACCTGTTATAAGGATTCTAGTGGCTGTGAGGTCGATGTTCATATGTTACTTGCTAAACCCAATTTCTTCTCAAACGAATTCGAGTGTTTTTATCGTATTTTGATTTTAATTTACAAGCTTCAATGAAAATACTGTTCATATTACATATTTACATCATTAGACCTTTAAAGCTTGAAGCTAAGCTGATGTTTTACAAAACTCCTTTATTCAAAACAACCTCATAAGCCTTAATATTATGGAATTGGAATTTTGACACACTCACTCTTAATATTGTTGACAAGAAAACAGCTTGTATTTATGGACTGAGATTAATAAGTTAAAATAATTAAAATAATCGTTACCAAGAGATTTGAATGTACCTTGAATCATGCGTGTCACACATCACGTTTTTGAATTAATTTAGTTTAGTTATTTTAAGGTTTTAGACATATTTTTATGTTAGTTTTTTTTGTATCGTTCTTTTTGTAATTAAATGCCGCTCACCAAAGTGAATTTGATAATTTATTTATTTTTTGTCCCTTCGAAATATTTTTACTCAAATACACGGAATACACCTCAATATGAGGTGCCCGTAGCGCAGTTGTGACAGTGGATCGGCAACGATCACCGTTGTTAAGCAACACACGCCGGGTCGGTAGTAGGACGGGTGACCACCTCGACCAAATTTAGTGATGCATTCTTCGGTCATCGCCGTGCTTCGGAAGGCACGTTAAGCAGTTGACCCCAGTTGACGTCGCTAGATGTCAGTCGTTAGCCTAGTTGAAGGCCTTAGGGTGCCTTGATAACATCTGAAATTTGTTGCGGTTGCTCACTAACCTTACACCACTCCAACAATCCGCACTGAGTCGGCCGGCTTTTCGTTTGTTTATTGTTTAGTATCGTTACATAGTTGAGTATATTATTTGTTGTAGAGTGGAGACGTGACATCTCCGTAGTGTGTAACGAACCAGTGAGAAAATTCGTGAAAGGTCCATCAACCACACGGAGATCACAGAATACATTTTCTTAATTTTCTAGGTATTTTCTAACCGACCAGCGTGTTTTTCTTTTTGATGCATTTCCGATAAAATTATAACCACTGCCGCTAAGTTCCTCCAGCTACATTTTTGTTTTAGTTCGTTCCAGCTGCTTAGCTATTCACAGCTGCTAAGTTTAGACGCGTCTTTCAGTTGTAAATATGTGTAATCATGTCGGCTATTTAAGTGATTTGGAAAATCGAGTGTAATGTAATAAGGTTTTATGATTTATTCATTCGTTTTTACTCTAAGGGCCGGCGCCCACTATCGGCATCGGCACGCTTCAGGCTTTTAAGGTGGCAAATAGTAATATACTCTAACATAATGGCAATAAAGTAGAAAATCCCGAAACAGAAACAGAACAAATGCATTTTGTTTTTACGAGAACACATCACGGAAATTTCTACTTTATTGCCATAATGTTAAAGTATATTGCTATTTGCCACCTTAAAATCCTGAAGCGTGCCGATGCCGATAGTGGGCGCCGGCCCTAACAGGCCTATGGGTTTTATGACGTTGATAACAACTACAAACTTATCCAGCATAGCACAACTCTTGGTAGAGATGCAGATGAATTAATATCTTTTTTAACATCACACATTTCAAAACTAAGTATGTAGGTCAGTCTATATTACTCTACTCTATGATGTAGGTCCTAGATTTTTAATTGTAATTTTCAGTAAGATAAACAATTTTAAGAAAACCCTAGCGACATCTAGTAAAGTAAGTGCAAACTATTACTTCCTTCAGAAGACAGTGACATCAGCCGTGCTATTCCGGCGGTGCACATCGCACGTGCGAGCATCGATGTCGAAATGAGATTACCTCTATCATCAATACGCTTTAGGGCCGGCGCCCACTATCGGCATCGGCACGCTTCAGGCTTTTAAGGTGGCAAATAGTAATATACTCTAACATAATGGCAATAAAGTAGAAATTGCCGAAACAGAAACAGAACAAATGCATTTTGTTTTTACGAGAACACATCACGGAAATTTCTACTTTATTGCCATAACGTTAACCCTTTACCGCATGGAATTTTTAAATGTTGTGAAAAAAATATATGGTATAGATTAGTTATTCTGAAGCTTAGGAAAAATATCTAAAAAAATATACAATTACAATTAACGGAGAAAATTCGGAAAAACAGTAGGTTCCAAATTTGGAACACCATGCATTCTGGTCATGAAAATTCTGTGTTCCATATTTGGCACACTATGCAATAAGGGCAATTAATGAAATGAAACTATGTATATATTAATCGCTTTATTTCTAACTGTTAATAGAAGATACTAATTGGTTATGTATCAATTAATAATAATTTCTTTGGGGAATTTTGTTCGTTAATTTTTGAAGTATTCTGAATCAACGAATGAAAGTTACGATCCTAATTTAAACACAAGTAGCATTTAATTTGCGACTTTTGACTGCATGCTTCCAGGCCGCACCTATGCCAAATTGCAGTCCATTCAGGAAGATGACTGAACCCATCCCATGTAACTTCACGAGGCGGCAATTCGATGCGACGTCGCTTTTTACCTTTTTTAATGGTCTCAAATTCTTGTTTCGCCGGTCTAACTCGTAAAAAAAACCATTATCTTCAGAGTGCGTTATTTCTAGTTGCGTTTAAAAAAGCCCTTGCTTCGGAGACCAGGGTAAGCTTCGATCATGGTGAATAATATAAATAATTATTAGCAAATCAATTTTTAAAAAATAGCATGTAGTCTTTACTGCATGATGTGCCAAATTTGGACACCATATTTTTCATAGGTTTTAAAACCTGAGTGCATAGTGTGCCAAATTTGGACACCACATTTTATCCTTTAATGCATACAGTTCCAAATTTGGCACTAACTTTAACTCTTCATATAAACATAACCGATTAAATAATGCTTACGTTTTCCTAGATAGAAATGCGCCGGATCCATTCTTGTAGTTGAATAAATTTTATTTTTGCCAAAAAGTCTTTTCGAATCACTCAAAATATTACGAACAACATTGACAAACTCATGCGCACAGAAATTTGCCACTTCGACTAATTCACCACCCGATTTCAACTATTGGCAAACGTTTTTTGGCAATCTACCCGCATTTAATACAATTGTTCAACCATAACGAAAGGAAGTAAAGCCTACTCGAATCTAAAAATGGCACTAGGATAATTTTGAATGGAAAACATTTACGTGTTCCAAATTCGTCACGACATGCGGTAAAGGGTTAAAGTATATTGCTATTTGCCACCTTAAAATCCTGAAGCATGCCGATGCCGATAGTGGGCGCCGGCCCTTACTTTGAAATAGTATTTTCTCTCATTTTGTATGTAAATAATTTAAAAATGTTATTTGGCTTAGTTCTTTTCTCTCAAACGACCACAGTTGCAAAGAAATTGAATTTCAAAGTTGACTCGCACGAGCGAAGGGAGTCTCGGCGTCCGCCGGAATAGCAAAAAGTACCTCAACTGTTTGTTACTTAGTCTAAGCAGTACATGCTACTCGCCACTAGATGGCAACCAAATCAAGAAGCATGCGTTCATGGTTTTGGCTTACTGGCCGCTAGGTGGCGAGAGCCGCGCTCTGTGTGAAGAAGTGATAAACGTTTTTTTTCCGACTGCGCGGAAGGAGGGTTTTGTTTTTCGAGAGTATCTTAGGAGAGTAGGTATGTAGGTATGTAAAAATGATTATTGTTTGGCACGCTCTGCAGTCTGAAAAGGCTTGATGGATTCTAGCTTGAGTTGTGTCGATAGATTAGTTTTTTTACTGTGACAGTGAAACTGGGTAGGTAGGTATATCAAAATAAAAAAATAATTACCTACTTAAATGGCAGATTTTTGTCGCCAAATTCCAAGGTTTTTCGAGGTTCTGTGAGAGCGACACTGGGCACTAGCGTCTCAGAAAGGAAAGGTAATGAAGGTAGAGATCGTCTAAGCTGAAATGACGGGCGAAATGCAGTGGATTTACGTATACAAGCAAGCACTTTTCTATGCGTAGATGCGGTGGAGTGCCGCGTCATTTCAGCTTAGGCGTTCTCTAAGTAGCTATTAAACAAAGAAAGGTACCTATCACAAGAGATTTGAGTGCAAAGAACTTGATGTCATTATTCTTATTTAGACTAGAAGATTATATAGGTATGCATGCATACGCTATAGTCTATAGTTTTCTAGAGAAGACACACTGTTGGCTAGACACAAGATGCCGACTGTAAGTTTACTAGGTAGGTATTTCTATTTGAAAACGTTAGCGGTTCGTGCAAGCCCTATTGTTCAGTCAGTGTCAAAATGAATGATGTATGCGTACAGAGTAGTCAAAGGTACAATATTGTTTAAGTTGAGCAACCATATCTGTACAGAACTGGAATAAAGGTTCACTTTTGAGGGTAAGTTGCACCATAGTAGAAGTTAAAGTTTTTGTCAAATTTGGCAATTTGACGTCATTTTTGGGCCTAACCGGTAACTTTAACTGAAATTTTGATGTGTGATATTGTTAAAGTCAGATTGTGCAACCCAACCTAAGTAACGCTTCAAGCAACATACGACTCTGTTATTGTAGCATGCATGACACTATTATTTTAATCTATCAATATCTATTTGACTACACAAATCATTTTGATGCTGACTCTACAATGCATCAGGTAGGGGACTCCCCCGGTGTAAATAAATCTATTGCAATAATTAACGAACGCTACAAATTCAAATTCGAAGCGCTGGCCCTGGCACCAATTACTGCGGGAGAGCAGTGATGTGCCAGTTTTCAGGTGAACTATCGAAGTTTTAGCAGCATAACTTTTTAACAGCATTTTGTACTTACCTACAATACAGTACCACAAGGTAAATATCCCACCTCGGCAATCATTATACTTATCCGAATGCAAAAGAATTATTATTCCCATCCATAAACATTTTTGGATTTTCTTAACGTTTATCTGAATTTGAATTTAGCACTTTTATGGTACTCTATTGTTGTTCTGTGAAACTAATGTATTATGTGACACAGCTAACGCTGTACTAAGCCAAAATTTGGCTGTTTGTCTCTTGCCAAAAGTTGATCTGCAATATTTTACTGCGGGCACTGTATGTTGTTTATTTTCATGAGAGAGGGAGCAAATGAGCTGGAGGATTAGCTGATTGAGAGAAATCACCTCTGCCCAAGGATAACCGCAGCACTACAGATGTAGGTGAGATTAGTTGCTTGCCTTTAAAAAAGGAATACCTACACTGTTTTCTTAAAGGTCCCGATGTCATCCCCTTCCGGAACACTGCCGTTGGGAGACTTTTCTATATTTAAGCTGAACGCAGTAAAAAGTGAAGCATGAATCGCACAGTTGAAGATTGGTTTGCGCATCTAGGTTAGGAGCATGGACATCAGCATATAATCATCGGCTCCTGTCGTGTCGTAACATATGCTGAGATGGAGACTTTTTTTGGTGCTGTAGCACCGCAGTCTACTTTGCATGTTCTGTGTGTTTAAATTATTTTTGTAAAAATTATTTGTGGTGTGTCAGTGTGCAAAAATAAATCAATTTTTATTTCAAATATAACGCGTTGTGACGTAAAGGAAGAGAGAGGTGACGATTATAATACCAGGTACGATTTTAAAGCACTCTTCAGAGCACTCCCTATTGTAAATCGTCTAGGGAACATATGGAGACGCAACGTCAAATTCAAATTCAAATGTTTATTTGCAAACTAAGTGATAGTAGGTACAGATCTTATATGACATAGGTTATTCTTAAGACTTAGTCGCCTTTTTCAGGCACAGCAAATTCAGGCTTACTAACTATTGAAACTATAACTAACATGATTATAAAAAGCAAAGAATAAAGATAAATTATCACATAACTTTATAACAATATAATAATATTTATATGCTTTTTTTAAAAAAAATAAACAATTAACTAGGTAACTAAGTTTTGAATTCTTTATCTTACTAAAGTACTTATATGTAAGGTCAAGGCAGTCAGTCGGACTAAATACTAAGATAAAATACTCAATGATTTCTAATGCTTCATTAGCACAGTTGTTAATTGTTCTTAGCGTCACTCACATTCTGAAAAAACAAAAGACTGATTGGAATATAATATATTTCATTTGCGATATATTCATATGTTTCAAATGACCGGCTGTTTTTTATCTTACCAGACTGTAATAAGCTCATATTACGAATCTTTGTCCTCGCAAAAATCTCCCAATCCTGAGGTTCTGTTGACGCTGACTAATTTTCAATTTCATAACGCACAGAAGTGATGGCCAATCCAACTCGAGGATTTTAAACCCATCTGTTTTTTTGACCATTTCAACTCGCTAAGCGTGTAATTTTTTTGTTTTTTAAATACACAATTTTATGTTTTACATTTATCGTCCACGGCACGGTCAGTTCAGTTTATTCCCATCCCTAGGTGATTGACGTGGCCCGCGGCGCGGTCCGACGCACACTTCCTTGCCCGTCAGCCGGCAGGTTGGCAGCCCTGATTGGCGGGCTGCGTTCAAAAATTGAATTCCGAATTGAATTGTCTGTAGCAACCGGTGAAGTTTGACGTTTTACTTTTTCGGGTTTTAGATAGGATTTTTGAATTTAATTCTGTTGCCTTTTTGCAGGTGGCATTTGGGAGCCAGGCTAACCTTGTTGTTTAATTTTGACGGAGACGCACTGCTCTAGAAATCTACGAGGGAGGTCCGTGTTCACATTCACCAGTGGGTATCATGTGGCTGTTGATGAAGATGATGATGATAAATGTTACGTTACGCAACGTGAACTCAGTCCTGTCTTGCGGCTGATGCCAGCTCGAATGAACCTAAGTCGAGGGGTGTCGAAAGATTACGAACGCCCACGAATTCTACGAGTAAAAGAAAATTAGTACATCTTTATAAACTGCAGCCTATTCAGATGCATAAGCTAAGTACAATATTGTATAGTGTCATTAAAATCCATCCAGTAGTTTTTACGTGAAACGCCAACACGGCACATCCACACATATCTAAAAACTTTCGCATTTATAATATTAGAAGGATCTTTCAAATCGTCATATCGAACCTTCCGAGCAAGTTTTGATACAAAAAAATACAGGCGAATTGAAAAGTGCTTCCTTTTTGTAAGTCGGTTAAAAAAAATAGTCATGAAAACTTTTGTATAATTGGAATCAAGAAAAATTAAAGATACATTACTTACTTGCTTCATAAATGTGACTGTGTGTGACTACGCTCTGCTACCAAAATGTTTGGTTTTGTCGGGTAGTTCATACCTATTTTAAATATCAATTATTCGAAAGGTAGTTTTGTAAAGTAATCAATTCGTATAGAAAGTAGTCAAGCTGGGTGTCTAGCGTGTGATGCATGTCTCGGTTCGGATTGCTATTCGGTTTTCGGTTGAGTCGGAATCTCAAAGTTGAGTGGTCTTCAGTTAGAGTGTTATTATATGTATATTTTGTAATGTGCTTATTGACAATCATGGACAAATACGGAATTATATAGAAGAACAACTGTGCGGTGTGCGTAAAGTGTAAGCTCCCTCCAGGACTACAGTGAACGAACGGACAAAAAGCACAAGGTAATTCCTTTTAAATATATTTAATTTGCGAGGTATCTTATTCTTCTAGCTTCGCGTATCGCGGACACAACAGTGACTCTACCACTAGAATCGTATCTGTAAGTACTGAGACCCCCCGGCAAGAAACTTAGCAGTTTCTACTGTTTCCAACATGTTTTTAATTCAAAAGTGTTATTAAATTACAACAACAATTAATAAAAGTTGTTGCGTGCTTCGGAAGGCACTCTTAGCAGTTAGTCGCGTCACTAGATGTCAGTCGTCAAGCCTAGTCAGAGGTCTTAGGGCGGCTTGATAACATCTGACATTAAGGTTGCTCACTAACCTTACACCTCTCCAACAATCCGCACTAAGCCTGCGTGTTGGAGTATGGCTCGATCGACCTCACAGTTAAGGTGTGGCCTGTGCCCAGCAGTGGGACACGTATGTAAAGGCAGTTTATGTTTTTGTATTAAGTTACAACAAACCTAATAAAAGTTGTTAAAAAGTGGGTATGTCTTGCAATGGGAAAGGAAATTTAAAAATATGTATTTGTTTTTTAACCTAAAATTTGGCTTTTGAAGATCAACGCATTCATCGAGTCTGGCGGCAGACTCAGCCCCTCGCCATCATCCCTTTTTAAAGGGTAAAAAGGGTTTATCTTTACAAGGTTTTAATAGTTACCCATTGTGGGGTCGTAAGTTAGACTTTAGTTGTGCTGTGGGGCCGTAACTTACTATAGAAAGCTATTAGCGACAGACTTACAAAGACTGTTTTGTAAATATTATATTTATTGGATGATTTTACGCTTCATTTGTCATTGCGATCATCAACAATATTGATTTATAGGAATTAATAAAAAGTTGAACGAGTTTATCTCTTTAACATCTTTTATGAATAAGCGATGAATTTACCGTTATCTTATTTTATTTAATACTTAAGTATTAGTTACTTATCCAACGCAGTCAACTATAGTACGTTCGAGTTAAGAATGCAGAGATTTCATTCTTGTGCTTCGACCTAGCACGCCCCCTAACCAATCAAATCGTTCCTAATTAGAAAGCCAAGTTCACAGTGACCAGTTGAATGCATTGCGTAACTGACGTTGCAGGTTTAACTGAGTTTTTCGGAATTAAATTATAAAATTACTGCACTCTTAACTCGAACATAATACAATAGAATGTTAAGACCTAACAGAATCACTTTGTAGTGTGTGTATCTAAACAATACGCAGTGGATGTACTATTAAATACCCGTGCACGGTATCAGGACACTACACACTTCTTTGAGTGAAGCTAGGTAAATGAAGCGAAGACATCCCTCGCAACGCATCCTCGTACAGAGGCGCACACATCAACCTTTACACAGGAGCACCTTATGCGACTGACGTAAGGCCCATTTTGCAATGGTTTTGTACAGGTTGATGTGTGCGCCTCTCTACATGTCTGGTGGAAAGCACCCTCTCTGCTCGCTAGCTTAGCTATGGATGCATTGGTGGAAAGCACTCTCCAACTAGGCTTATCAACTGTCATTTAACTGGTACAATTCCTTGATGGTCACTCCAACCAATGATATTATAATAAATAAGAGGAAGATAGGTTACTTGTGCTAAAAAATTAACACCCGAAATCAGAACTATTAGTGTTGACAGTTTCAGATGACACTGCACAACATGCATGCAAGTGAATAATCATACTAGGTATATTGTTCACATCACGGTCACATTTATGGATACGGACCAATGACATTATTTATTTTTATATTTATTTTTATTTATTCTTCATTGCACAAATTTACAAAAAAGTACAAATGGCGGACTTAATGCCAAGAGGAATTCTCTACCAGTCAACCGCAAGGCTTAACAGAGAGTTTAGGGAGTTTGGGTTGTGCAACTTGCTAGAAAAGATACATAAGACACACATATAATATCACAAATAAGTTCATATAATATATATACATAAATATATATCTATAATATATAAATATTTATATAATATACAATGCATACTATACAATACAATAAATATTTACTAATATATATACATCTATTTCCAAAATAATGCTTACTTAAAACGATGTCGTAACGACCTCTTTAGTGTAAATTTGGAAGTGGATTTTCGAATGGTGGTAGGTAGAGAGTTCCAGAGACGTATTGAGGATAGCCTAAAGGAGTTCGACATCATGGATGATGAGAAAAGGGGAGTACAAAAAGCAAGAGTGCTGCGCGAACGAAGGTCTCTTTAACTGGGAAGAATTAAGATATTGGAAATTATTTTTTAAGTGTGTTGGAGAGTTAGGATTAAATAGGATAGAAAAAAGGACGGATATGATTCTTACTTTTCTGCGCTAACGGATCGGTAACCAATTCAGTTTCAAACGATGGGGAGAGACGTGGTCGTATTTTCTCAAACCAAAGATGAAGCGGATGCAGTTGTTCAGGAGACGGTCAAGCTTGTTAAGATGTTCCTGAGAAATGTTGGTGTAACACACATCCGCATAATCGATGATAGGAAGGACAAGAGCCTGAACCAGCAGGGTTTTATTACTGGCAGGCAGAAAGTGCTTAAAGCGATAAAGAGCATGCAGTGTCCAATGACTCTTCTGCTCACTTCCTTCACCTGCTGGCTCCAGTTCAAGGATCATTATAATAAAAAGGCGTAGATAGGTTACTTGTGCTAAAAAATTGGCAGTTGGCACCCGAACTCAGAACTATTAGAGCACCTGAGCAAGGGAATGACAGTGTTGACAGTTTTAAACGATACTGCGCAACATGTATCTGTCTCTTTAACGATCTAGTGAATAATCATACTATCTTGTTCACACGGTCAAATTTAGGGACGCAGGGGTAAATTTTTGACCTCGCATCAGTACTGATATAACCTACCCTACCTCTTTTTCATTATAATTTAATTGCAGCCATCTGAATAGTTGCTTTCGTTATTTTAACCACCCACTGTCACAATATAAAAGCTCGGGTACCTACAAATAAAAGCCAATTTAAAATTAGAAAATGTTTCAAAAACTTTGCAAAAGCTCTGCCAGTGAGTGGCACATGCCGGGCACACAGCCAGCGGAGCTGACGACTGAAACAGGTTAGAAAAACCTTTTCGAACAGAAAAGTGGTAGTAGACGTACAGTCGACGGATCATCAGGCTACTCATTTCCATTTTTTGTTTTGCTTTTGTAGAGTCCTGTCATGATGTTGACTGTGCCTAACTGTATTTTTTCTATGTTAATCTGAGCTCTATGCGTTTGATCATCATACAAGCTTTCAAACAAATGTTCATAGTGTGCGGGGATCGAACCCGCGACCTCTGGTGTTATAGCCATCTTCTCGGTAATTACACCAAATCGTTAAATTTAATTGATTCATTGTTTTGTGTATTGTGTTATGATTGAAAAATATCCATATTTTTCTCTCTAAGAAAGAAAAAGAAAGAAAAAACAATACAGAAAAAATAACTAAGCTTAGAGCAAAATATTTACCATTTTTCCAATGAAAAAAATAAAAAATAATGGCTGAATAGTGGGCCCGCCACAGAAAAAAAACCAAACAAAATAGGCGGGATAGCGCCAATTCGATCTTCATTTATTTTTAAATCTTTTTCTTTGGCTAATTCATGTTTTATTTTTACTTTCCTTGTATTCGTAATGAAAAGCACAGTGTTTACCTCGGGTGAAAGACTTATTTAGTGCCTCGAACTATTGGCGCCCTCACTTCGTTCCGGGCGCCAAACCCCGTCTCGGGACTAAATAAGTTACTTTCACCCCTAGGATAACAATGTACTATTTTTTAATTTGCTTTGCGCAAACGCCTTTTTTCACGTCATGTTGTTGAACCTTTTGTTGGAGCTTAAAATCAAAAACCTGAAATGAGTGATTCTAGCTACAAGGAAGTTTATTTGATGCCACTATGACGTATAGTTTACCGCAAAATCACTAACAGCAACGTTACAGTACTTACCTAACAAAAACATTACACTGAACATAAGTAACTGTAGCAACGTTACTTTATTTTTTTCTTTATTTTACCTAATTATTATTTGTTCTCACTGAAATATTATTCTGTATTACTTACCTATGATAATGTAAGTAGTTAAAAGTAGCTTGTGATTGTCGTTATTTTTTACATTTAGTCATTTCATCGCTGAGGTGGGATGAAAAGTTACGCGTTGCACTCGAGTGCAAAGATTTTTCATCTTGTGCTCTTTTGATTCAATGGCTAACGCTTAGGATTCAACTCGCTGCGCTCGTGATTCAAATTTGGAATCCTTCACTTGCTCGGTCGTCAAAATTGAACACGCGGTTAAAAAGCAACTTTGCACTCTTGTATATCAAATAACTATTAGGGCATCCTACAGAGTCAAGAACCCAACATCATCTGGTTTTCAATCTTAAAAATCATTCCTTAAACGTATAATGATTAACCCTTGCTTCATCCGCCTCATCCACGCATACTTGGCTTCAAATCTACAACTTATGACCGTGTATGAAATACTTATAAGTATCTTATTTTTGCAGATTTTAAAGCATACACACACTTTTATTCTACAGCCTTTATTCTAATCATGATCATAAACACATTTGTAAAAAAGCACTATAAAGCCGAGTTCTCACGCCCGCTCATAGCAAGTGCAAATTGCATTTATTAAAAAAAACGCTAAAAACTCAATCCGAAACATTCTTGCAAAGATTATTTGCACAATAGTCAAATCCAAACGACCAACATGAGCAGGCCACACAGAACGTACGTTTTGTAAAAAAACGTCTGCTCGAGTTTTAAAGTAGATTGTCAGAGTTCCGTATAGGTAATATCATCTAAATAATCTACTATATAAAAATTAGTCGGGTTTTCCTTCCTGACGCTATAACTCCAGAACGCAATGACCGATTACCACGATTTTGCATTCTTGGCCTCCGTGAGGTTTATAGCAAAGAAAATTCAGGAAAATTTCAACAGAAAAGCAGGTTTTTTTTTTTCACATACAGCTAAGTCCACGCGGACGAAGTCGCGGGCGGCTGCTAGTATTTATTATACATGAAAAAGTGTGTAAATAAGGAAGTTTGGCTCACTTTCACGTAAAAACTACTGAATGGATTTTATTTGAAACTTCACAATTCATGCTTAAAGCATAAACATCAGATACAGCTTTTCAACTGAAGCCCACGCGGACGAAGGTGCGGGTGGCCGCTAGTTTATAATGGGTAGGTTCTTAATGCTCTAAGGTAGGGGTAGGTGAAACGAGTAAGCACTTTGAATGTAAAAAAGATAATGATTGTTTTGTTCGCTGTATTATTTAGAAACACATGTAGATAGGCACTTATGACGTTGAATCTACATTGCCCTGTTTCTTTTGCGGATCCCAAATACAAAATCCCAAACGTTTTAATCACCCCTCTAAAAAGGCGATCGCATGGTCGCACCTCAATGCACAATGCCGTGCAAGATGGCGGCCTAATTTGACATTAAAAAAGCGCGAATTCAATTGTCAGATAATTTATCGATGTTTTGATAAAAAGGCGGACTTTTTATTAATGATGTGTTTTAAAAAATTCATTGTGAAGCATTTGCAAGCAATAAATTATATTATTTAACTGTTTTCACGCTACAATTGATTTTAAAGATGATGTTTACAAATTGTTCAAATAAAACTGGTTTTGAATGTCCTAATTATGGAATTTCACGATACATAAACTCCTTGAGAGTTTACCAGCGATTTTATAAATGTTCATGTTAACGGTATTTTTTTAAGTTTCAAGTACTAAGTAGGTATCATTCAAAATTACCAAAATCAGCCGTTATTAGGTTGGTAGGTACCAAACACTTTTGGTACAAAATTACAAATACTTTACCCTCTTGCTCTTGGAAACAATTTGCTGCATAGGATTTTCTAATCTTTATTTTCTATTCTAAGTATGATGATAGATATGTTTTCTTCAATGAAGTCAAATCTTTTAACAACTTTCCCTAAATTAATGATTAGGTGTACCGTGTACTTATGTAGTGTTTAGATTCTGAGTAACCTAGTCAAACACTCGCCCGTCCCGTATCAAGTTAAGTGAATGTACCCCAATTGTTTGCAAATATCTCTGTAACGCAATACGTTGCCAATTTAAGGCCACAGGGCCGGCCTCAGGGGTGAATGTTACATTCATATTTTTCTGGTTTAAAACCGCCCATAAGAGTAATCTTTTTTTCTTGGCTGATTAATTTTGTTTCACGCACAAATAATCCTTATGTATGTATGTGCCTTATTGCTACATGATCTGCCAGAAAACCTGCAGTCAGCCAATTATTGAAAGGTGCGAAGGTAGACGTTGAGGATGTATAGTACGATTAATAATTGTAGTCAGCGAAATGACAACTTCAACAGTGACTGATACAAAAAAGGGTGACCCGCTACAATAGTGACGTTCGGCAATCACTAGACTAAGACATTTAGTCATGATTTATTTTATGAGGTATCAAAGCCTTTTTTAAATAATTGTAAATATTTAATAGTGTACAAAACGAATTAAATAATTACGATTTAAGAAATATGGGCCCTACCTCCATACTAAAACTTCTCACTAAAAAATTATAACCATAGCTGGAAAAAAAATCGATACCTCCTACGTAAGTTGTTGTATCCCCAAAACTGCAATTTTACAGGAGAGCGTTTTAAACATTCAGATTGGCCTAGAAACTGCATTTATTAATGTAGCTTTGTGAAATTCGTTATATGAATAAAATATATGGTTTTATTGACTATGTTGAAACAAATATATGAAATAATTGCGTATTTTCTGAGAATTGTGGCTTACAACATTTTACTACGGAATCCAGACTGTTGCAACTGTTGTATCTCATACATACAACATTATACTGTGGAACACAGACTGTGCCAGCTGTGATATCTCATACTTACAAGATTATACGGTGGGGTCTTGGTTTCATCTTTAGTTGTATCTCATACTTACAACATTATTTTATGAAGTTTAAGAAAAAGTTCGCTGTTGTAAATGATTCTAGTCTCACTGTATGTCACATTAACAATACAATTTCAAGTGTATATTATTGATATTGAATAAATATTGTCAGTTAAGAAATAAAAGTGCAATTATTAATACCAAAGAAGAATGGTCACGTCCCATACAAAAAATCCCAGGCCCGACAGAAACGTAACATATCTTATTTTTTTTGGTATATTGTGTATTGTTAAAATACATATACTTTATATTCGAAATCAATGGCTAACACCAAAAAATATTGCCGTATGTTTTTATTCAGGCGATACACTAAAAAAATGCAAAACGCCTATTATCTATAAAATTCGTATAACTATGTAATTAAATGACGAAACAATAGCTATGGTATGTATCTAGGTGATGGAGATGCAGTTGGATATATAAATAAACTCGTAATACAACGATCAACTTAGGATTCATTGAAATCGTGGTAGATTTTCGATTATTTAGTAGCATCTGTCAATTGGCGGTGGAGGAGGCCTATGTTTAGTAGTAGAAAGCTATGGATTGAAATGATGATGATTATGATCTATCACTTGGGTTTCAGAATTGAAACAAATAAAAATAAAACTAATAGGTATGTCGATATAAAGTGATATTGAATTTCTATAATATCTCTTGAAACAAAATTGTTTCTGCAGCCTATTGCCGCTGGATGTCTATATATTTCCATATTATATACTCCCGCGGCTTTGAAATTCTCACTGCAATACGACCGTGCTAACCTCACGTGATAGGTGCCGATTGAGAATTTAATTAACTCTTCAATTGTTAATTGTGGAAGATGTTAAATATCCGGATCATTTCCAGTCAGTTTGTTTTAAACACTCCTGTGAAACGACACTCTTTGTCGGTTTAAATTATTTTCCTCCACATACTCAGATAATTGATTGGGGCGTTGTATATTTTGATTTCTTATTTCAATGAAATCTTCTGTGTATGGAATGTCTCCGTAAGGATCTTCAAAATAAATAATTAAAGCTGCAGCAATTTCGAAATATTCTATTAGGTATAAGCGGCACATATTTGTTAAATACCTGTTTCTAAATATCTTGAAGTCGCGCTTGAATCTCACGTTTATAGTTTCCACGACCCATCGCACCATTGTGATGAGTCGTGATTTATTAGCTTCTTCAGTGCTTAATTGCGTGTCTTGTGGTCGTTTGGTAGGCGGCATGTGAGCAATATAGCCATATGTTTTTATTAAAGGAATAAAGTCCAAAATAAATGAGTCTCCTACATGGGAAAAAAGTGGAACGGTCCGTCTTTAATGGGTCCATCATGGTTTTGCAATCTCATTTTCATTATGTACGATCAGGAAGCTAAGTGGTTGTAAGGCACCGCATCCCGGCCGCACAGAGAAGGGAATATAAGATTAGGAAGGGAACTAACTCCCTAGAAAGCCTAGAGCCCCTTGCGTCGAGACGCTAGGTCGCTAGAGCCCTAGCCCTACCTAACAATATATACATAAATAGATAGTGAGGGAAGGAGCTTGCTCCCGGGGTGCCCGGGGTGCAAGCGGGAAGAGTTCGGACAGTAGGTAGGGTTGTAGGAACCGCTGCCAGTAGAGCAGGCTCACTCTACTGATCATGATACTGACGGCTTAAGGTGTCTTGGCCGCAGCGGTGGGGAAATGAGACTCAACACGGACGGTTGAAATCTAGTTTATTTGTTAAATGCTATTGGTTTATATACATGATTTTACTGATACACACTACTTTAGCCTATTGCTTGTGAGTCGTCGGTGTAAAGCGCCGACGCTGCACCTTGAGGGTCCATCGGTCGCCGGTTCGGAAGTAGGTCGCTGCTGACGGCTGTTACATGTGCGAGCTAGCTCGTACATATTGGCAACTCAGAAGAAGAAGAAGAAGAGGAGAAGGAAGACAGGGGGCTGCTGCTTGAAGCTGAGTGAACTGAGCCCCAGGTGATGACTGATGACTGTCTTCTGGTTCCCAATTATGTATGCAGCAACGACGATGATCTCGCTGACACGATGGACGTTGTTTGTATTCGCTAGTAGCGTTGCTGTTGCTGTGGCAACGCTCCTGCCACCCTGAGATGCTGTGCTACGGTGCTCTTTGTTTTCATATTATCACATGCAGCACCTCAGTACACTGGTGAGACCCGCTTGTGGGAGGCCAGTGACCGGTCTGCTTGTGTGATAGGAAGTTGAGGTGGTGTTAATGGTGGTCGCCTGACGTCGACGTCGTACCCGATGGAGGATTTTGATGTGCCGATGCTCATGCGGCTGCTGTTGAGATTGCTGTTTGGTGGACGCCTCTTGTCACGTCACACCTTCTTGTTTGCTTGCTTTGACCCTTTGAAATCTTGAACATTGGGCACCAGGTCATCTGTGCGTCTTGTAAACACAGATATAATTTGATTGGTTGTCCGTCATTGGGTACTGGTCGATGGCTGAAGAGCTGAACAGTATTTGCGACTTCTCAATACACTGGTGAGACCCGCTTGTGGGAGGCCAGTGACCGATCCGCTACTGTCAGTTGCTTGATGCTGGTGCTTGATTCCTGTTAGACAAGTTGTTTTATTGAGCCTGCCTAACCGAATTTCCTGATAATGTTTACGTTAAAGTGAATAAGTATTTGAAACCAAGTTGTATGTTTTGTAAATAATGTAAATTGATGCTTGAAATGTTTGTATTAAGGTCAGCGAAAGTGACGTATAGTCGCTGCCTTCCCCACGAGAAAATGTAAATACGATAAGGAAACGTAGAATGCTAAATTGTTTACTTGTTTATTGAAAGTGGGGATAAAAATTCTTCGTGTTGAAGATGAACAATTGTTACATTAGTCTTGGTGGAGAGCCTTCCAACCAAGAATGAAAATTGTGAAGTGAATGAGCGGGATCTTTGCTTCCCTTGCTCTTAATGATAAAGTTAGAGTGCCAGTATCTTGTTAGACTGGTCACCGCTAAGAGAACGGTCTTATGATCGGACCGACCCTATATGATGAAGATGAACGCTATGGGTACGAGTGTTCTTAATAACCCGTCCCGAAATGATATACTTAATTCTACGCTATGATTATATTTGAGTAAGAGCTCCTTGCTAGCTCTACCCAAAACGCTGAATGCTAGACCCTTGTTGGGCCAACTCAAATGGCTTGAGTGCTAACGAGTTGAAGGTCTTTGCTGACCCAACCCCAAACGCTTGATAAAATAGTCGAGACCCTTGTTTGGTCCGACCCAATACGTACGGTCAGGAAGCTGGGTGGTTGTAAGGCACCGCCTGCCGACCGCACAAAACGCTTGATTTTTCTGAGCTCGAGACTTACTGCTTGCTCGACCCAAAACGCTTGATAAAGTCAGAATATAGGACCCTTGTTGGACCAACTGACATGCTAGGGGTACGAGTACTATTGATGACCCGCCCCAAACTAAACGCTAAAATGCGAGCATATTGAGAGCCCGTCTTATATGATTATGATAAATGAATGAATGTCGCTTTGATAAATAAATGCTATATTTTCCCCATCTACCTACTGTGTCGATGTTGACGCTAAGTTTGCAAAAGTAAAATTAATAAAATTACCTAACTTTGTATTGCTTGTAGTTTATAAATAGAATTGCAACGTTTGCTATTTGGACGTAACGCGCGAACTGCTTGCACCCGAAATGATAATAATGATTTTAAAATGTACTGTTTGCTAATAGATGCAAGGTTCATTTTCGGTTACGGAGCCAAGGATAGAATGTACTTGATAATGTTAATAACTTGAAAAAAGAATTGATCTGTAATATATTTATAATTGTTATTTTCAATATCGGGCGTAACTCCGATACTAAGAAAAGTTATGATTGAGATATTGTTACTGAGAGGATCGAAATGAGGGATCCAAGGGTTGGATGCTGTAATAGAAGGACCTAATTGAAGGGGTCCATAGGAGCTGGGTGAGGAACGAAGGACCAAAATGTACGATCAGGAAGCTAAGTGGTTGTAAGGCACCGCATCCCGGCCGCACAGAGAAGGGAATATAAGATTAGGAAGGGAACTAACTCCCTAGAAAGCCTAGAGCCCCTTGCGCCGAGACGCTAGGTCGCTAGAGCCCTAGCCCTACCTAACAATAAATACATAAATAGATAGTGAGGGAAGGAGCTTGCTCCCGGGGTGCCCGGGGTGCAAGCGGGAAGAGTTAGGACAATAGGTAGGGTTGTGGGAACCGCTGCCAGTAGAGCAGGCTCACTCTACTGATCATGATACTGACGGCTTAAGGTGTCTTGGCCGCAGCGGTGGGGAAATGAGACTCAACACGGACGGTTGAAATCTAGTTTATTTGTTAAATGCTATTGGTTTATATACATGATTTTACTGATACACACTACTTTAGCCTATTGCTTGTGAGTCGTCGGTGTAAAGCGCCGACGCTGCACCTTGAGGGTCCATCGGTCGCCGGTTCGGAAGTAGGTCGCTGCTGACGGCTGTTACATGTGCGAGCTAGCTCGTACACATTATATCAGCATCGGTTGTCCGTACAGAGTACGGACCTATTATATCCAAAATATATCCATCCGCGCACACGATTATTAATGGTTTTATTAGGTTCCTACACTTATGAAGGCTATAACTGCGGCGTTGAAATATGTAGGTATATGTAGGTTCCATCGAATATAACTATTGGTTTTGGTGACTCTTCGTTACCAAACAAAACATTTGGCAAAACCCGGTTGCGGGCTATCACTTCGTCCCTGGTAATATGGTCTAAGTCTAGGTGCAATGGAACAAAGTCAGTAACGAGACACTGCCTGACTTTATGTATTTTTCTACCAATGGTACACTCGGATATATTAAAAAATTAAGCCATTCTATTATTCGGCTCCTCTGATCGAATTTTGCACAAGTAGATAGCCAAGTCATTTCTCGGAGTATTTGAGGACCGATTAAGGCTTAGTATTTGACTCAGCAAATCGTTGAACGTGGCTCTGTTTCTTCAGTCCAGAACCTTAACTCGTCGTCAGAAACGTCATCTACTTTGAACGTATCGTATAAGCAGTTTGTTCTTCTGTTGCGTTATCGAAAAAATCACTAACTATCAAATTTGCAAGCCCATTCATTTCTGATTCATTGAAACTTATTGAAAGAAACAGATAAAAACATACAGAACAAGGTAGTTAGGAAAAATAAAACAAACAATAGAAAAATAAAGAATAATTTCGACCAGGCAAAATTAAATTAACCCCACTCAGCTAATGCCTGAACCTGATAGGCTCAGACGCTGATTTTCAGTAGGGCCAACCGAGTGGACGCACGGACATTCGCAACGACTAAGCAATGATAATTATAAAAATAAATATTTAAAATACATAAAATATAATGTGACGTGTACCTACCCAGTGTAAAAGTGTGCAATACAATACATAAATACTTTGGGGCATGTGTATTGGTAATGGAAACTCCGAAACAAAAATGAAATATGACAATTTATTGCTTGTAAGCAAGCTATCAATTAAACGATCAAGGTTAAGGCTCTTTATCGGTGAATCAGTAAAGAAAAAGCGCTCTATAAATTACTTAACTAAAAATATAGGAATATGTCGTAACATTAAGCAAAAAATATAACAAATTTTGACTATCAACTTCCGATGCAAACATTATAATTTACTACATACCACATTTATTTTTATTTTATTCCAACGTAAGACATTCTATGTATTACATACAACTTTTTTTAATGGACGCTTTACGACGTAAAATGTTGTATGTATCACAAACAACATTTTCTTATACTCGCTCAACAGCGTAAAATGTTGTATGTAAAACATACAACATTGTTGAATGTTTACTTGACAACGTATACTGTTGTATGTAATCTATATAACATTTTTGGTTGTTACATAGTTATAACGTATTCTAATCAATTATCAAGTCCTAATAACGTAACATGTGCGGAAAACTTGAAGCACTTGACACACGGACCATTTCAGCTCTCTCTCCGGCGTAGTCTGTTTTATCTAACCCATACAACACGCGAGCGCGCGATCTGCCCCGCCCCGCGCACCGCGTAAACGGTTGTCAAGGACTATACAGTGTTATAGTCCGTTCTCGTTCAGAAGTTACAACTCTTTACGTCTTGAAATTGCATGAAATAATTGTGTTTTCGTAAGTTTTAATTTTTTTATGCATAGATTACTAATAATAAAGCTCATTTTTGGTAAAAACGCTAAATCGCATTTTTGTGGGATACAACAACTTACGTAGGAGGTATCGAAATGTTCAAAGAGGTTCAGGGGAATTAACACTTGAAAGTCAGCAAAATACAAGTAATTATATACGTTTTTATTCGTTACGGTTGCTATTGATTCCGACTCCGATTCTGAATTCATCTCTTCATGATAGTCCATACTATTATTATTTGATTCAAAAATAAGTAAACCGGAATCTACAAAACCTTCATCACTGCCTATATATGAAATTATAAGGCGTCGTCCTTTGCCGGTTGGGCCCTTTAGGCCTGTAGTCAAACCTTTAGAAAACACTTGTATGGAAGATACTACTGTTGTATTCTCACAAACTTTTCCAGTTGTATGACCTGTTAATAAACGAAATTCTTACCTGTAAATAATATGATACAGAAACAAAACATTTTGAAACTGAAAATCTATTTACTAAATACAGTTTACCGAAATACCTCTATGTCTCAAAACGAAAGTCTGACCAGTGTGTGTTGCCAGTAATGACATATGGAAGTGGGACGTGGTCATTCACTACGACTTTTTTGCCAGGCTGTAATGTCGACTAACTTTTAATTGTAAAAACTCGATTTACCACATCACTATTTATTTGGGACTGAAAACCTGCCACCCTGAAAATGTCATTTTACTGACTACAATTAAAAATCCGAGTATAGTAGTTTTTTTATTTTATGTATTTGGACAACCAACAAGACAAACACACATACAATATAGATCATTTTTAAACAATAGGACTTGAAGCTCAGTGTCGTCTTAATTATAGGCTGCTACGGCATGCAATGTGGACTACAGATTTTTATTATTATTTAAGAGCTACGAGTAGGCATACGTTACTAAATTAGTAACAGCCAAGAGATTATGCTGATTAAACAGGCGACGAAACGAAGGACGCTTTCGCTTGAAATAAGCTTACAAAGGTGAGGGTTGAGTTTTTGCATAAGCAGACGCCAGCAATAAATTGAAACTAGGTATTTGAATGTAATTTAGTGCCGCGCCTCTAGCTAAAAGTAAAGCAACTATTGATATTCCGTACAAGCAATTGACGCAGATGCTATCGGTGATGACGTATATAAGGGCAAAGCCATAGATGGCCCTGAATTCCTTCCTGCAGCTACAACCTAAATATAAGGGGTTGGAAGCTTTCCGCTCTCCAAATTGTTCTGCAAAGATGTGAAACTTGGGCTAACACTTATTCAAAAAATATGTAGAGTTCATAATCATCACCATCATCATTAGCAGCCGCAAGAAGTCCACTGCTGAACATAGGCCTCCCCCATTGATTTCCAGAGCGCCCGGCTGCGTGCGGCTTACATCCACCGGATAGCAAATCATGAATATTAAAAAGTTAACTATAACTATCATTAAACCATGACGGATGAGGACAATCATATTTAACTTCCAGTAACTAGCCCCTTGAGTTCCTACCTGCTCCCCTACACTCCCGAGCCGCGACGCATGTAAACGCGTGTAGTTATTGATGACTCGGCTAATGGCGCCGTTGTCATCGCGTAGTTTATCGGCTGTTAACACGGAACACCCTGTAGTCTGTAGTCTGTACTGCCACCGGACACTGGCATCCATCATCAACGTCACACTGAGATCTAGTCGGTCAGCGCTGAGTGACCTCTATTCACGCTCTTGGCCATTTACACTCTTAAGCGTCCCAACACACGGGGCGTTTTGTGGCGCCACAATGTATAGGGAATTGAGGAAGCGATTTGTGGCGCGCATTGTGGTCCGTGTGCGGGGATGCTAAGTGTCTGAGGTGTCGTTCTTAAAATACACGCTTCACTTCAATTTAATTTTGGCATTATGTAAGTACTTAAAACTTAATAACTTCGTGACTGAAATATGTTCACGTTGACAGTACACTTGATCAGTGGCATATACTTACACCTATTGTAATGTGCGATGCCCTATTCATTATTTGGAGGTAGATAGATTCTTACAGCATAACTTAATAAATGAAAATATTCGCCAACTGTGATTTCAAGATCGCCACTAAATCTCTGATATACCTAATTGTTCCCGCATTATTAATTCTGCTATTTCGTATTATTTCAAACTTATATTATAAAGTTACAGGCCACTTTTGAAATCACTCGTTATAAAAATAGGAAGGGCCCTTTGTAGAGCTGTCAGTGGCAGTTGCAGTTTTATCTTATCTGTGGCTTTGAAGTTCCGACGTGAGGGAATCTACATCTTTAGTGGAGAGCCGCCTTTATTGGAGTACAGAGGCGCTCACATCAACCTTTACTTAGGGGCACCTTATGCCGCTGACATAAGAGCCATTTTGCAACGCTTTTGTAAATGTTGATTTGAGCACCTCTGCACGAGAGGGTTACGATATGTCATTGTTCAACAGAGAAGTTAGTAAGCCTGATATGAGCATTTCGCCGTAACGTTTTTGGAGAGCGCTTTTTAAACTTGCTGTTTTATGTCGTAAAGTGAGTTACGCTATTACGGTACGACCTTTACGAGCATTTTTCCGTAACGTATTTGGTATTAGTCGAGGCGAGCATTACGTTACTGCTTTCCTACCTTAGAGCTAGCGGTCATTAGGGGTCAACAGTATTTTGAATCGTATCGAAGGTAACGCGGAATTTATTTTGATTTTCAGTGTCATCCATTTCAATGTAACGGTCAACGGCACATTTCCACAAAAAAAGAACCCTCTACCCATTTCCGGTCAGTCCTCCTCCCTAGCTCTATAGCAAATAATCTTGTCATTTGGCAAGAGCCAGTTAAAAAACGGAAATGGGTAGCCTGATGTGCCGTAAACTGTACAAAACAAAACCTGTGAAAAACTTATCGAATTGGACTGGTACTGGTGCACATTTTATTCAAACCTGTCAGATTTATTGAATCCACCTAACTAGTAATATTCAACCGTTGTTTTCAATGTGGCTGGCTAAAATGCCTATAAATAGAATAACCTCGATTAAACATTGAGGTATTTAATCCTAATTTTGGATCCGAAGTAACATTATTTGTATAGTACGATTAATAATTGTAGTCAGCGAAATGACAACTTCAACAGTGACTGATACAAAAAAGGGTGACCCGCTACAATAGTGACGTTCGGCAATCACTAGACTAAGACATTTAGTCATGATTTATTTTATGAGGTATCAAAGCCTTTTTTAAATAATTGTAAATATTTAATAGTGTACAAAACGAATTAAATAATTACGATTTAAGAAATATGGGCCCTACCTCCATACTAAAACTTCTCACTAAAAAATTATAACCATAGCTGGAAAAAAAATCGATACCTCCTACGTAAGTTGTTGTATCCCCAAAACTGCAATTTTACAGGAGAGCGTTTTAAACATTCAGATTGGCCTAGAAACTGCATTTATTAATGTAGCTTTGTGAAATTCGTTATATGAATAAAATATATGGTTTTATTGACTATGTTGAAACAAATATATGAAATAATTGCGTATTTTCTGAGAATTGTGGCTTACAACATTTTACTACGGAATCCAGACTGTTGCAACTGTTGTATCTCATACATACAACATTATACTGTGGAACACAGACTGTGCCAGCTGTGATATCTCATACTTACAAGATTATACGGTGGGGTCTTGGTTTCATCTTTAGTTGTATCTCATACTTACAACATTATTTTATGAAGTTTAAGAAAAAGTTCGCTGTTGTAAATGATTCTAGTCTCACTGTATGTCACATTAACAATACAATTTCAAGTGTATATTATTGATATTGAATAAATATTGTCAGTTAAGAAATAAAAGTGCAATTATTAATACCAAAGAAGAATGGTCACGTCCCATACAAAAAATCCCAGGCCCGACAGAAACGTAACATATCTTATTTTTTTTGGTATATTGTGTATTGTTAAAATACATATACTTTATATTCGAAATCAATGGCTAACACCAAAAAATATTGCCGTATGTTTTTATTCAGGCGATACACTAAAAAAATGCAAAACGCCTATTATCTATAAAATTCGTATAACTATGTAATTAAATGACGAAACAATAGCTATGGTATGTATCTAGGTGATGGAGATGCAGTTGGATATATAAATAAACTCGTAATACAACGATCAACTTAGGATTCATTGAAATCGTGGTAGATTTTCGATTATTTAGTAGCATCTGTCAATTGGCGGTGGAGGAGGCCTATGTTTAGTAGTAGAAAGCTATGGATTGAAATGATGATGATTATGATCTATCACTTGGGTTTCAGAATTGAAACAAATAAAAATAAAACTAATAGGTATGTCGATATAAAGTGATATTGAATTTCTATAATATCTCTTGAAACAAAATTGTTTCTGCAGCCTATTGCCGCTGGATGTCTATATATTTCCATATTATATACTCCCGCGGCTTTGAAATTCTCACTGCAATACGACCGTGCTAACCTCACGTGATAGGTGCCGATTGAGAATTTAATTAACTCTTCAATTGTTAATTGTGGAAGATGTTAAATATCCGGATCATTTCCAGTCAGTTTGTTTTAAACACTCCTGTGAAACGACACTCTTTGTCGGTTTAAATTATTTTCCTCCACATACTCAGATAATTGATTGGGGCGTTGTATATTTTGATTTCTTATTTCAATGAAATCTTCTGTGTATGGAATGTCTCCGTAAGGATCTTCAAAATAAATAATTAAAGCTGCAGCAATTTCGAAATATTCTATTAGGTATAAGCGGCACATATTTGTTAAATACCTGTTTCTAAATATCTTGAAGTCGCGCTTGAATCTCACGTTTATAGTTTCCACGACCCATCGCACCATTGTGATGAGTCGTGATTTATTAGCTTCTTCAGTGCTTAATTGCGTGTCTTGTGGTCGTTTGGTAGGCGGCATGTGAGCAATATAGCCATATGTTTTTATTAAAGGAATAAAGTCCAAAATAAATGAGTCTCCTACATGGGAAAAAAGTGGAACGGTCCGTCTTTAATGGGTCCATCATGGTTTTGCAATCTCATTTTCATTATATCAGCATCGGTTGTCCGTACAGAGTACGGACCTATTATATCCAAAATATATCCATCCGCGCACACGATTATTAATGGTTTTATTAGGTTCCTACACTTATGAAGGCTATAACTGCGGCGTTGAAATATGTAGGTATATGTAGGTTCCATCGAATATAACTATTGGTTTTGGTGACTCTTCGTTACCAAACAAAACATTTGGCAAAACCCGGTTGCGGGCTATCACTTCGTCCCTGGTAATATGGTCTAAGTCTAGGTGCAATGGAACAAAGTCAGTAACGAGACACTGCCTGACTTTATGTATTTTTCTACCAATGGTACACTCGGATATATTAAAAAATTAAGCCATTCTATTATTCGGCTCCTCTGATCGAATTTTGCACAAGTAGATAGCCAAGTCATTTCTCGGAGTATTTGAGGACCGATTAAGGCTTAGTATTTGACTCAGCAAATCGTTGAACGTGGCTCTGTTTCTTCAGTCCAGAACCTTAACTCGTCGTCAGAAACGTCATCTACTTTGAACGTATCGTATAAGCAGTTTGTTCTTCTGTTGCGTTATCGAAAAAATCACTAACTATCAAATTTGCAAGCCCATTCATTTCTGATTCATTGAAACTTATTGAAAGAAACAGATAAAAACATACAGAACAAGGTAGTTAGGAAAAATAAAACAAACAATAGAAAAATAAAGAATAATTTCGACCAGGCAAAATTAAATTAACCCCACTCAGCTAATGCCTGAACCTGATAGGCTCAGACGCTGATTTTCAGTAGGGCCAACCGAGTGGACGCACGGACATTCGCAACGACTAAGCAATGATAATTATAAAAATAAATATTTAAAATACATAAAATATAATGTGACGTGTACCTACCCAGTGTAAAAGTGTGCAATACAATACAGCCTGGCAAAAAAGTCGTGAAATTAATGAGGGCGCCACATTCGTTAATGTGGTCACCCCGTATACTACGACACGAACAGTTTTGATAGTTTACTAATTCAACTTATTTTTGTAGAGAGAATGGCAATCTCGTTGTCCCTATACAATCTCCCCACTACCTATACACCGATACTACTACCAAGTAAAAAAATGAAAGAAACTAGCAAAATCATAAAAATTTCAAAATTAGAAACAACAAAGCAACAAAAGATTTCCTTATTCAAAGTTTGTCCCCGTTGGTAATAACCATTTTCTATTTTAATGGCGTGTTATCATGAATTTATCCTTTTTTCGGTATATTCTCAAAAGCTGGCTCAGACGCTGCCTCGAAAATTAAATTAAAATTAAAACCTAAAATCAATAAAAAAGTATCAATTAGCTAAAATGTGCTAACTTCCCAATTTGTTTTTTTTAAACACAGTATTGCCAGTAATAATATTTTTTAGTTCCCTTTCAGGACTTTTTTGCCAAGCTATACATAAATACTTTGGGGCATGTGTATTGGTAATGGAAACTCCGAAACAAAAATGAAATATGACAATTTATTGCTTGTAAGCAAGCTATCAATTAAACGATCAAGGTTAAGGCTCTTTATCGGTGAATCAGTAAAGAAAAAGCGCTCTAT
Source organism: Udea ferrugalis (assembly GCA_950022985.1). NCBI lineage: Eukaryota > Metazoa > Arthropoda > Insecta > Lepidoptera > Crambidae > Udea > Udea ferrugalis. Next base: position 6,042,252 of record OX465544.1, read on the forward strand.
AAATTACTTAACTAAAAATATAGGAATATGTCGTAACATTAAGCAAAAAATATAACAAATTTTGACTATCAACTTCCGATGCAAACATTATAATTTACTACATACCACATTTATTTTTATTTTATTCCAACGTAAGACATTCTATGTATTACATACAACTTTTTTTAATGGACGCTTTACGACGTAAAATGTTGTATGTATCACAAACAACATTTTCTTATACTCGCTCAACAGCGTAAAATGTTGTATGTAAAACATACAACATTGTTGAATGTTTACTTGACAACGTATACTGTTGTATGTAATCTATATAACATTTTTGGTTGTTACATAGTTATAACGTATTCTAATCAATTATCAAGTCCTAATAACGTAACATGTGCGGAAAACTTGAAGCACTTGACACACGGACCATTTCAGCTCTCTCTCCGGCGTAGTCTGTTTTATCTAACCCATACAACACGCGAGCGCGCGATCTGCCCCGCCCCGCGCACCGCGTAAACGGTTGTCAAGGACTATACAGTGTTATAGTCCGTTCTCGTTCAGAAGTTACAACTCTTTACGTCTTGAAATTGCATGAAATAATTGTGTTTTCGTAAGTTTTAATTTTTTTATGCATAGATTACTAATAATAAAGCTCATTTTTGGTAAAAACGCTAAATCGCATTTTTGTGGGATACAACAACTTACGTAGGAGGTATCGAAATGTTCAAAGAGGTTCAGGGGAATTAACACTTGAAAGTCAGCAAAATACAAGTAATTATATACGTTTTTATTCGTTACGGTTGCTATTGATTCCGACTCCGATTCTGAATTCATCTCTTCATGATAGTCCATACTATTATTATTTGATTCAAAAATAAGTAAACCGGAATCTACAAAACCTTCATCACTGCCTATATATGAAATTATAAGGCGTCGTCCTTTGCCGGTTGGGCCCTTTAGGCCTGTAGTCAAACCTTTAGAAAACACTTGTATGGAAGATACTACTGTTGTATTCTCACAAACTTTTCCAGTTGTATGACCTGTTAATAAACGAAATTCTTACCTGTAAATAATATGATACAGAAACAAAACATTTTGAAACTGAAAATCTATTTACTAAATACAGTTTACCGAAATACCTCTATGTCTCAAAACGAAAGTCTGACCAGTGTGTGTTGCCAGTAATGACATATGGAAGTGGGACGTGGTCATTCACTACGACTTTTTTGCCAGGCTGTAATGTCGACTAACTTTTAATTGTAAAAACTCGATTTACCACATCACTATTTATTTGGGACTGAAAACCTGCCACCCTGAAAATGTCATTTCATTGACTACAATTAAAAATCCGAGTATAGCGAGAAACAGATAGTGTTACGTACATTACTCTTAGAATCAAATGCTCTGTTTTGCTGACCCTCCGTTTGCGCAGCACTCTCCCGCGGATCGAGTTACTCTATTTGTTTGTTGACTCTACTTACTGTGTTGCAGATTGCACTGAGAGGAGACCGGACTTAGTTGGACGGGGCAAATAATGTAATAGAAAAGTAATGGTTTTTCTATGGTTTTCAGGGTTCTATCTATCAGGCTGGTTCAAGTAGGCGTGGTAGGCCAAATCCTTAACTATGAGGAATATCGAAAAATGCTAAAACTGCATACTCAGATTTGACAAAAAACTTTTTTCTTAGTCGGGAATCGAACCTGTTGGTTTCGAAAAAAAAACCCTACAATTGCCATATGCCATATTGTAGTGTCGCTTAAAAGGATAAATTTCTGTGAAGTTGCCTTGTGTGGCAAACTAAAGGAAAGGTATCATTTTTAATAAAACATTTTCATTTCCCATATGTTTCCAAATCAAAAGAAAAAAAATTGTTCGACAAGGTACATAAAATGAGTATCGGGGAAAGGGCTTCTGAATGTTCCGTTTGCCATGACGGCAACAATGACTATGCCACTAAGTCTCAATGCCAACTTCGAACGTCACACGAAGTCACGATTTCGAAGTGAGAATACTAATTCAAAGTGAAGCGAATAGACGATTCAAGTGTGTGTTTTCTCCTGAGGGAGTTCGAGATAGGTATTTAATGATGTTAGTGAGAATAGCTAGGCTGAGCTTATGTTGTGTTAACTCTCAGACTGTTGTGTTTTTCGATTCCATCATTCATTTTGTTATTTTCTGTCCAGCGATTAGTTTTATTGCATCTATTTTCCTAAAAGTTTTCCCTCTCTCTCCACCGTCCGTCTCCCTCCCACACCATATGCCGCCGCCGCGTGCCGCCACGCGACCACTTGTCAGGATTTGACACGCATTTGTGCCTTTGCTTATTGGATAGGCAAAGGAAATCATGTTTATAACATGCTCTAATGTTTGTTGGTTCGTTTACCCCCTAGGTTATTTGAGGGATGAAGATGATTGGGCTTTATTGTGCTTTATTTATTAAAACGGATAATTTGTCTAAGCAATATAGTTTAGGGTAATTGGATAGTTCTACCAGATTATATCATCGAAACAATCACAACTGCTGGCTCGGTGGTACGGGTGATAGTGACCTGAAGCTGTGGACCGTGGTTTCAATAGGATCGTCGGACATATTTGAAAATAAATATTCAATGGCTTATTTTACCCCATTATTATCAGCTAGAGAACCGTTAATCTGTTATCGTCAACACTTCCGTTTATCAGGATATCCTGTATATTGTTTAAAAATAACTTGCCTCCACATTTGTTAACTTTCCTGGCTAATTTTTTTATGCTGCTCTAATTTTTTATCCTGTTTATTGTATTTTCCTCGTAATTCCATCAGACAGTGCCAATACGTATTATTTATTTAAATCTATCTCAAGGGTTAATAAGTACGTGTACTCGGATCAAACGAAATCTGTGGTCCGCAGCTGCGTTTGACGTAAGTGACGTAAGTTTTGGCGGGAGTGTGCCGCGCACGTGGCTCCGCCGCGTCTGGCGGCCATCGATCGAACTAGGGGCGGAATTATTCGCGTGTTGGTGATGCTTGATCTGGGGTCTTTTGGATAACATATGGGAGATTAGAATGCATTGTTTATTTATAGGTCTTGGAAATTTTAAAAATAACTTTACTACGAAACATCGGCTCTTGCGTCTCACTGCTTCTACACAACACCGGCATCTAGGAAACTTGCGCGAGAGAAACTTGGTCGTTAAACATTCCTTTAATTAATTTTAATTGAAAGTAAGGTTGCCAGCTCTAGCCACTTTTTGCTTGCAAATGCCCACTGGCGCAAGTGTTAATGAACGCAAAATGTCTTATGCTCATTTGTGCCAGATCAACTAGTTGTATTCTGTGTTGGGCTCAGGAGACAGGCGTGACATCACCTATGGCAAGGTTGGAATTAGCTGCACACACAGTGCAGCAGATAGTCGTAGCGGTTTGTCAGTGATAGACCTGTCAGTTGTTATCATAAAAATATCTTAGCCCTCCGACCATTCTTAGCGTCTGACGTCAAGAACGTTAACGGTGACCAACTTAACGGAGATGGCCGAAAACACCATGGTCTGTTATGGTGCTCAGTGTCATGACCCGGCACTCCCAAGTAAGGTACTTGGTGTTGGTAATTTGTCAAATGCATTAGCATTCTGCACTTAAATTACCTACACCTGCAAGTTCTTCTCCCGATACGTTATGTTACATAATATTGTTTTTGAATACTTAGACTCTGGCTCGGAACCCCATGGTCCCGAGATCAAATCTGGCCGGAACTCACATACCTACTTTGTGTTCATTCCACAATGTGCGGCTGACTCTCCGTTGATGGGAAACACCGTTAAGAAACCCAAGCAACCCGGATAACGGCGGTAGGCTCGCCCCTTACCACGTTGCGTTCAAATTCCCTCGGTGAAATGTGAGCTTCTGAATGTTCCGTTCACCATGACGGCAACAATCAGTGTGTCTCTGACTAACCCATTAGGGATATGGTCGTGAAGGTATGTTATGTTATGTGAATACTTAAAAAAATAACGTTTTATGGGTTTTGCAAACAATGCCTAACTCCATGGCCCAATATGTCAGAGTTCAAAAAAAACAAAAGTCCGCCAAAGAGCACGCGTGGCGGGAAGGTGCGAACCATGAAATAAATACCTATTTCTAACACTCTCATACATTTTTACACCCACCTTTATTTTAAACTCTATTCGCAATAAAAATAAGGCTCACAGTGGTCGTTTTTGGGTTCCTGCCGTTAGGTTTCTGTTCGTGACATGTGCTGCCATCTATATTTTATTTACGCGGACCGCCCACTGGTAGACGCGGTGTTTTGGGATAAAAACATTTTTTGCGCGAAATTGCTATGGGTGTTTCTCTTTGGGTAAGAATAATGCATTCAACGTTGGGTTATTTTTATTTAGTTTTATTAGATTTTCATATGTTTATAAGTTTTTGAGATTCAGTGGTTATGAGCGTCGTTTAATACGGTATTACCTATGCGTATTTTTGTCGGGGGTTACTGACAACTTTTATTTAACAAATCCGCTGTCACCCAGATGTTTTCGGTGACAATTCCTGTATTTGTATCTCTGTTATTTAACATCCACGACTGTTATTATACTTATGTCACGATAGAAATACGAGGAAACTATAGTTTGGTGAGTTCGGTGGGATTCAAACCGGCGTCCATCACAAAGTCAATGTGCGGTGGCCGGCACATCACGCTACCCATTTCCGGTCAGTCCTCCTTGCTCTATCGCGAACAAATGTCATTTGGCAAGAGCGAGAGAAAAAACGGAAATGGGGTAACCTGATGTGCTGTTGACTGTACATATTACACGAATATTTGTGTTGTTCTGTGTCTGGGTGATGTTTTGTATTTAGAAATATCTATGGAAGTTTACTGGTCACTAGAACCCATTTTAAATACTAAGCTTAGTTTATGGTCTCTTGTTGGAATAAGATGACCCAGATATTTACTGGACCTCATTATTTTTGGGCATGCAGGGTGTAATTGAATTTTGAAAACAAGGATTTAGCATAATCTATATTTTCAAAAATCTATTATGGAGATGACCATCGGCTTGGTAAGGCAAGTTTTTAAAACCTACTTGTACTACTATATTTAGTACAAATTATGAAACAGAGGGTCTAGTACCAGTTTCATTTGACAAACTCATCGACCGCGTAAAGAATTACGGAATCTCGTACTAGGCCTCTAATACTAATATCGGTTTCACTAACAAATGATTGTGCAGTAGGTATGAAAGAAATAAAATTCATGAAAATATATTTTCTCAATGTTTATTTTCACATAAATCGAATGACATACAGACAAATGTTGTTTAATTCACATTAAATTATGAATCTTTAAAAATACGCAATATTGAGATCACTTTTTTAAACTAATATTTACAATTTGGCAAAATGGTAACAAAATTCTAACTAAAGTCAAACATTATTTGAGAAGTTTATTTTAGGTAACTATAATTTCCATAATTTTCTTTGTCTTAGTCTTATTCTAAATGTTTACATTGTGACAAAATTACACTGTCATTAAGTACAGGCAACTGCTCATCAGGCTACCTATTTCTGTTTTTTATCATGCTCTTCTTTCTTGCTCTATTGTAAAGAAATGTCATTTCTTAGCAATAGAGTGAGGAGGCCTGACAGGAAATGAGTATGGCCTGTCATGCCGCTGACCATACTATGTGTACCTATATATTTTTTAGTATTTTTTGACTAAAAAACCAGATTCAATGCAGAGGTGAATTTGATGGTACGGTCAACGGCACATCACGCTACCCATTTCCGGTCATACCTAAGGAAGGGCTCTATTGCAAATAAATGCTATTTGGCAAGAGCAAGATAAAAACCGGGAATGAGTAGCCTGATGTGCCGTTGACTGTGCAAGTGTACAGTGAACCAAATATTGATGTGAAGGTGAATAATAAATTAAAAATCGGGGTTGTTTTATGATAGGTAATGACGTTTCGGCATAGGCTTCGGCTAAATAGCAGTAGGACGGATTCTCAAAATAATGTATTTGATTTGTAAACGGATCGATTTATTTAATAGTTTAAAGAACCGTTAAGATTATAAAATACAAACGTCTGACTTAGTATACGAATCCCATACTAAAAACCTAAATGCTTTGGTTATTCAAATTATTTACAGTTTACATAAGCATTGATTTGGAGTTTGAGGAGAAAATATACAGAATGATGCTAATTTATAATTAAGTTTGTAGTTTACATGTTTGAACTTGATGCGACATTGTTTCGAGCTGTCACAATGACAGGTTGTTAAGATAAAGATGACAGTGCAAGTTCTTAGTTGAAATCAGCGATTTACATATTAAGAGGATAATTTGATAGGATAGCTAATCTAAATTAACACAAAATAAAAGAGTGTTAATTCCATAGTTACATTTTTTACAGCCTAAATTAAAAATACTTACATCTAAATAAATACCTAATTTATTTTACAGTCTCAGTATTTTACATGAACCTTAACTATAAAAGCTGGCAAGTCTTTAGAACATTGGGTCAGTAAGACTCTAGCATGGACTATCATAGACTCGTGTTTGTACCCAGTATTACATGGACCTCTTTTAGAAGAGTAGTGATGTTCACGAACCTAATATTGTAAGCTAAACCAAACTTAAAAAAGTCTTATGAGTTTATTTTAGTCAGCGTCCTAACCAGTGATAGAGTAATTTTGTTTATTAACCCTTACAATATTCATTTCTTTTCAATCTTATTACTGCGGCATTTTTTAATTTTGTCATACATTTCAGGACATAAGGCAGGACATAATATGGGATTTGTCTTAAATAACATTATAGAACTAAATCGAATAGCCACTATCTAAGTATTGGCTTTTTCTTACAGCCTTTGAAAGTTTTGGAAAATTTCGTTTTTCAACTAAATGTTGCACTAGAGTGGATATACACTATTGTTTTATTAGCTTAGTAAACACAATAAAATACAATTGAGTATTCAATACACAGTTAGGTGACGTGACTAGGTCTGCAAGCTTAGTAGTTTCCTCAACGCCTCAGACTCACCAGGCATAGCACAGTAATAGTAGATTACCATGGCCATAACTTATTATAATAATGCCACAAAATATACAAACCTTACTTTACATACTCGGAATCTACAATCTACTCAAAAACACGTCATGTTACATTGATCTCCTCGTCAGAGGCGCTGGCGTCGCTGTCAAAGTCTTCGCCGTCCTCCATGCTGGAGAATGGCGTTTCCCGCGCAAACGCGCCGGCCATCTTTTCTTCGTAGCGGTAACTGTCACTTTGACTGCTGGAGGTGCTGGCGTACATTTTGGATTTCATTTCTTCTGGTTGGTCGTCCTGGCAAAGAAAAAATGAGTTGAACATCGATATAATCATAGGTGACTAGATCATTTGATTTTTAAATGCATGAAACCAGATTAACTTCACAAAAAGCAGGCACCAGCTCAGTGGGCGGACAACTTGCAGGCTTAGTGGTCCGGTGTTGTAACACCGATAAAAAAACCAAAGCAACTTTGCGTTCCTCCACCCGTTGGGTTCGAATTCGCTAGGTGAAATGTGTGGAATTCTTAGTGCTCACTAACGTCATAAAAAGTACATCTGTACCAAGTATCAAGATTCTACCTGCAAAAATGGCGTAATTTCACCCCCATTTCAACCCCTTACACCCTTTAAAAAGTAGCCTAAGTCCATTCACAGTCTATAAACTATGTCCGTACTACATTTCATTCAAATCGGTTATGTAGTTTAGGCGTAATTGCGTTACTGACAGACAATTTCTTTCGCATTCATAATATGAGTAGATGTTTCTTCTGAAAACCAGAAAAAGACATTTGGTCATTTTTGGCATCAGGCGGGAATCGAACCCGCATCTTTAGCAAACCGGGCGACTGCACTAACCACTGTGCTACCAAGACCATAAACAGACCGGCCGAATCTTTCTGGTATATTTAACCAATGAGCCAGGGTGATTTCGTCAATGTTATAGGCATCCACCTCTAACACTCGGAAGAAATATTATTACAAATATTTAACTTCCGATTAATCCGGCCTGATGCAAACATGACCAAATGTCTTTTTCTGGTTTTCAGATCTTTAGTAAAGATCCGGCCGAATCTTTCTGGTATATTTACCCTATGAGCCAAGGTGATTTCATCAATGTTATACCATCCACCTCCAACACTCTTTTACTGGTTTTCAGATCTTTAGTACCTAAGTGGAAAATGCTAAAACAATTATCCTACTAATATTATAAAGGCGAAAGTTTGTACAGCCTGGCAAAAAAGTCGTGAAATTAATAGGGGCGCCACCATCGTCGATGTGGTCACCCCGTATACTACGACACAAACGATTTTGATAATTGACTTATTCAAATATTTTTTTAGAGAGAATGGATATCTAGTTAGTCGTGGTCCATGAACTCAGTTCACGCCAATAGATACCAATTATTTGAGTCGCGCCAATGCATCACGTGATCCCCTAATCTAGTTCAGTATTTTCTTATTCTTATAGCGTTTTACTAGGAAAACGCCTTACATTTCTTTAATTCCACATTATTTAGTCGTTTTCTAGAAGTAGTCATACAGACACTCATATAACGGGTTTGCTTTTCCCTCTGGGCTGATAGGTCAGGTAGGAGTGGTAGTCTGTCCACCGGGATACAACAGGTCAATAGGGGGAACCGTTTGGTGGTAAAAATGGAATAGCGGTGGCACCAATACAGTCGATCCTCACCACATACAACCACATTATCAGGACGTTTTTTCTACTACCAAGTAAAGAAATAAAAGAGGAAACTAGAAAAATCATAATATTATAATTTTAATTAAAGTTAAAAAAATTGCGGCTAACTCTCCGGTGATGGAAAACACCGATATAAAACCCAAGCAACCCGGATAACGGCGGTAGGCTCGCCCCTTGCCACGTTGGGTTCAAATTCCCTCGGCGAAATGTGGGCTCCTGAATGTTCCGTTCACCATGACGGCAACAGTCAGTGTGCCTCGGACTAACCCATTAGGGATATGGTCGTGAGGGTATGTATGTATGTATGTATTAAAGTTAAAAAAATCTCCATGGCTTGGCTCGACCCTTCTCCAAAAGTCTAACATTCACTTTGTTCCCATGAGTCACTCATGCTGCTATTGTACGGTCACTTCATCTTGCAGGTTTATGATTACCTGTCGATTTGCTCATTTGAAGTTTGTCCGCGTTGGTATTATTCCTTCTCTATTAAAATAACGAGTCATCATGTTTTTCTCCTATCTTTGGGAGAAATATTCCCAAAAGCTGGCGCAGCCGCTGCCTAAAAAATTTAAATTAAATTTAAAAAATAAAATCAACAAAAAAGTATCAAAATCACTTAGATGTGCTAACTTGCCAAATTGTTTTTCGTAAACAAACGTCAAAATAGGTATTCACATTTCAACGTAAAATATCACTCGTTTGTTGATAGTTATTTGACAACTAAGTTAAAACACGCGTGGTTGATTAAGTAAAACCACTACATACCAGTGATTTCTGCCGTTCTGGTCTAATCATCGTTTATTTTATATAAAACTTCCCCAGCTTCGTGCTCGGCTAAACAACGTTTGAATACTTCATTACGACTTCTCTAGTGGCGCTGAGGATTGTTTTTCTCTTTTTCGAAGATTTATCTTGATTTTACACGATTCTTTATTAGTTTAACATAAAGAAAACACCTGAATACACTAATAAACGATCTCCGATAAACAGATTTGACACACCATGTACTAGCCAGACGTGATTGACAAGTGACAGCGGGACTATTGCCAGTGATAATATTTTTTAGTTCCCTTTCAGGACTTTTTTGCCAACCTATATGTCTGGATGTGCCGTGTTGCTCTTTCACGTAAAAACTACTGAATGGATTCAAATGAAACTTTACAGTTTTGTTGCTTATACATCTGAATAACACATAGGCTACAATTTTTAAAGATATTGTGTACTTAAACTGTGGAAAATATCGAATAAAATATGAAAATGTACCACGTGGTATGGCATGACAGTTGATGACAGACGGCTGCTGCCATAAGCGTAACTATGAGTGGGTTTAGAAGGGTAACATCGAAATAACATTTGGGCTACAATTTGTACTCGGTGGCAAAAACTAAATTCCACGCGGACGAAGTCGCGGGCGGCCGCTGGTAAAAACATAAGTAGGTGTTACCTGTACTGGCGACATCGGCGACATCTTGGTCTTGTCAGCCTCGGCGTCCGACAGGTCTGGGTGGGGGTTGTTCTTGTTCGGCAGGGTCTGCTCCCGGGACCCCCCCGACGCGAGCAGCTCCCTCTCCTTGGTCGTGAGGGTATGTTATGTTATGTTATGTTACCTGTACTGGCGACATCGGCGACATCTTGGTCTTGTCAGCCTCGGCGTCCGACAGGTCGGGGTGGGGGTTGTTCTTGTTCGGCAGGGTCTGCTCCCGGGACCCCCCCGACGCGAGCAGCTCCCTCTCCTTGGAGTTGCGCCACTTCATACGACGGTTTTGGAACCAGATCTTCACCTGGGAGAGGAAAGTTACATGTTAAAACAAAACAAATACGAAATCATTTAGGTATTTCAAAAGAAAATTCAAGGTTCAAACTTTTGACAGTCAACAGCACATCAGGTTAACCCATTTCCGTTTTTTCTCTCGCTCTTGCCAAATATCATTTCTTAGCAATAGAGCAAAGAGGACTGACCGAAAATGGGTAGAGTTATGTGCCGTACATACTCTGTTACATTCTGAAGATTGGAAAATGTTTATTTAAAACTTATTCTGAGAATAGAAAGAAAAATGTATTTGATGTTCTCATAATAAATGTTTATGTATTTATACAAGTAGTCCATTCATACTTTACACATTTGACTTTCTATCCCGTGTCCATTAACACTAGCCGTCTGTAGTCATGTTTTTTTCATGTTTTCAACACAACTACCAAAAAAATATATACACGATCATCAAAACTATTGTTTGAAAGGGGCAAAATCGCATTAGTGTATTTTTTACACCATAATAGGATTTTTTCGCGAAAAATCTTTATTTTTGCCCATAAAAATACGGGGTTGCAACCATTGTGCGGGTGACAGATTCTGTATTGATGGCGCGGGGCGGGTCGAGGTTAGAAAAAATACCTATTGACTACAGCTTTTTGGTTTTACGTCCGAAAGTTCAATGTTTTTTCATTGCTTGTTTTTTTTGTTTGTTAATAACAGTTTAATTCATAAGTCTATACTTAGGCTCAGGTTTATCCAACTAATATTATAAATGTGAAAGTTTGTTTATGTGGATGTGCCGTGTTGCTCTTTCACGTAAGAAGTAGGTACTGGATGGATTTTAATGAAACTTTACAAAAGTGATAAGCTACATTTTTGTAAAGTTTCAATAAAATCGATCCAGTACCTAGTTCTTACGATTACGATCCACCTACATCAAAATCGCATACGGGCTACAATTTATAAAGATAATATATTACTTTTTGTTTCTCAACTTAAGTCCACGCGGACGAAGTCGCGGGCGGCCGCTAGTTAAAGAAAAATAATAATAATAATCGTCCCAGTTAGGTATTTCGATTTGCAAGATGTCAAGAATTTAATTTAAATTCACCATTGGTTTGAATATAGTAGAATTAGTCTATGATATTAGGTAAATTGGAATTGAAATCCTTGTTCAACTAAATCTCTGTTATAATTTTGCATTTTAAGGTAGGTATACATTATAACATGTCCTAGAAAAAAACATCACTCCTACCAAACCGGTAAAATCTGACAATTATCGTCTTTTTTACGATTTCGTTTGGATAGATGATGATGACAGTACAAAACTACAGATCTATTACGACACTAACAATAAAACGAATTTTCTACAAAAAACAGTTGTAGGCAATTTGTCATTATTGACGTATGAATTCCCCAGTTCAGCCCACTGTGTGGGCGTAGACAAAAGGCAGAAATATGTTATCATTCATCTATTGACAGAGGTCGCGTGTTCGCTTTCGGAAGAAACAAAATACTAATATTTTTACCCTGTGGTTGGTATGTTTTTTTTAAATAAAATATAAAATTTTAGTAATAACAATGAAGAAACATTTCAATATGAATTTTAAAATAATATTTACTTTCGCTTGACTAAACCAGACATGTCATATCCATGTCATTTAAATAAAACATGTCAAGATGCCTATTTAGATCCTAACCACACTGTTACAACTTCTATTAATTTAAATAAAAGAACATTAAATAATGCACGCACACAAAAAGGGTTATTGAACAAACACTGGCACAAAATGCAACTTACAATATTTAAATCAAAGCCATTTGAATTGAAAAAATAAAACGTCACCCCATTGACATTCGAATTGCAAATAATGGACGGACGCTGTCAAAAAGCGCGCCAAAAAAGTTGGGGAATTCGGAATAAATGCAAATATTTGAATTTAAATGTAAACAAGGCACCGTTTGAATATTCATTCGAAATATGAATATTTCAAATTCGGAACGTTCGGCCGCCGAAAATCAGATTCATTGGTCGGACGCAGAATACGAGCATAGACACTGGGATAGGTAAATCAGTTCGTCCTCGTGCACTGAAGTTAGTCAGTCCAGTAGGTATCATGAAGCTAGAGGCAAACCCTAACCCCCTTATTCATAAAAACGAACGCTACACTAAAGCATAGTTTAAGCAATTGACGTGTTATGTCACTTACTCGTAAATGGCGGCAGCAACAAGAATGAAAAAGACAAAGCGACACAAAAGTTAACGTGTTGTTGAAGCGCTGTTTATTTTTTTATGAATAAGGGGGTAAGTAAGCGATGCAACGTGTTAAAGTTGGCTTAACAAGTTCAGAGGAGTTTTATTCTCAAACAGCATGCTCAATGGTTCTCTACATCAACTTCATTTATCTTAATTAAGGAACCGCCGCGACGTCAATTCCGCCGACAGATACTTTAAAAAAGCAGCTGTACTCACTACTCAACATCAATTCACCGGTGACGAAACGGAACGTTTCAATTAAAGTAAAAAAATAGTACAGAAAAAGTAAAAAGCGTTCGATATTTAAAAAGGTGACAAATGATACGCGACTCGTACGGGATATGGCGCGAACATTCATCAATGGCCGATTGGACACGCCAATCGGTGGCGGCGATTTGTCATTCCAATTTTAAAAATGATTCAACACTGACTTTTTTTCTTGACATGTGTATTATTGAACTATCTACATGCAATTGTTATTCCTTTGACGGGGTTTTTTAACGTTACTTGGCCCTAATGACATTCAAGATAAGCATTTAAGTTTTACAAATATGAGAAACTTTCAAGAATGAATCCAATAAACTTGTCATTTTATAACATCATTTACCTACTCATCAGACTGCCAATTTCGTGTTTTTCGCTCTTGCCAAATGATAAATCTTGGCAATTCTTAAAACTACCCATTTCCGGTCAATCCTCCATAATGACCGAAAATGGGTAGTCTGGTGAGTCGTCGACGCCACAAGTTGTAAATATTGAGCTAGGAAGAGTATTTAAAATTAAAGAAATACCTAGTACTTTTTAAGACTGCAGAAAGTAATTTAGTTTTTCCTAAAATATTAAATGAGTTAATGAAATACTTATTTCGTCATGATAGGAACATAATGGTACATTAATTTTGTTCTCCTATTCGAGGAAGAGACTAATCAAATACCATGGATACCGCTCTGGCCGTTTTTCAGATATTTAGGACTGTTAACCGTGGTAGGTGTTGTTTTAAAACCGACTTTTTGAAACAACACATTTAAAACTTAAACAGCGCTTCAACAACACGTTAACTTTTGTATCGCTTTGTCTCTTTTCTTCCTGTTTCTGCTGCCAGTTGCGAGAAAGTGACAAAACACGTCAATTTATTAAACTATGATTTAGCGTTGAGTTCGTTTTTATGAATAAGGGGTTCGATTTTATTGAATTTTATTAAATCTTTAAACTTCGACAGCAGCACGAGTATTAACTTATAATTTGCTTGTCAATTTAATTATAAGTTATCGGCAGAAATAAGACAAAGTATTTAACGACTTACCCCAAGATTATAATAACTTAGTCAGTACTCCCCCATTTTATGCGGCAATCTGCTCCCACCCCTAATTCCGTATAAATTGCAATAAAACTGAATATGTCAAAAAGTAATTAATTCCTATGCTGGGGACACCCCTGTCTTGCTGTAGTGACGTGCTATAGTCGGAGAAAAAACATCGATAGTAATTTATTTTGATTCAGGCAATGTGATTTTGTGTGACATCACAAAATTACAGAAAGGCATATTTATTTTAATTCAAAACTATTTGGAAATTGAGTCCCTGAAAAGAAGTCGAAGAAGATCAAATTAACTTCACAAACAACGGTAACAACAGGTAGATCATTTCATACTGTTTTCAATAAAACAATCACGGAGGAATTGTTTTAGACTAAAGTGAGGTCAATGTTGCGGAGCAGTCAGCATGAACATTCAAAATACCTCCTTCACCTTCATCTTGCTTTTACCATTTGTAAGGATACTTTTGGTTTGCTCGCTTTTATTAAATCTAAGTGGAAACATAATTGGTATTAGCTCGAAGTTCTTTGTATTAATTGTATGATATGTAACAACTGTCTGTTTTTGAAATAAACAAAATACGTTGAACATAAGCTCACGACTATTACTAAACGGGTAAGGCAAGCTAACTGTTGCTGTCATGGTGAACGGATCATACAGAAGCCCACACTTTTGGAAGCGATCAGTAGTAACTAGTTAGGGGTGAGCCTGGCGCCATTTTTCGGGTCGCTTTGGTTTTCATCGGTGTTCTCGATCACCGGAGTCCTAACAAAGTTAAAAATTAATAAACGAGCAAGTCCCCCGGCCTGATTTTATCGGCACAACACAGCTCCAAGCAAAACTAACTCCCGGGCCACGACGAGTTTTTACTACCTACATATAATTATCTGTCGACGTTTTCATCGACCATTACACATCACTAGCCGCATCAGAAAGGTCCGGGCGTCATCTGCCGCCGGCGTTTGTCGCGCGACCGAGGGCTTATTTATTAGCAAGCAGTTGACTGGAGGAGACTCGACCAGTCTTGACTCGGAATCGACCTCTAGATTACTTAACTTATCTTCTTAAAATAAATATTCAAGGGAAGAGAGGATGAGAAGACAATTTGAAAATATCATAAGACACTATCCTAGCGACATAATGTCACATTCAAAAAAATATTTTTTACGTGAATTAAAGAAAAGGAAGAAAAACGAATAATGTTATTCTGCGTAAATGTGCACATTTTAAGGGTTGATTGCAAAATTCATTTCGTTACCTACTTAAACCATTTGTTGTTTTGTAGCAATTCGTCCTGTGAATTGTGTACTGTGTATTACTGAAAAGAATAGCTATAATTCTAAGGGCTGTTCAACTATAATTTGCGATTAAGAATTCGGCAATTGAAAACCTAAGTATTGCACAAACGTGGCAGTCAAATTATAGAGTCCACATTTAATCTAAACGAAGCCATTTTTTTAATGATTAAGTAGGCGTGCACAATGCATTTTGACCACAATCTCCCATGATCTTAAGTGATGATGCGGTCTAAGTAGGTACATGCCGGCCTGCCAAATGGCTGTTCACTCTCTTCTTGAAGAGGCCTAAGTTATACTGCCGTGGAAACACTTCAGCAGGAAGCTCATTCCACTACCTTGCTGTTCGCATTATGTAGTACAGAAACAACCTTCCGATCCGGTGGTAGCATTACTTCTATTTATGTACAGTATATTTATTGTTTACATTTAATATAATGGTATTCATGTCTATTATTAAGTATGTTTTGTTTGTTAATTAGATTTGACGATTTAAAAGTACTCTGTAACAGGTCTATTTAAATAAAGCAATTTTTGATTTTGATTTTGAAAGAATTACCAAAACGGTTTATAATTGCCCTGACGCAACAACGCCTCTTAAGCAGAACCTACTCGTATACCTATTAATGAAATAATCACATCGAAATGACAGTGTCACTCCCCCCGGCCCCCTCCCCCGCTCGATATTCCATTGTTGTAGTTATAATCCTATTAAAGGAACAATAACTCGGCCCGGATGTCTTGAACCGAAGATTGGGACAGAGTGGAATGGAGACGACTGTGATAATCGTTATTTGGAATTTTCAAGATGATATTGACCTGCCGATTTTGACTAATATCATTTCACATTGCGATGCAAGGGGGGCATGCATTCCGGCTAACATCACTTCACATCTCGGTGCTACGCTCACTTCAATCATCAATACGCTTCACTTTGAGTTAGTATTTTCTCTCATTTTGTGTGTTATTTGGCTTAGTTCTTTTCTCACAGACGACCACAGTCGCAAAGAAATTAAATAAGAAACTCACCACGAACGAAGTGGGTTTTGGCGCCAACCGGAATAACATGGCACACCATAGCCAAAAATCATCTAGATGTCCCTTCACCTTGAATTAGTATTAGCCCTCATTTTGTTCGAGAATAATGTTGAAATATTTTTCGGTTTAGTTCTTTCCACTGAAACGATCACATTCCCGTAGTTATAAAATTTAGCAGAACGTCAAAATGGAATCTCACTTCGAATTCGCTCGTGTGGGAAAATGCTTGAAATAAATACATAGTGAATTATTTGATAATTTCAAATTGAGAGAGAAGAGTTGTCTTGCTAGTTTATGGGGCGCCATTCCGCAGGTAGGTACCTAATCTTATTTTTAAAAACTATTTGAACTAAAGTGGTTGTGTAATCAATGGCCGACCAAAATTCAAGGTCATTGCCCGAAGTTAAAACGTCATTAAATAAAAGTCGAATTTCAAAATAGGAACTCGTAAAGGCGAGTGCACACCCGCGGCCCGCCCCGCGCAGTCTTGGCGGGTGCTCTTGACGTTAAATAATTGTTGGGTGCCGGCCGCCGGAGATTTTTGCCAAGGAACGAGTAGAAGTGGCTTTCGTTTTTGCTACTTCGTTCTGTGGTTGGTTTTATTTTGTTGCTTCTGAAGTAATAATTGATGTTGGGAAATATATTTTGTGTTTACCAAATGTTTTAGAGGGCTTTGATTGATGCTATTTTTCTCAACTTAACATCTTAAACACTAACTGTTTTGTATGAAAATAGAATGAGCGCAGGAATACTATACAAAAGTATTTTACTAAAGCATTACCTGATCTTGTACCATGAACTTTGCTTACTATAAAGTTTTGATTAGGGGATTGCTTTTGAAACTTAAAGAGAAGTAAGAAGGTAAATTTGTACAAGGTAATATTTTGTTTTACATCTGCACAATGCAGGTTACCTATATTATATTTCTCAAATTCTTCAGAAATAATCAAATAAGTTGACACTTCACCATTTACTGTAACTACTGTACTTCTGGAATGTATTAATATGTTTAACTTCTGACGTAACGTTTTCTAAAAAATCTTCAAAACATTGGCTTCTATCTTTGACGTAGTAGGTACTTAAATATGTTCTTTTATAGGCATTTTCTTTTAAATACAATAATAAAACAAACTAAGTAGTGTCGATTCTATAATTAAGTGTGTCTACGCGAAGGGGAGCACGGACAAATTCGCTGAGCGTCGGAAGGCGTCGCGACGACCGGCGCCGCTAATCGATGGGGGAACGTCATTACGATTTTGACGGTATTTTGATCTTTGAATTATGGAAGGTGATATTTGTGGGTATTTTAACGAAACGTTTGGCCGTTTTTTGAAAGTTAATTGGTATTGAGTGGTTTTGAATAGTGGATTTCTTCATTGAGAAAGTGGGATTACCAATATAATGAAAATATAAATCGTTTTGAAATAGCTATTTTGTGGTTGGTTGTCGTACGGACCTATTAGACATTATAGCATGTTATGGAACAGCAGCTGGGTGGGGATCGCAAAAAAAACTCCGAACTATTAAAAGCCATGATACCAGTATATTTTTAAAGTTAACAAGCTATGAACCACCATTCTTCACTGATTTATGCTCCGTATCGACATGTCATTCGCTAAACGGATGTAACAATTGATTTCAACTCATTTAATATCTCCTATACTGCTTATTTTCTGGAAAGGAATGTCATTTGGCAAGAACAAGATAAAAGACGGAAATGTGAAGCATGATGTGCTGTTGACTGTACTAACGTCATCCTTACTCACGGAGCTACGAGCTAGTCAATACAGTTAGTAGGTACCTATAGGTAGCTTACTACTACGTTTTTATTTCCCAAACAAAGAAATAGCAAAACTCTCAATTATTGCCTATCAAGAACAACATCGACAACATTTCTAATTCAATACCGTAATATCCGAAAAAACAATATCTCAATCTCAAAACCATAATATCTGAACATCAAAACAAGATAAAACCCCTAACATCATTTCCGCAAGTCTGCGCCTGGCTTTACAATCAGACGTTCCATTTCACGAAACAAATAACTCGTAAACAAATAATAAATTGTATTAACCCGAAACTCTGTATTCCATTGCCTATAAAAATCAGATCTCATAAAAAACGTAAAAAAGTACCAACCAATACAGTTAGAGCTACACTTTTATTCGTTATAAACTGGCCAATAGAAGCGTGGTAAGATGTGTACGGTGTGCTCTTTCTAACGCGTTATGTTAGAACAGGCGAGCGGTATTGGGGTTGTTTTGTCTCAAGACTTTCAAGATGCTTGTATGGAGTGCTGAAATTGCTTTTAGGGTTCCATGGGCTATTGAGTTAAACTCAAAGGGATTTATTTCTTGTAAGTTTCACAAGTATTTATGAAACCTAAACCTATTGTCAATAAAAAACATAATTATGAAACTCTACCACCGGCTTGGAACGCTCGGACGTTGTTTCTATGGAAAATAATCTTGCCAGAAACATAGGTTCCTACTATAGTTCCTACTCTAGGACTACAAATTAATAAAATTTAAACAAGCTTTTGACAATAACTTCGCGATTTAGATTTGACTGCGGGCACGAGGAACTATCAAAGTATCGCCATGCTCGTCTGTTCGCGGCTTAGATATTCTTAGTAGGTACTAAAAACCTGTAATACATCCCACTGCTGGGCACTGGCCTCAAGTCAACTATTTGGTAGCGCGAGCCAAGCTCCAACACGCAGGCTCAGTGCGGATTGTTGGAAGGGTGAAAGGTTAGTGAATTACCTTCTCGTCAGATGTTATCAAGCCGCCAAGGCCCGCGAAGGCTTAACGAGTGACTAACTACTTGGAGTGAATTTCAAAGCACGGAATCCTCGTAAAGAAGAAGTAACCGGACAGAACAGGACCTAAATGGGACCACACGAGAGGCACTGAATTAGGAATAAAAAAAACAATCTTATGATCAAAAATCGGATCGATCCAGTCAAAAGTTCAAAGTGTAACGAACAAAAAAAAACAGTCCAATTGGTAACCTCCTCCTTAAGGGCCATGCCACACTGGCGGATTGCGAGCGTTTTCAAAGCGAAGCGGCCACGCAACGAACCCGCCGCCTGTGCGTGGCGAAGACGTCGCGGCTGCGCAGCGAATACGTTGCGGACGCGCAACGATTTCGCCGCGGACAAAACATAGTAGTCGCTTTAATTCAGTCGATTGGTTGTTATTGGATCCTCCCAATATCTTCGAAGTAACAAAGCTAACAGCAGTATTTCCTCGTCGGAATCCATTCAGTTCGCTGCTCACTCAAGGCGGAAGCGTTGCGAATCCGCGACGCGTTCGCTCCACGTCCGCAACATGTTGGCTGCGCAGCCGCGACGTTTTCGTCGGGCACCCGCGGCATGTTCGCTGCGTGGCCGCTCGGCTTTGAAAACGCTTGTAATCCGCCAGTGTGGCATGGCCCTAACAAGGCATTTACGAACGGTGCGCGAAAATCCTACTAATATTATAAATGCGAAAGTTTGTATGTGTGGATGTGCCGTGTTGCTCTTTCACGTAAAAACTACTAAAGAAATAATACTTGTTATTCTTCAACTTAAGTCCACGCGGACGAAGTCGCGGGCGGCCGCTAGTAATCTTTATTCTTTAATGACTTACTTTGGCAAATTAAAACACAGTTTTGACGTAGAGACTGTAGAGTCAACGCCAAAAGTGCCTGATCATTTTAGTACTTTGTCATGGTGGGTAATCTGGCAGCTCCTTCATAATTTCTATGAGAACTAAAGCAAAGTTAATGTGACATGGTTCAAAACTTCAAAAGATAGTGTTGGAGGGATACTCGAATTTAACACGATTAACTGCCGCAGTCAGAGACGTCAATTAACTTTAATGGTTCATTAGAGTCAAAATTCCATTTTTCAAAAGAGACTTTATAACAAATAGAATAAAGAACTTTCAAGAATGTAAAATTTTTACTCTAATGAACCATTAACGTTAATTGACGTCTCTGAGTGCGGCAGTAAAAAATCTTTTCTTCAACATTTTACCTAAACGGTAAAAATTACTATAATACCTGTTACCCGGTTTTTAGCGTTTAATTAGTTTATTAATGCAACAAGAAAGTTTAAAAACCTGTAAAGCCACTATTGTCATAGACAGTACAGTCGTTAAAAAAACACAATTAACTTTTTAAAAACAAAACAAAACTCTCAATTGACTAGTCATCTTACAATTATGTAAACAAGCGGCAAATAATTACCGAAGTAACACCCCCGCCCACGGGGCCGTTTAGATTGGACCCCCGGGGGCGGGGGCGACTGGGGGCATTATTTATGCCTGCGGTGATTTAAATTTAAATGTTTAGAGGATAAGGTGTCTTTTTAATGACATTTGAGGAGGGAAAAGGTTTCAGTGATTTTATTATTTGTATTGATGTTTGTTTTTTGAGGTTGCCGTGGCGCAGTTGTGACAGTGATCGGCGACGATCGCTGTTGTAAAGCAATACACGCTTGGTCGGAAATGGGATGGGTGACCACCCCGACCGAAATTTAGTCATGTGTATTTCGGGCATCCCGTGCTTCGGAAGGCATGTTGAGCAGGTGGTCCCGGTTGACGTCGATGTCAGTCGTTAAGCCTAGTCAGAGGCTCTAGGGCGGCTTGATAACATCTGACATAAAGGTTGCTCACTAACCTTGCACCCTTCCAACAATCCGCACTGAACCTGCGTGTAGGAGTATGGCTTGTTCCACCTCATAGTTCCGGTGAGGCCTGTGCCCAGCAGTGGGACGTATACAGGCCGTTTATGTTATGTATGATGTTTGTTTTTTTGAGTTTGCCATGATTTCCTATTTAAGAGCCTTTTGTGCTTACTCGATTAGCTAGGCAGAGTGTAGGCTTCTCAATGTTCCGTTCAAGATGACAGCAACAATCAATGTGACTGACTATAGGCCTAAGAGATCCTGAGTACATAAACTCAAAAGAGTACCTGACTGTTACGTTTCGTGTTGGTTCTTCTCAGTACAGAAACAACGGTTCGACGCCGGTGGTAGGGCCACATTAAGTTGTGTACTGTCTTTTGTTTATTCATTGCGTAGGTACCTAATATTGTTATGTCTATTATTTAGATGGATAGATAGATATTCTTTATTGCAAAAAAAGATACCTATTCTTTATTGTAAGGTGAATGTTGTTTCGACTGTCACTGTTGAATGGCAATGCATGGCTCTGACAGCTGGATCTTAAGCAGCTAGACCTTGCCAACTGGTGAGCACAGATACGGTAGCCCATTCTAATAAAGGATTGTAGCCTTGAAGATGTCGCAAGTTTCAATAAGTAGGGACTGAAGAATAAATAACCTCATTTTTTGAAGTCGGTTAAAAAGGCTTGATGATCTATAAATATTTTTAATATTTATCAAAAAAGAACCTTTGACTTAAAAGTGAAAAATCCGTGTTACAACATCCGCATCCGCTTCCTCCTTGTATATCCGCTCTTGCGGACAGGACACGGAAGTAATTTATTTTTCAGCGTTGGCAGGTCTTCTTTTTAAATTGTTATTGTTGTGCCTGACAAGAATTCAAAGGGTGGAAGTGGTTTGGAAAGGGAAGAAAGATAAAGGAAATTTGATTAATTTTAAAACAAAAGAAATCTATCATTGTTTACATTTAAAAACCGCTGACTAAAATTAATTTGATGTTTTGTGACTGATTTTTTTAAATCTACCGATCGAATTAAAAAAGAAGACAAAGTTACCAATGTTACTCTGTTTAACTTACTTAGTTAGTCATAATGAAGAGCTAGGACAATATTAGCTCACCGAATTGATTCAATAAATGAAACAACAATATTAATTCCATCCAAAAATAAATCTTTCGCGGTAAATGTTCACACTGTCATTTTCAAACGTCAAACGCCTTTCCCAGTTTTAACAACGCGTAAAACGAAACGGGAACGCTAACCCGCGCGTTCGAGGGGTGCATGAGGGTGTTACAAAAAACTGTTACCCCTAAGGGTTTAGGGAGGGTCTGTCAAGCGCAGGCGATGAAACCACGCCCAGACCTAAAACAATTATGTGGGAGAATTCGATAGTCGAAATCGAGTAGGCATTACGGCGTTGTACGCCTTTGCCTTTTTAGCGATTGAGTGCTCGGTTTGAATTTTGATTTTCGAACGGTTCCGATTAATGGGAGCTTAGAATAATGGCGGGAGTGAATGAACTTTTTGACGTATGAATAGAAGAGGTTATGTGCAAAGATCGATTTAACTTTTAACCAAAGATGACTACTAAAAGTGTGGTTTGTGCCCCAGCAATGGGAGATAGGAAAGTTGTTGTTCATTAGATAGAGAAACACTTTAATGCACACTAAATTAACACAAATTGTAAGTAACACATGATCACATGAATGAACAATTTAGGCGGTTTTATTGCTAGAAGCAATTTCTTCCAGATAACCCACAGGCAGAGGAAATATGGGAGAATTGGTTTATTCTGTTTGTTTATTGGATAAATACAATAGTAACGAATTTCTCGTGACGGTAGCAAAACGGTGAAGCTACTTATTTTGATGGGGTACTTATAATAAGATAACCATATGCATTCGTCTAGGCTACATTTTACATTACAGGATTACCTCTTAATATAGCTTTTAGGTCCAAATGTACCACGGGTTACAAAAGTCGAGTGAGGTAATTTTCAATTTTCTTTCTAAAAATGTTTTTCTTGATTATACCTAGTTTTTTACTTGTTTCAATTCTACAGTATTTTTTTCTATCTTTTTTCATAAAATAAATATCGAATGAAGTTTATACTCAGCATAATTTACAATTTAAGTGTTTCACTTCAGCATATTGTTGGTGATCTCTATTTATAAAAATGGATTGCTGTTTGTTAGTCTTCCTAAAACTCGGGAACGGCAGGACCGATTTGGCTAATTTTGTTTTGAAATATTTGTGAAGGTCCAGGGATGGTTTAAAAGGTGAGTAAACATGAGCAACAACATTTTATGTTGTGACTTGTCATAAGTGCTTTTTAATAAGTTAACATGAATAAAGAATATTTTTACTTTACTTTACTTTACTTTGAGAAAATGCATTTTCTCAAAGTAAAGTAGAATATAGTAAAAACAACAATTTAGTTTTCTCTTAGTAACTGCTTCTACCTGTCACGTGACACTGAATGTTTGACAACAGAATGAAGTCCGTCGGGACAGATAGTCTTAAATAAATAGTAAAATAATATCGCCAGCTCCTTAACATGACAGTTATCTGCGCCTATTGTAGGAAACCTTAAGCTGACTAACCTGGCTATCCTTCAGACCCAATTTCTCAGCCAGCTTCTTCCTGTCAGGCTTGGATATGTACTTCTGAACCTGGAACCGCTTCTCCAGACCCTTCCGCTGCAGGTCGGAGAAGACTGCCCGCCTCATCATGCCGCGACGGGGCTTGCCTGCCAACATTGCATTGGTTATTTCATATTGTACAGTTAATAGTACATGAGGCTATAATACGATTCAAACTTAATGGCGGCTGTGAACATTGCACGAGTCGATGCGCAGAACACAAATTTAGGTGTCAGTGGGTTGCGGTATGAGGTCAATCTTGCGCACTCGGCGCTCGCATCTAATTTCCGAGCCGCCATTAAGTTTGAATCGTATTATACCAACGTTCATTTCATATTTTACTTTTATCAAAAGTCGTTTCTTGCAATAGAGGAAAGAAGACTGACCGGAAACAGTTAACCTTTCATGTGGCCTTTGATTAAAACGAAAAGAGAAAGATACGGCACCCGCGTACCGAAAGTGGCCCGATAAAAGCAGGTCCAATTGACCCGATTTCAAGCCAATAGGACTACATACGTCATTGTCATGTTCCAGCTTTTGAATTTGCTAAGTAGGATGAACGTAACGTATGTTGCTCTTTTTGATTTCATCAAAGCACATGTTTGATCATATATGGGTAAAAACATTAACGGTATAATATTAATTACGTTAAAATTCTTGATTTTGAACATCTACGGAATTTCATTTTTACAAAGTTATTGGTAAATATTATTTTTTCTAATTATTTTAATGTTTGAAGTAAGTACTTATCTTTGTGCTCCAGTATCCCACAGGGTAGGTACTATGGGATACTTGACAACGGATAAACTCATAAATACTTTTTTTGTAAATTCACGTCACATAAGAAACAACCCAAATCAATTCAAACATGTTCCCACACAAAAATGTCTGTACCGTGTGGGTTTCGAACCCACGACCTCATGCGTAGTGGTTAATTGTCTCACCTCTGGAACTGTGCGCCCATGGGAACCCGCCGGGCAAAGGGAATACTTGAGTGTGCGCCTGCGACGGCCGAACTGAAACAAACGTCATACTGTTACATAAACAGCCTATAGACGTCCCACTGCTGGGCACAGGCCTCACCTCAACCATGAGGTGGAACGAGACATACTCCTGCACGCGGGCTGAGTGCGGATTGTTGGAGGGGTGTAAGGTTAGTTAGCAACCTTAATGTCAGATGTTATCAAGCCACCCTAAGGCCTCTGACTAGGCTTAACGACTGACATCTAGCGACGTCAATCTGCACGTCGCGCAGTTGTGACAGTGATCGGCGACGATCGCTGTTGTAAAGCAACTCACGCCGGGTCAGAAATGGGATGGGTGACCACCCCGACTGAAATTTAGTGATGTATTTTTCGGGCATCTCCGTGCTTCAGACGGCACGTTAAGCTGTTAATCCCATACTATTAGGGCTGTTGCAATTAAAACCTGCCTTATTGATACCCTTATAGAAATCAAGTCTAAAGATCCTAAAAACGAGAAAAAGACATTCGGTCCCAAGACCGAAGCCAACTTCAGGCGGGAATCGGCGGGGTTGTAGGTGTTTAACACTGATGGAATCACCCTAGCTCATGGGGTAAATATACCAGGTAGATGCGGCCGGTCTGTTAATGGTCTCTTTAGCACAGTGGTTAGTGCAGTCGGCCGGTGCGGGAAAGACGCGGGTTTGATTCTCGCCTAAAGCCACGACCAAATGTCTTTTTATGGTTTTCAGATCTTTAGCAAATATACCGCATGGGAAACGCTAAAAAGTAATATATATTTGAGACTATTCTAGTTCATTTAATAAAAATAAAGAACTTAATCCTATTTACCGGTTGTGACTAAGAGGAGAACGTACCTACTATTAGTATACGTTCAAAATGTTTCGATTCGAAGTAGCAAGTAATTGGAAATAGTAGTATCAATACCGGCAAATTTTGTCAGTTTACCATTATTATTTTGAGTTCTGTTTTGAGAATGAAAAAAACTGCATCATAATATTGGTAACAAACTGTACATAAAAAAGTAGTTTTGTAATTCGTTCCACCAAAAAATGCTTCATGTAATGTACAGTTTTGAATCGACTACAATGTTATCAAATGCATAGACAATGCATTAAAACCCCTATAATAAAACCATGATAAAAATAAGCCGCAAAAATATAATATTTTTTATCTATCGAATAACATTTAACGTATTATCATCCAATATTTATGTTAGAGATCAACGCACAATGGTAGCATCCCCAATTGGGCACATAATCCTTCTATTGTTGCATTTGTTGTTGCTAATGTCAGCTTGTTGTTACAATTGTTACAGTTTCTTGTTTATGCTAACAACAATAGTTGTCTTTTTAACGTTGCGGTGGGATGGGCCGATGTTTTTTAAACTTTTTTATTAGGCTGTGTATTTTTGCGTCTTTGCGCTTTTGTTGAATAGTCCGTCTTTTACGGTGAATTTGATGTGGTATTAATTGGTTTTTATTTAGTCTGTGGGTTCGGGGACCTCACAGGTCGTAGGGTAATGTACATCTATGTGGGCTGTGGTTTTCGAGTTTTCTTGGGATTATTTTTGGTTTTTGATTGACTAAAGAGTCTCTTAGTTAAATATTTCTAAATCTATCCTTCAAATAAAATTGTTTTGCATAAGTTCAGTGATGTCATGAAAAAGGAGATGTACAGTCAACAGCACATCAGGTTATCCCATTTCCGTTCTTTCTCTCGCTCTTGCCAAATGTCATTCCTTTGCAATAGAGCAAGAAGGACTGGCCGGAAATGGGTAGAGCGATGTGCCGTCCACCGTACCAACTCGAGACTTGGTTTTGAAATAAACTGCTTATTTTGAATTTTGCTGAAACTTAGCCCTTCAATCTCAGGCCTCAATTTACTTGGTGAAATGTTGTGCAATTTTATTTTTAACAATTAAATTCAATAAACTCTTAAAAACCGAACGTGCGTTAACTTAAATCCTAACAAACGCAAACTAAACCTACTTACAATGAAATATCGAATCATATTCTCTCCTTTGTCAATCTTTAATCCACACAATTGTCACTTGACCATATCTTTTATCGATTGAAAATCGAAAAAAAAGGGAACAATGCCAATTTTTATTGCACAAAAACATAATGGCGTATGGCTGCAATAATACCATTATACGCCAAAATTATGATGGCTCAGGGATTCACAAAGAATGAGCAATACTTTTTTACAGAGAAATCTGGCAGTTTTTAGACTAGCCGAGTAGTGTAATTTTGGCTGCGTTTTAATATGGGCATTTCGTGCGTTTTTTTAAAAAGGCCTTTGGATTCAGTCTTTTGAGTCAAGTCAATCGTAATACGAGTATGTCTATCGATATTGTATTGATCACAGACATACATCCTACGTCGTACTTTTACTTTAAAAATGTTCAAAATGGATCAAAGTCCAGCTGTAGTCGTTTATGAAAAAAAATGGTTTCTGTGTATTGCGCACAGAATCATCATTGTTTTCTTATCTTTAAACAAGATAAATTGTTTGATATTTATCACTGTGCCCATCTTAGCCCATCTGGAGTATATATACTATAGTCCGTTCGCGTTAAGAATGCAGTGATTTCATTATTTATTTTTCACGCCCCCTAACCAATCAAATCGTTCCTATTTAGAAAGTCAAGTTCACAGTGCCCAAATGAACGCATTCTTTCTAACGCAACGGATTTCTACCCGAGTTCTGATGTGTGTAACGGAATCAAAATTAAAAAAACTGCCTCTTAACGCGAACATACTAGCATACATTTTTATGTGTTGCTACTCACCAGCTAAGTACGGATGGTGGCAGTGCGCCAGCAGGTGCTGCAAGTGCTGGTGCTGGACCGGGATGGGCCGGCTGGCGATCGGCTTCGCGATGGGCCACGGGTTGCCTATCATGGGCTGCCGGTACTCTGGAACAAGATGGGCTCGTTAGATCGCTTTTAGTAATAAAATACGTCCATCTGCTGGGCACAGGCTTCACCTCAACAATGCTTTCACGCGAGCGGGCTCAGTGGGATTGGTGGGGAGATGTAAGTGTAAGTCACATTAAATGTCAGATGTTGTCAAGCCGCCCTAGAGCCTCCTAGGTACCTTTCTATACTTATAATAAATCTGTAGAGAGGCCAATTCTGTACATGGAATATATTTAAAAAATAACTATCAAGGGGTGATTAGGATCGCTACTGATGCGAAAAAGGCAATCAGTAAATTTTTTGTCTGTCTGTCTGTTAGAAAGAAGAAGAAGAAGTATATTTAAACAAAAACTACTCGACGGATTTTGACGTGGCACAATTATTCCTTACACTCTCGGGCAGGTATACTTTTCATTACGCTACAATCAATGGGAGCAGAGCAGTGATGGGAAATATTGGGAAAATGTGAGAAGTTAGGTCTGTCAACAACTGGTTATTAATTGTTTTATTTTGTAGACAGTCAACCGGATAAGATAGAAACTTACAAATAATTATATCCTACTGCTGATGCTGATATTATATCCTGCTACTACTGCTCATAAATGCTGAAGTTTGTTTGTTTGTTTAGATGGATGTATGTGCCGTGTTGCTCTTTCACGTAAAAACTACTGGATGGATTTTAATGAAACGTTACAATTATACAGCTTATGCATCGGAATAGGACATAGGCTAAAATTTATAAAGATAAATTCATTTTTTTTAACCTAAGTCCACGCGTACACGTAAAGAATTGTTCGTTGTACTAACCAACTGATTTACTCCTTAGTCTAAAATAAATTAACCGATCCAGTCAACAGCGAGGTTCTATATCCCCAAAGCCTCTCTTAAACACCCCAAAAATAAATACAAGATAAAGATCAATACGGTGTTAATCTCATGGGTAGTTTAAATTAATACAACGAGTCAAAAACAAAACCTTGGGGAATATGATTAATGGGCCAACAAAGGCGAGTAATATATTAGGTGGGGCCTGCCTTTGACAGGGGCGCAAGAAACGGGGCAAGGGAGGGGAGGTAGCGTGAGCGTCAAGATGAAGGGACCAAGTCTCGTATGGCTGTGAGACATACATAAAACCACTCTACCATAACTCTACTATTTCCTACCTTTGCTTGAAATTTACCTACCTCAGTAAATACAAAATAATTCAACAAAATAGTTGGTCCCTCCATTATGACGTCAAGATGGAGGGACCAAACTTTGCGTGCGTAAAAATGAAGTAACCAGGTCTCGTATGTCTGTTATTCATATACAAAACTTTACTACCATTGATCGAATATCTGCTGCCTTTGCTATAATTTTACCTACCTCAATGAACACATAGAATTTGAACAAAATAGTTGGTCCGGCCATTGTGATGCCAATATGATGAAAACTAAACTGATAGACCACACCCTGGATTATTCTGTCTTCTTAGTGTTGTAACAGCTCAATTCTACCTCAATAATATTAATATTGACTTTCTTAAATATAAACCGTTTTTGAGATGTTGATTTTACAAGTTATTCAAGTTTTAAAGTATATTAAGTTATTTGTATGCTGATACTACTTAATTCTCGTGAAGAACATTCACGTGTAATGGTAATGTAACATTACAGATTCGACTCTGACCATTACATTACAATACTACCTGACTGACGAGCAGTCGCGTAGGTATAATTTAACGTTTAGTATAGACTAGAATTACAAGCATTTACTTTGATTTTGTGGTTTCCATGAAGTGCATTTATGTTACAAGTTGTATCTGAATATTACACTTTGTATCATCACGCATTATCTATTATTATTAAACTGATAGACCACACCCTGGATTATTCTGTCTTCTTAGTGTTGTAACAGCTCAATTCTACCTCAATAATATTAATATTGACTTTCTTAAATATAAACCGTTTTTGAGATATTGATTTTACAAGTTATTCAAGTTTTAAAGTATATTAAGTTATTTGTATGCTGATACTACTTAATTCTCGTGAAGAACATTCACGTGTAATGGTAAAGTACCATTACAGATTCGACTCTGACCATTACATAACAATAAAACAAGTTTGACGAGCAGTCGCAAAGGTATAATTTAACGTTTAGTCTAGATTGGAATTACGAGCGTTCACTTTGATTTTGTGGTTTCCATGAAGATCATTTATGTTACAAGTTGTATCTGAATATTACACTTTGCATCATTACGCATTATCGATTTTAATTGCACCTTGCATTGTTACGCTCTTTTCTCCTTCATCTAACTCGCTGATGCAATGTTCGAATCTGTAAGGCTACATTATACGCGACTGGTCAGGTGAGAGAGCGCCTATTGAGACGCGTGTATATGGAAACAGTGACCCAAAAGGTGGCACTATTTTTTTTTTTGGGGTTTCTGACATATTGGTGTACCCAAAAATACCCCATGTATGTTCCGTGATTTTTCGTAGTTTTCGAGTTATGATTTTTAAAAGTTTATTTGAGAATTTTCGACTTGCACATCTATTTTTGGGAAAGTATGCTTTTTTATTTTTTGTAGCATAGACCTCATTAGTTGTAATTTTACCCATAAAATACCCAGCTTCTTGCAACTAATTTGAGGTACAAAAACAACCAAAACAAAAAAAACTGAGGTAAAAGCAAGTCACAGTTAAATTTTCAAAGTTAAAAAAATAAGAAAACATTTTCATAACTTTTGAGTAATTTTAAAAACTGCTTGCTTAATAGGCCTTTTTTAGCCGAAACTTGCCTTCAAGTAAACAAAGGTGGAATGTTCTAAGTTAATAATTTGTTATATAAACACCTTTTATTAATTTCTAGGGTTGACAAAATTTATTTTCATTCTAGTATCAGCCCGGTGTCATTTCAACAGCACAAGTCAGTATTTAAATCCCAATCCCATGAATAGTAGTTTTCGATACAAGTGCGGAATGTTTTTCGTTTTGCATGAGTCACGAGGTTGGCCCGAGCTATAGGGCGAAGATCAAAAAATGGGACAAGTGAAAATGAAACACCCGTTCGAGTTTTGGCCAACGATTTTAAATACACTTGCGTAAAAATAATGACACGGAACGTAACACGGGC
The DNA here is from genome assembly GCA_950022985.1 of Udea ferrugalis. Classification (NCBI taxonomy): domain Eukaryota; kingdom Metazoa; phylum Arthropoda; class Insecta; order Lepidoptera; family Crambidae; genus Udea; species Udea ferrugalis. Next base: position 6,072,960 of record OX465544.1, read on the forward strand.
ACATACTTATCATTTGCCAAATTAAATCTTGAAGAAAGCGGGAATGATCGAGTTAGGATTACCAGTTTTCCGGCAAAAATGGTAATTTAATTACATTTGTATGGAGTACATTTAAATTTAATTTCCAAAAACTATTCAAATTAGTTGTAGCTAATCAAGTAACCTATCTAAGTGGGTTTACGGTTGCACTCATTACGGAACACCCTGTATATTGAGTAATAAAGCGTTCCCTCACCTGGACCAGTCGCGTGCAATGTAACCTTACAGATTCAAACATTGCATCAGCGAGTTAGATGAAGGAGAACCGAGTATAACAATGCAAGGTGCGCATTAAAGCGATAATGCGTAATGATACAAAGTGTAATATTCAGATACAACTTGTAACATAAATGCACTTCATGGAAACCACAAAATCAAAGTAAATGATTGTAATTCTAGTCTATACTAAACGTTAAATTATACCTACGCGACTGCTCGTCAGTCAGGTAGTATTGTAATGTAATGGTCAGAGTCGAATCTGGGGGCTTAGCCAAAGTAACTTCTCTTGTGAGCGAAACGTAACCATAGATAGCGAGTTGTTATCGAACGCTTTCCATGCCGCTGTCATACAAATGCGTAGACAAGCAGCAGTTTCAGTGTTCGCCTTCATTACGATTTCGATCGTCAGAAATGATATTTAAACGAACACTCGGATGCTGTAGTTATCGAAACAAAATGGCCGATTTCATTCATCAGCTGTGATTCTCAAAAGAATTTGATTACGGCTTAATATATTAACAGAGCCTAAAATGCATGCGTTACGTTTATTGTAGGCTGCACATAACAAAAACACATGGGAAAGACGCCAAAAGCGATTAAAATTACGACGCCAGTTGGAAACGATTGAAATAAAAAAGTAATTTATAAATATGTGGCGTGCATGAATGTCGACGCACCTCAATGATGTGGTGCGCATTATTGTCAACGCACCTTAATGATGTGGTGCGCATTATTGTCGACGCACCTCAATGATGTAGTGCGCTTTATTGTCGACGCACCTCAATGATGTAGTGCGCATTATTGTCGACGCACCTCAAATATGTGGTGCGCATTATTGTAAACGCACCTCAATCTTCTATGGCAGTTATTGTTCTGAGGCAGCGATTGAGGTGTGTCTATGCCAAGTGACGCTTAGCCTAGCCACTTTTTCCTGGCGCGCAGAGGCGATCATCCATTAATGTTAACCGGCAAATTCCTAAATATTATATCTAACGTTGTGAAGAATTACAAGTTTCGCGAAGCAATCCAGCATTTCATTTTTAAAAACAGAACATCTCCGATAAACAAGCGCGGGCAGGCAGACCCGCACAAATACAAGTTATTTAAACTACATTTCAATACAGGCAGTCAACTTATCTTACCTTTCTAATTACCTAATGAGTAAGAGACAAACAAACAAACAAACAAACAAACAAACAAACAAACAAACAAACAAACAACAAAATATAATATGAATAAGTTCCTTTTATGATAACCTAGACTGATTAAAGCTTTGAATAAAATTAATAGAACCAATGTTAATAAACTATACAAAATTCAAAACATATTAATAATTTATCTATTAGTTTGCCATTTTAGTTTGTTACATAGAGAAAGATAAATATATACCAAAAGGGTTTGCTATTAACAGACTTGTCAGAGAGAGACAAATCTGTCTGGTTACCTGACAGATTTGACCAGACTCTGGTAGGCTGCGGTCCGAATATAGCTGAAAGTACTTTTGGCACCCATAAAAGCGTCTCGAATTGCGCCGAACGCACTTCGAGCGCGATTTTGAAAGATATTGCGACGCCATAAATGACATCACCAACTTTCGCCATTTTGTACTTAACTGCACTGAAAGCACTTTAAGCGATAAAATCGCACTTTTTAATTCGGACCGCACGAATGTGCTAAAAGCGCTTATAGTACTTTCAGCGATATTCGGACCGCAGCCCCTGTTGATCTGCTTGACACTGACAGTGACAGCAAAATTTCCGAATTTTTCGATACCATAGCCAATATTTTACTTTTTAGGGCCTAACAACTTCGAAACAACGATCGCGAAAGGATGGTACATTGGCTAAGCCATCGAAAACGATGACTTTTGAACGATGGCTTATGTCAATCCCATACATTTTGTTCTTTTCGAACTTCGCTGTCGTTTTCTAAATGTTACTTTGGCTAAGCCCCCTGTAATGTTACATTACCATTACACGTGAATGTTCTTCACGAGAATTAAGTAGTATCAGCATACAAATAACTTAATATACTTTAAAACTTGAATAACTTGTAAAATCAATATCTCAAAAACGGTTTATATTTAAGAAAGTCAATATTGATATTATTGAGGTAGAATTGAGCTGTTACAACACTAAGAAGACAGAATAATCCAGGGTGTGGTCTATCAGTTTAATAATAATAGATAATGCGTGATGATACAAAGTGTAATATTCAGATACAACTTGTAACATAAATGCACTTCATGGAAACCACAAAATCAAAGTAAATGCTTGTAATTCTAGTCTATACTAAACGTTAAATTATACCTACGCGACTGCTCGTCAGTCAGGTAGTATTGTAATGTAATGGTCAGAGTCGAATCTGTAATGTTACATTACCATTACACGTGAATGTTCTTCACGAGAATTAAGTAGTATCAGCATACAAATAACTTAATATACTTTAAAACTTGAATAACTTGTAAAATCAACATCTCAAAAACGGTTTATATTTAAGAAAGTCAATATTAATATTATTGAGGTAGAATTGAACTGTTACAACACTAAGAAGACAGAATAATCCAGGGTGTGGTCTATCAGTTTAGTTTTTATCATATTGGCAACACAATGGCCGGACCAACTATTTTGTTCAAATTCTATGTGTTTATTGAGGTAGGTAAAATTATAGCAAAGGCAGCAGATATTCGATCAATGGTAGTAAAGTTTTGTATATGAATAACAGACATACGAGACCTGGTTACTTCATTTTTACGCACGCAAAGTTTGGTCCCTCCATCTTGACGTCATAATGGAGGGACCAACTATTTTGTTGAATTATTTTGTATTTACTGAGGTAGGTAAATTTCAAGCAAACGTAGGAAATAGTAGAGTTATGGTAGAGTGGTTTTATGTATGTCTCACAGCCATACGAGACTTGGTCCCTTCATCTTGACGCTCACGAGGTAGCGGGGCTAGCGGGGCTAGCGGGAGCGGGCGGGTAATGTGATGGAAAAGTTAAGAAGTAGCGTTTGTGTCATACAACGTTTGTTTTGCTGTGGGCTCCCCTACTTGAATTTAACAGGTTGAGATTAAGATGTACGGACGTAACCGACAACCGTTAGAGTAAACGTGTTCTCGAGTGGAGACCGCGCCTCGGCAAGCGTAGTGTAGGACGTCCTCAGGCAAGGTGGAGTGATGATTTACGCAGGATGGCTGGCAGGAGCTGGATGCGAGCAGCCGAAGATCGAGTTCAGTGGCGTGTAATAAGAGAGGCCTATGTCCAGCAGTGGACTGTAACAGGCTGATGATGATATATTGCAGAGAAAGTAACATTCGGCGAGAACAAGATAAAAACCGGTAACGGGTGTCCTGAGGTGCCGTTGACTGTACGTACGGAGTTTTTAGTGCCAGTTCATCAAGCAAGCGAATTGAGAATGTTCAAATGGTTTTCCCAACATTTTCTTTCTTTTAAAAATTACCAGACGATCATATTCGCGTAGTTATTACCTAAGTGTTACAGAATGCCAGAATGGAATTTCACTTCGAATTCACTTTTGTGACGTGCGAAGTCGGCATTGAGAATGCCACCCCTGCTATGGTATTCCGCCAAGACTCACTTCGCTGGTGGCGAGTTATCTTTAAAATTCAATTTCTTTGCGACTATAGTCGTTTGAGAGAAAAGAAGCCCAATAACATTTTTTTAATTACCTATTTGGATACAAAATGAGAGAAAACACTAATTCAAAGTGAAGCGTATTGATGATTGAAGTAATCGTAAAGCACCGAGATGTGAAGTGATGCTAGCCGAAATGCCACTGCTGTACTGACATAACCTATCTACCTCTTTTTGTTATAATATCATTGACCACAAGGAACTACTAGAAGTCAGAATCCCAAATACGCTGAGCCCCTAATTTAAGGCAAACCCTACGATTGAGGCGTATTCCGTCTCTTATTGTATTTATAAGGGGCTTGTTAGACGATTAGGGGAGGATTACCGAATTGAATGAGTAATACCTCCCTGATTTGAAAATATACGAGAATTAAGTAATTGTCTACAAAATGACTTCTCCTTAAGAGGACACCAAGAAGTTAATTACTTTAGTATTCTGAGAGATGGGAATGTATTTAACATGTATCAGAATGCCTATTCCGACATACACAGACCAAAGGCGGGGTGGAAACGCGGAATTCCATAGAGAAAAAACGGTTATTACCCGCCACCAGCGGCTGTGGCCACGATGCACTTAAATACAAATCGCGTTTACTTCTTCACCGCGTTTGGCGTATGGTCTGCGTGTGCCGTGATCAGCATTCTGACGGAGGGCCAGGTACAAGATAGCAGCTAGACCAAACGTGGGAAGGAAGCAAACGCAGATTTATACTCTAAAACGAATTATAGAAGTGCAAAATGGAATCTTACTTCGAATACGTTCGAATGATGTTAGAAGTTTCGCTTCGAGTGAAGTAAATTATTTTCATACAAATGATGAATCAAAAGACGATTGAAGTGAGCGTGCTAGCACCGAGATGTGAAATGGAGTTAGTGAGATTCGCTAGGCTGTTCACAACTTGATCTGGGCATCTATCGCGGTTAGATACCCCGCTCATCCAAATAAACTATCCAGACATTACTCTCTCTTTGCTCCCTCTATTACTTTGGCCAGCAGATTTTTTCTGATGTATTTAGGCCGAAACATATCATCATCATATCAGCCGAACGACGCCCACTGCTGGGCATAGGCCTCCTCCAAGGATCTCCACAACGATCAGTCCTGCGCTGTTCGCATCCAGTGGCTGCCCGCGACCTTGACCAGGTCGTCGGTCCACCTTGTGGAGGGCCTGCCCACGGAACGTCGTCCGGTGCAAACACATGCAGGGTGAGTTTGTCAAAAGGGCGTGGTGGAGGTTCATCCTAGACTATGAAGAATGTAGAAAATCGCTTAAAGGATACCGATTTTGAGAAAAAACTAAAACTACATACTTCCGAAAAAAAAAACTTACTCCCTAGCCGGGAATCGAACCTGATGGTTTTGAAAAAAGCCCTAAAACAGGTTTTTAAACTTTCTTGTTGCATTTATCACTATATAAACACTAAATAACCGGGTTTTCTGCAACATAAACATTGAAAATAATTAAAGCCTTAAACATTTCACATTCAAAAAAATATCATTATCAACTTCTCACTAACATCTTCGTAACAATTGATCAAAATGAGAGTCATTTATTAATTAAATGTAATAATTAAATTTTAAAATCCCCAGCATACGTTCAAAGAGGAAGGAGGGTAAACTTTTCCGGAGCAACGCCTCCCTTAACCTTAATATTCCCTTAAGGGTGTTCAATTTTACCCTAAGTATAATATTGTTTAAGGGATTTAGAAGTTTACTTAGGGGGATGAGATTTTAAGGGTTTCGATTGGAGGTCAATTTTTATTTTAAACATTGTTTATCAATGACAGGTATGAGTTTGACCACGCTTTGTCGAAGACGATTTACAATGATCAAGCTAAATAGATGGTGTGGGTTAGAGTCTCAGAGACTGACTAAATAAGTACTTAAACGACTTTTATCTTTCCAAACATATACTTAAATCAAACAAATCATCGATCGATCGTCGGAGAGCCTAGCCCAGTGGTTGAATACTATGGCGTGGTCGGAACCGGGTCCAAGATTGGCTGGAACGCGGCTTACTCTCCGGTGATGGAAAACACCTATGGAAACCCAAGCAACCCAGATAACGGCGGTAATCCCTATCCCGTGCCCTATCTGTTGAGTTCAAACTCGCTACGCGAAATGTCAACTTCTGAATAAGTACCCCGTTTGGGATATGGTCGTGAAGGTGCCGATATTATGTTATGTTCAATTAACATTATGTAAGAACGCTTATTTTGACCAAATGGTTGTCATAGACCTTTTAGAGGAGCTGTCAGATTAGCCAGTATGACAAAGTACTAAAGTCATCAGGCCCAAATGGCGCTGACTAAAGCCGTAACCCAAAAAGTAAGTATTTTTTTATAATTCGAAAAAACAAACCGAATTAAAACTCTTTTGTCGAATAAAAAAGGATATTATTAAAAAATAGGGATGTGGTACGCCAATAACCAATGCAACGTTATAACGAACAAGGCAACGAGCGTTATTTAATTAACTGTTATAGGCTTTCGGTGTATTTATTTATAGGCAGCGGCTGATCGCGCCGCGAGTGTCCCGGGGAAAGTGTGAAAATAATTGATTTGGGAGAGCCTTTATATCAGCCGGGGCGGAATGGACTCGTTAAAATTGCCATTTTAGAGATGTACATTTTTTACAAATGATTGTGGTCACATCATTATTGACATTCGAAAAGTAGTAGTAGTTTTTTTCAGTATATTTTGTATGTAGTCTGTGTTTATCAGTTAAAAACAGACTACATAACAAACTTACTTGTAGATATCGATCCAGAGTGTGGTCTTCTTTCGTCCAATTTTTGGAAAGTTTAGTATTTTACTATTTTCAATAGTTGAAAATAATTCTACTTCCTTTAAACTTGTAAATGAGAGTTATGCCATGCATGCTTTGCAGCATATTTCTCGACTAATTTCACATTGACATGCTTTCAATCGGCATTTAATGCCATTAATAGTTGATGAGTTCTAGGTTATAGAAAATTCCAAACTGTAAGATGGTTAAATATGATATGGATGATGGTAGGATGTGGTAGCTTGTCAATAGCTCTTAGTTTTACTTTTAGCTGCTATTGTTGATTTTTGTAAGCTGTTAGCTATCCTAAGAAAATAAATAAATGAATAAATAAATACAGATTCTTCAGGAGAATCATTATTTTTAAATGTTTTAAATTTGATTAGATAAGATTAGATTAGATTTATTTATTTCTCATTATTAAAATAACATTATACATTACATTGATGTCCTATATAAGTGATTAATATTGAGATCGTCAATAAATATGAAATGATAAATACAATACACACACGCACACGTTTGTTGTTGTTGTTGTTTGTACACGCTTACTCATTATTGATTAGTTAAATAAAGATTTGACTAATAAGGTTTATTCGTCGTTATTTTACTAAACTTCATGGTAGATTTTGATTTATATTTTAATAGTAGAGTGTTATTGCCAGCCGATTGGCGTCCGGCGCGCGATGGCGAAGTGCGAAAATAATTGATTCCGGGCGCTTTTATTGAGCAGGGACTTTTTTAAATTGCCATCGAACTCGGCAACTGAAGGTTTTGAGATAAGAAAAAATATTTCAGTAAATGATTATTTGACCAAGGGTTCTTAGGTTTTCTGTATCACATTTGAGCAGCTCTAAAAACCTTCGTAATGAGAAACAATTTTGATTAAAATCACGATTTTGTAGTTATTATTTAAATATCCAGATCCAATTTTAATTTTATTTCAGCTTACCGTAAATAACTCAAAAACAATTTGTCCCGTGCAAAACCGCGTATCTCGACGTGTGTTGTGTTTGCGGTCGCATTAATACATGCCGGTGACGTTTATGTTTCGTTTATGTGCTCCACGAAGGATTTTACCGCGAATTCGCTGCTGAATTATGTCGGAAATGCTAAGCACGTGAATCGTGAGAGAAGTTCCCCGAGTGCGTGTGATCCGATGAGGTCGTTTTTGTGACAACAGTTGGCGCCACTGGCCACTCTAACGCTTTCTGTCAGAATCAGCTAAAGCGTAGCAGCCTTAATTGTACCAACATTTTCTTCTTGATAAGTATCTGTTTTATACAATAAAGTTTATCTTGTTATATTATTGTTTTAGCATTTTCCATGCAGTATCTTTAATACAAAGGAGGTTTAAGAGGTGGATATAACATTGTTGAAATCACCCTGGCTCATAAGGTAAATATACCAGAATAATTCGGGCGGTCTCTTTATGGTCTCGGTAGCACAGTGGTTAGTGCAGTCGCCTGGTTTGCTAAAGATGCGGGTTCGAATCCCGCCTGATGCCAAAATGACCAAAAGTTTATCTTATCTTATGGTTTTCAATCGTATTATCCATGATTTTCTATACACAAGGACATTACATTTAAGCACTGTAAATAAAACAGATGTGCTGGTATTCATACGGCATGTGTGATGGTTCAAGGAGACCAAAACGTCATGAGAATAGTCAGTTCTTGCTAGTATTCATACGGAACGCATGTTCAATCAATATTTTTAGTTTTTAATTCATAGTTATAAATGGTATTGGTGGATAAATGTAATGTCAGTGTTAGTAACATATTTTTCAAGTCGGCAAGTATGATAGAAACCTTTAATCCTGACTAGCTGTCCCAACAGACTTCGTTCTGTTGTCAAACATTCAGTGTCACGAGACTGGTAGGAACAGTTGCTAAGAGGAAACTTAAATTGTTGTTTCCACTATATTCCCAGCATTTTCTCATGTTCACTCACCTTTTAAACCTTCCCTCGACCATTACAAATAATTCAAAACCAAAATTAACCAAATCGGTCTAGCCATTTCCGAGTTTTAGCGAGACTAACGAACAGCAATCCATTTTTATATTTCATACTTGTTATTTCAGCTAAACTTAATCTATGAAACATCGAAATCCCTAAATCTGTCCCCGCGTATTACTCCACTATTAAACAAAAATAAGCCCCACGCGAAAACGGCCTAACCCGAAAACTGTAAACTGTGAAACGGAACGCATTCAAAGCACGTTTGCGGCCCGACTGAACTGTTTGAAATTAACGCGTAGAGTTGGGACCGAATGGCAAACGGTATGTTAGTATTACACGCTACTAGAAGTACATTATATAATGTTACCAACAGAGACCTCAGAGCCACTTGACGCTTCAAGCCTATTTGCTTTCCTGAATGAAATTGGGCCTTTCAACAAAATTAGTAATGTTGCCCGCTTCTTGACAGACCCCAGAAGAGGTCGAAACTGACCAAAAGTCAAAAGCATTGATTTCATGTAGACTTAGTGAAAAGTAGAAAGGTATCTAATTATGTCCAATCTTCTTCTTTCGTGTCAATGGCATCAAATAGAACCCGACTAAAACTTGGCGATCTCGACTGCATCATTCGTTGCCATATTTAGATCCTGCATCCTGAGTCCTCATCCTGTGCATGAAAGGAGCCTTCCCGCGGCGCACTCTGGAAACAGCTAGACTCGGTAACGTAGAGTCTAGGCTGGCCAATCCTCTCACCACAATGGTAACATCAAATTATGTTCAATGAAGAATTAGGATACAGTAAAAATAAGCAAAATAAGTTTACAATAATTATTAAAGTTACAGAGAGAGTATGTAGTCATCGAAACTGTGCATAGGAGCAGAGACCATTCAGACCATTCTAAGATTACCAAACATTATTGTCATTCATTTCCATTCATTCTATACATTAAAGTACCCCAGTTTCCATTACGGGTTTGCATGGGTTGCATTGGATCATTGCTAAAACTTCAGAAATGTAACTCGATGTTTATAAAAATATGCTTTTGATGGTAGAAAGTATTACGACAGAACAACGTCTGTCGGATCAGCTAGGTAGTTTATAATACGGGTTTGTTTATTTCAAATAAGACATATAATAGTAATAATAACAATGATGTTATATTACTGCTAGTTACATGAGTTATAGTTGTAGCAGAATAGTCGTAAGTATACTTCGTCTAATTAACAATAATACCACTTTCGGTATCATCTATCTACACACTAGTCGTTCCGTTACGCATGTTCCCGCTAGTGTATAAGTGTCGTGTGGTTGCGTCAATATGTTGTAATTATCGCGTGGAACGGAACGCTTGTTTCTGTAGTACACGCGACACTATTAATGGTAATGCTCTTACATGAATAAATGTGAATTTAAATGATGAGGAACTTGCGTAAAGCGATAATTTATTTTTAAAATGTGCAGCTATTGTTGGCTATGTTGTTATTTACTTAATGATTTAGAGATTATTGTCGAAACTGAGTTTCTTGCCGGTTCTTTTCATAAACCACTATCCAACATCGACATCGAATGTAATTTTACGTCAGTTAAAAATTAATCAAAGCATAATCAAATCTAGAAGTGAATTTCGGAACATAGGTACGATAACTAATACCAAAGCATCCCAAAACAACAGAACTGAAAATTTAGAACATTTATCTAGTTAAAAACCATTTACTGAAAAGGATTTCGGAAAATATCATCTTTATGGGGTTAGAAATGAAGTTGACAACATCATCATAATTAAACAACCGTTTACTCTAGAAGTCTGGAAAGCTTTTTATGTTCAGCAGTGAACGTTTTGTGAATGATGATGATAAAGATGAAAGATAATGGCGTGATTTCTCATTTTCATCTTTAAAATCAAATCCATCGTGAGCATGAGAAAGTTGTGGCTATGGTTTAACTCGTCCGTCTCGGAACCAAAATAGTGCGGAGTTTAAACCTTCCCAGAACAAGCCTTTGTGTTCGCTAGGAGCTAAGTTTTCAGTGATGGCAAACACCCCAAGAGGTAAGTACCGACCGGTACAAAACCAAGAAGCGCAGATAACGTTGTGTACAAACGTTTAAAACACTCGGAAAAGTTTGGGTTTTTAAGCTTCTTCTCACCTACCCCTGACTAGTTACCCAACTTTTATTAAAGTAATGTTGTGTATAATAAGTTGAAAATCGTTTTGAAAGTGAGTCTGCTATTATATATAGCATAACCCAGTTGCCTAATATGCCAGTTGCTGCGAGATTATATCAGCTGGTAAAAATAACGCGAGCTTCGTGACTTAGCTGTCTATAAAAATATCAATATCCTCCAATATCAAGTATTCAGCTCCACACGGCCATAACTCGGAATCGCGCAAAAACCTACACCAGCCGATATAAAATTATGCATAACGGTCCCTGAGACCCGTATTAACATGTCATAGCCGCCATATTGCGATAATATTCGAATTCCGAACGCGCTCCGAATCGCAGAAACACGGTCAACTTCGCCGTTATATGAAATCTTTTTATTCGATTCTCAGTCTTACCATCTGGCAATAAGATTCTGATGTTTTTCCCCTGATATTGGCATCCAAGAAGTTTATATTGCAGAGATTTGGCGGGTATTTTTTCAGGGAGTCGTAAAATCGAAGCGTGGTGGTAACTCCGATAAATTTTAGGGTAACGTAGATTCGATGGAATGAGTGAGGTGAAAGAAGATTATTGTTGCGTTATGGGAGCAATGAGGGCCTGCAGGTGTGCTCGATCGGTGTTGCAGATTTGGGATTGATTTTCTCTGTACTATTAGACATTATGGTTTTCGTATTCGCTTCTTAAACTTGTGTTATTGTGGGAATTGCAGCAGGTGCTATATTTTGTTCTATTACTAGTGTACTTTACCAGATGTACTACTTACGTCTAGAGGTTTTATTTAAATGCAGCTCTATATTATAACAACTTCCATACCATCATCCGTTTAACTAAGTAATTGCAGCTGAGCAGTCAGGGAATTTGGAAAAACATCCGTTTTAGAATCTTGAACAAGCTTGATTTTGTGATGTTTTCATGTAGTATTTTAGCATTTACGACTAACCCGTTGGCAAAATGGATATAAATTTTCCTTATTTCCGTTTTTATAAATAAGGAGTTAAATATCTATTTCTTAATATCACTATGTGGTTCAAGAAAGACCTAATTTAAATATTGTATCTGATGAACTTAATCGACAGAACACAAACCGAAAGCAAAAACAAAACGCAGACGAAACTTAATTAAAAAGCACAAAAAATAACTGTTACCATTATAACGGCGTATTAATAACGCTATCGGCTATAACTTATAACGATTCCCCGACATCTTAATTCACTAGCAGAATATCGCAATATGGCGGACTTTTTCAATAAAACTGGCAACATCTGGTGGGACACTTAAGCGCGGGGGCGGGAACGAGACAGCGTTATACGGCTTCGCTCGTGTTAGAGTGAGAGGAGACACAGATGGGGTCCAAAGTAGAATTAATATGTCCTTTTCTTAACATTTTCGTCGGACGCAAGTCGTTCTATTGATGTCGGTGCTTTCTCTATTAATATATTTTTTGTTGTTTCTCCTATTAGGAGCTGTTAGGGAACAATTAAGGGGAACTGAGGAGATATTGATTTTAATAACATTTCGCGTGTTGGAGTTGGAGATATGAAAAATCAATCAAGGGGGATTCGCTGGAGCGATTTAGGTTAGAGCAAAGTCTATTTCTTATGGCTGGACCGCTTTGGCTAATTTTGGTTTTGAAATATTTGTAATGGTCGAGGGAAGGTATAAAAGGTGAGTAATCATGAGAAAATGCTGGGAATATAGTAAAAATATCAATTCTAGTTGCCTCTTAGTAAATGTTAGGACCTGTCACGTGACTCTAAATGTTTGACAACAGAACGAAGTGTGTTAGGACAGCTAGTACAAGATAAAAAGCAATACCTCGACTGGGTTAAGGCCTCACAAATAAAACCAAGCTTTTGATTGCGTTTGGATAACTTCATCAAGCTTGCCAAATGCTATCAACAACAAAAATTAACAACGTGTATGTAAAGGCTGCCACCTTTTTAGTGACCTCCGAAAAATCGGACCGAACTAACTTTGAACTCAGAACCCTTGGATTTCGGGTCAAGTGATTGTGTCACAACTCTACTAAGGTGTTTGTTTTGTAGGTGTCACGAAAGATCACCTATGTCAAGCTAACCACTCCAGGTCTATTAATGGATGGGTGTCCACCCCGACCGAAATTTTAGAGACGTTTCAAGAATCTGTGCTCTGGAAGATCCGCACTGAGCCCAAATATTGGTCTTCACGGGCTGCGAGCTATACTTAGCTCATACTCGCTATGAACCACACTTTATGGTACTTAGTAATTCAAGCAATACAATTTATTTTTAAATTGGGATAAAATTCAAAAACTGATATTATCATGACTTTTATAAAAAGTACTTTTTGGTGACAAACAGAGACATAAACAGTGTAAAAGTCCAACAAAAATTATCATTATTTGACAGCCCACTTTGTTGTCATCACAAATATTTATTGATCTCCGCTTTAACTGTTTCAAAACCCACGAAGTAAATTAAAAACGAACTATTCGTACTTAAAAAAATGATTTTCTCCTAAATCCTTCCTCGGGCTTCACCAAACACAACAAAAAAGAAAAAAGCCAAATCAAAGGTTTAGCCGTTCTCAAGTTATGTGGTCAGAAAAATATTTAGCGATTAATTTTATTGAAATAGATTTGTTTCCATAATTTTCATGGTTTATAAGGCTCCGACAGCTATAGTTAAGCTTCGCTGAGTTTGGGATCGAATTTAGAAAAAACCCGTAAAACCCGCTAGCTTCAGAAGGCGGGCGGGTGCCGCCCGCCCACCGCGCGAGCGTGCAACTAAATCAATACACTTCATTTTTAAGATACTTTGCCGCCCATCAATTCAATTCAATTAATTCTTTATTGCGGGTCGTTTTATCAAGCGTCCCGAATTGATAAATTGTATGAGCGTGAGCGACGTGAGCGCGCTATTATCACTTTTGACTCGAAACGGACCGCGCTCTAGATGAAACGTCAGTTAGATGTTTCATAATATGAATCATCTAAAATGTTGCCTTTTTACCCCCCTGCTAACTGGTTTTAATAACAAGCGTGAATTCTACAAGCGTGAATTTTACGACTTTAATAGTTAGCGTTTTTAATAGTTATAAAAGTTAGGAAGTCTTCATTTAGTTGATAACCTTTTTACTGGCTTTGTTTTTAGGTTGAGATAAACTAATCATAGTAAAACCTGCTCTCTTAATTGTGTAGAATACCGTGAAAAATTGTATACTAAACTTGTAAGATAAAAGGATTAACCCATATCACATTGGACATTGAATTTTTGGTTATAGTCAAAATCGATCAACGCGTTAAGTCTCTAAACTGATCCTTTAAATCCAAAACCTGATCCGTTCTCAATATCCGAAATCCCTCTAATTTCCCATGTGATTCGAAATTGGCAAATGCTCAAGCCGTGCGATGCGAGCCATAATTATATGAAAAAAGTATCTAAAATGCCAACACTACGTAGAAATAAAATCCGTAGGTATGGACACATAGGAAAACTGCTAAACACATTGACATTACCCACACTTCCGTCGCACAGTCCCTTAAAACAGTATTTTCCATTTCTTATTGGCCGTTTACTTTTTTTGGCTCATGTATGTTTGGATATTTTTGGTTCAATTTGCTAAATCATGTTGTATGTTTCCTTATAACAAAAAAAACTATGAAGTTCGATTCCGCCCAAACATTGCTTTTAATATCTAATGACGCAGTAATAACTTACCCAAAGCTAAGTAATCAACACAAAGCTTGTATGTCGCAGTGCTTGTTGGTAATTAATTCATCACATGAATAGTTCGAGCCTACACAACGTGAACAACATTTGTATTGACTAACCGGTATTTAGTTAAGTGCTTTTTAACATACAACTTTACTTCAAACTACCACTTCATGCTGACCAATTTTCCGTCTTGGATCCATAGCCAAAGTACGCGAAAAATAATTAATTAAACAGCATCACATGAGTACTAGGAGTGCATAGAAGAGAAGGGTTTTTAGTCAAAAAAGCTAAACGCATGTTAACGCTTCTCCAGCAATCTGTATATAGATTTATCTCAGGGATGTTTTTCGAATGGCTTGAATAACTCCAGAATTGAGGAACATTTGGAGCGTTCATTTCACCCGACAGTTGTATATAACCTATCGCGGGATACCGCATGAAAGACCTCAAACTTCCTAAATAGTCTATTCAGCTAGTCAACAGACTGGTAGAGAATGCCTCTAGGCATTAGGAATGGTAATTGTGTTAGCAAACAAAGGTATCAATAAATGTTTACTGCCGGACACCACACGAGAGCATAAAATGCTACAGACACTGGGAAAAACCTCTTTTTGAAAAAAATAAGGAGTTAGAAGAGAATCCAAAATTCTAATCAATTAATGAAAGATCAAGTCTAAATGTGGACTTAAGCCCGCCTACTTTACCATTAAAACACAATACAATATGCAATTTTTATTTATTAACGAATCATAATTTACAACCATTGGGAAACGTCACAAAAAGTCCAGCACAGGTGCAAAGACAACCTTCAAGCGTGGGTTTTGTCGCACAAGACCACTGAGAGGGCTAACCCCAATAAATAAGGACAAGAGAAAGGAAGAAGAAATATTATCTCGTTCATAAAAGTGAGTTCAAATCCATAATCAATGACTTCTCTTAAATTAAGATTTTACATCGCCAACAGCAATGGCTAACTGATAGAGAATGCTTTTACATTAAGTCCGCCTTTTGCATTTAATCTTGCATGCATGAAATATTAAGATTCAGAGAGTACCGTGGCCAACTGGTTAAACACCTGGCTCGTAACCCATGTGTTTCCGAGTTTAAACCGGACCGGAACACCTACTTTGAGGACAATTTGCGGCTAACTCTACCGACAAAAAATCTAGAAACCCTGAAAACAGGGGAACACACGGGACTTCTGAATGTTCCGTTCCCCATGACGGAAACAATCACTGTGCCTCTGACATCCCCGCTTGAGATATAGTCGTGAGCGTATGTTAAGTTGAAATGATTAAATCCAAATAAAAACAAGAAAAAAGATAGTTACTCACCGTTAACATTATTGCTTTTGGCCCCACTGTCTTCCCTATCTCCCAAGATGGCACTGACACTAAATTTGAGGGTAGGTTTCTTCTGTTCGACAAACTCCTCACAACTCCTAACTAGATCATCAGTATTGAAACCTTTTTCTTTAATTTCCGCTTCATCTCCGGAATTTTCCTGGTAATTGTGCAGATTGAACCTCTTTTCTAACTCCTCCAACCTCCGTAGACCAGACTTTTTACAAGTGAAAGGAGGACAGTCGAAGCCTCCACAACTTTGACAACGACGGTTTAAATTCGGAATATTCAAAACTTCTTTCTCATTTCTTTCGTCGCCTCTATAATAATCATTGTTGTAATATACTTGTTCGTTCTTTACAGCAGTAAAGGAGTCTTCATCCCTACTTTTAGAGTCTTCATCTTCTATTTTGGATTCCTCAATCGATTCCTCATTTCGATTGCCGTCATCTTCTTCAGCAATTTTATTGTCCTCCGTCTCTGGAGAATTTTCTCTAGAATAACTCTGTCGTTGTAACACGTAGTTTTCAATCTGCTGATTTAAATACTGATTGTGGAAGTTCACAGTTTTCTGCTGATGTAATATGTTGTCTACAAGGAATGGAGACGTCATGTTAAAAGGTGCACTGGTCTTATTGTAACATAAGTTCTGTATAGTCTTCAACATAATGTTATGGTCTAATGTCTTTTGTGCCACAAACTGATTCAACTTTAAGGGTCCATGTTTATTTTCCGTCGGGTACATTGTAAAGTCATACTCTTTAAAAAAACTTGTTACTTTTAAACAAAAAACACTGCTAGTTATGTTAAAAATAACGTTATTTATTTTATGTCACAACACTAAAACCAGATTTTGGAATTAAAAAAGTTAAAAACCGGACATGTCAAAAATCGAATTGGGAACAGCGTGGTCGGAATCGCGTCACCGCAACGCAACACAAGTACACTGCCGTGTGTTCTGAATCGAACTGAGTTTGTAGGGAGTGGTTCTTTAAGGGGCGGGATATAGGGGTGGCTTTTTAGCTCCGCTTTTGTGTGTACGCGACTAAAATACCTAGAACTCCCACCCCTGTATAATCTTCTCTATTCCGTTCCAATAAAGTCGATTGCTGAAATCTGTGAGATCAGCTCATAATGGTCGCTTTATTCACTTACAAGATTGTAAAAGCGATTTTCTAATACAAATTATATGGTCTATTGCGTTAGATTTAAGGTTGAAAATGCTTTAGTTTAACACAAAATGATATTTGCAGTGTTTATTGAGACCTTGTGGCTATGTGTTATATTCATAGGCACGAAGGAGAGAGGATGTGTATATTTTTTGTTCTAACAGATTTTGTTTCTTTTTTCATGGGTCATTTATTTTTCATTCGATCTCAGACTATTATCTGTAAAAATGTGTATTGGATTATAATTTGTATTGGGTTCGCCGGTTAATATAGCCGTACCGTACTACGATTACCGGTAATAGAAAATACATCGGCCCCAAATCTATAGAGATGCTTTTTAAAGACTGACAAATCGGTAATATCGGAAAGTAGGTAAGCTATGGGCTTTAAGATACTTACGAGGGTGTAAAGTCTCACATTTAGGCAATGATATAACAGAACAAACATAAGTTTTGTCGCTCCATATCTCAATTCTACACAGCGCCGCCTACTCCAAGCAGGTGTAGGTGTGGTATGTGATACTAAATAAACAACCTACCAACCTACACAAACTCAAATACTTTTTTAATGTAAGATCTGGGCTTGAAAAAGCCTAGCTAACATTCAATGTAGTTTTCCATTTTTGCTAATTTAGCAAATTGGTCGATTAAAAATTAAAATCATCTAGGTAATTTCGAAATAGAGTTCTGCCAGACGTCACGTGTCATCGTCGCTTCGCCTCTATAGGTGATAGGTAATTGACTCAATTCTTGATCCTCACTTCAGTAGTAGGGTGGAAACTGCTGGTAACACTCCGCTCCACCTTAGAAGATCATGGACAGAATCTGACTAGTGAAAACTTACTGTCATTTTACGTTCTGTTACACGATGCAGAATATTTTTTATGTGCTTCATATTATTGAAAATTTATTAAAAGCCTTATTGTAATTTTTAATTTAATCATTAATTAGCCCATGTGTCTCACTGCAGGGCAAAGGCTTCTCTGCTTTGGTTCCACTGACTGCGATTGGATTCACATCATATTTTTGAAGTTTTCACCTCATTTTGATATTTCTGTGAAAATATTATTGTAACATAAATTCTTCACAACCTTTAACATAATGTTATGGTCTAAAAGTACTTTGTGCCACAAACAGATTCAACCTAAACTGTTATTACAGCCCTAAACAAATTAAATTATATGAAATAAAAGAGATGAATTAAAAACAATGAAATATCAAATTACTTGTATGACATCTCATCAAGTCGAGTCGCTACACAACTACAGTACGATTCGGACCGCTCCTGACAGCAACACTATGGATTATTCAAAATGGGTGAACAAAAGAAAAAGAAAAGCGCACGAAGAAAAAGGATTCCAATTTTGAAATTAGCCACTCCCACTTTTATGTTATTGGCTGTTACCTTCACAGCCAAACGTCACATCCTGTTATGCTTTAGCCAAGGTATTTTCAACCTTATCCAACCTGTGAATTAAGTAGCATTTTGTATGAATGTGTAAATAGTAAGGTAGTGTATTAAAAAGGAGTAAGTCATGAACAATGAATTTTGTACGTGCTATTTTGTGAGTAAAATGTCGTCACTGGGTTAGACAAGTGATTATATTAAGTCCCTCTGGGTTACGCGGTTTAGCGATACAGCAATATTGGCGTAATAAATATTGGATTCTTAGTTCTATGAAAGGTTTATGATAATTTTGCAAATTACATGTTATTATGCTTTTGAACGTCTGTGGCCGTTTGTGATGATGATGACACTTGTCAATGGTACACATGTCATGGACAAAATGCTATTTTCTAACGACAGTGTTACGGTTGTCATGTGGCCTACTGACTTCATAGGTCTGCTGTCATACGTCCCACTGCTGGGCACAGGCCAGACATCTTAATTAAGAGGTGGCCCACAATATCCCGGCTAGGCATGATATCATTAGTCAGTCCCGTACCAATTGCTTAGGTAGCGTGTTCGGGAACACAGATTTCAAAAAGGTGAAATAATAACTATTTCCTTGTCTTATGTTTCCATGAAAAATATTATGAACCATAATGGGTCGTTCAAAACTTGAACTAGGTGAAGTCTAAAGTATGCTATTGTTGGTTAATGAAACAAAAAGTGATCGTAGGTTAGTAGCGGTAGCAAATAAGAAATTGTTGCTGTTGCTAAGCATTCCATGCCTGGTCGGTTAATGTGAAAAAAACCACCAAAATGGAGCAGAAAACGGTCACCCATCCAATTATTCGACTGTTGCTTTACTCTGGTTATCGTTACCGAAACGCTGTCCCGTCGTGCAGTGAGATTTCAAAATGAATAAGTACCTGCTTGCGTTTAGTTTTAAGTGTTTACGTCCCCTAACTAGCCCTCGTACCCCGAGTGGGGTGCCATTCAACATTAAAATTAACTATCTCTTAAATGCGTATTTAGTGCGATTTGTTGCAAACCTACGCTAAATCGCCACATGTCAAGCGTTACAGGGTTTGGGGTAGTGGTTGAGAAGTAGGCTTCCACACCATAAAATAATAATTTATTTATTTAATCAGACAAATTACATCCATTACAAAGGTATTAAAAGAAAACAAAAGAACCGAAAATATCAAAGAATAGAAGTCAACACAAACAAACAAATCAAAATCCAACAGGTAACAGGTACTAACAGGTATTAAAAAATTATAATAATAATGAAATCAATTTGAATTAAATGAAATAAAAATTAATTAAATTGAATTGAATGAATAGGTAGTGATTAAATTAAATTATTGAGTTAGTTATTCATGTCGATCAACTTAATAAAATCTGCGGCCTGCGACCACACTCAGAAGGCTGTTGCCACTAGCCCGCACCATAGGTCGTGGGTTTGATCCCTGCACAGTACAAATATCCGTGTGCATGAACATAAGACATGTCTGTTTTATTTTTTCTGGGTGTTTCCTATGTACTCGTATATTCCCTATGTATGTAGGTAGTTACTAAAATGAAATAAGTCATTCGTTTAGATAAACACTGAGTAAGTTTTATAATGATTACCTATAGATAGGTAGTTATAGGTACTTATTTATTATTTTTAATGTTTAATGCAAAAACAGCACATAGGGCAGATTATCATTTTTTGTCCAATCATCTATCTTTATGTTCAGGGCACATCAAGCTACCCATTTCCGGTCAGTCCTCTTTGCTCTATTGCAAAAAAATGACATTTAATAAAATAATAAAAAATCTTTATTTTCTCAACACAAATATCGTAGGTAACCTAAGAAGCTAAAACTATGTTGCACATTTGGAAAGAGCAAGATAAAAAACGGAAATGGGTAGCCTGCTGTGCCGCTGACTGTACATTCTCTACCAGTACACCATTGGGCGAGACAGGAATGCTGTTGGCGGTGCAAAATTGTACATTAGAAGGAAACCAATTAGACCCTTTATTAAAAAACTTTCACAGCCCACAACATCACTTTACCTATTGTAATGTTTTGTCTCTTCCGTTCTTATTGCTATTAACATTTGCGAGTATGTGACAGGATATGAAAAATCGCTAAACCAATGTTGCAATGTTGCTTTAGTTCGAAAAGCGGGTAGGTAGGTCTCGCAAGTCGTTATCCACGAGGGAGATTCAAATGAGCGTCCTATTGTTGCGGCATTCGTTCCGGACAGTCGCAGGGGTGGTTCGTTCCGGGATTATTCACGCACGTTTGGGAGAACGGCTTAAACCGATAACTGTGCTTATTAACCTATAGTCAACCATAACTACTTAGAGTGTAACTAAACTGAGCATCAAACGGCCTATACATCCCGCTGTTGGGCTAAATCCAGGTTCATAGTAATGTGTCGGGGTGTGTCGTGGCGCGACACAACGTTTTCGGTTCTATTCAAATGATATGACTAGATTCACATTAATGTGTTGTGGTGTGGAGCCCATCCACCAATAGGATAGCGGCCTGTCGCGGCACGAACACAAGAATGTGAACCTAGCATAAGGCCTAACCTCAATTTATGAGGCTTACTTTAAATGTTTCGTTTTTGGCTTGCGACCCATCTCACTGGTCTCTCATCTCTCATTTCATCTGGTCCAACTACGTTTCTCCCCTCCCAAACAGATATTAGCCTTAAAATTCGTTCGAAAGTCCAAACACACAGTTAGCCAAATGCTAAGGCCAAATGACTATGGAGCGTATACAGGGTGATTTTGAAAATATTTGCCAAATGTTTAGGAGCGACTTGATCAGGAACTGAGTATATTGCCGTGAACCCACCGTCGATTGCCATGAACCACCGATGTGACGTACTTTATTATGAGATAGAGAGTTGTTAAACTACCTTAATGATACTGCTTAGCAGAGGTAGGTTCTTGAACTTTTCTCTGATGTAAGTTGTAAGCACTTGTAGTTTGCAATTTTAAATCAAGCATAATGAGCAATAAAATCCAAGGTAGGTGATAGATAAAAAGAAAGAAACCTTCATTCGGCTGTTCACATTAGGCTACTCATTTCAGTTCAACAGAGCGAGGAGGATAGACCAGAAATGGGTAGCCTGTCATGCCGTTGACCGTAGAGGCGACCGGAAAGAGTCTTCTGACTGGTTGAGATGCGCAACGCGACATAATTTTGACGTCCGTTTTCTCGTGAGTTTTCTATGGTTTTGACGCGAAGAAATATCTCATTATTCTAGGTAAGTGCTTAATGAGTAAGTATGTCAGATTCCTTAACAAGTCATGTTATGAATATTACAAATAATAAAAATAAGTCGGGTTTTCCTTCCTGACGATATAACTCCAGAACGCACCAACCGATATCCACGGTTTTGTCATTCGTTGGAAAAGTCTTTTTTTTTTTTTTCTTTTTTTATAGTGGTCTTCAAGATGACCTCACTCCACCTGATGGGAAGCAGTCGTGAGGTCCAGATATGGGGTTGACAAGCACAGTAATTGAAAACTACTTTGCTGGTTAATCTCATTTTGAAGGCCTGCATAAATGCCTTTTCACGCCCCGCTTAAAAAACCCGGGATTGTAGGAAGAAGGAAACACATGCGCTGGAAGAGCGTTCCACGTCTGGATAGTACGACACAGGAACGAATCACCGAACCTTTTGGTGCGGGCCGACAGTCGCTGGATCGTGTGTGGATGTTGACGCAGACCAGCGCGTGTGGTGCGGGAGTGGAAGGGTGAGGACGGGATCAGTTGGAACAACTCTTCAGAGCATTCGCCGTTGTAAAGGCGGTAGAGGACACTCAACCTGGCAATGTCTCTACGCAGTTGGAGAGGCTCCAACTGAGGTCTCGGGCGCCGTGAGGTTTATAGCAATGAAAATTCAGGAAAATTTCAACAGAAAAGCGGGAAAATCTTTTTTCACATACAGCTAAGTCCACGCGGACGAAGTCGCGGTCGGCTGCTAGTTACAAATAAATATCTTATCTTAGCACTTTCTTCGATGTAAGTGTGATATGCACTGGATGCAAAATGTTTGTTTACCCATTAAAAAACCTAATTGACATTAATATAATCTGTGGACCACATGCGTTTGACGTTTGACACACATTTCGGCGCGAACGGCCCGCACGTGGCGCCACCTATTGTGCGATTCGTTCCGCCCCCGACGAATATTCGTCACAGAGATTTTGTTTTGTCACTGCATTTTATTATTTTATTTATTACTGTATCTAACTATTCTAATGGGCTATTTTACGCTATGGTTTTTAATTTTATTCAAATGGGTGACAGAGATAATATTTTTAACCGGTTTTCATAATTATAGTAGAATTGCTGTGAAATTATTGCATTAATTCTCGAACGCGAATTGTGTTTTTAGCGTGAATAATTTCCATGGCACTATTTTGGATGTTGCTGAACGTTTCATGTCTGACTGGCACCTAGTACATAATGTACTGTACATTTAAATTAAAAAGAGCTCTCGATTTGTAATAGGTAAAATAAGTTAACCAAAACCCATAATGAGAAACAAACTTTATGAAATTTCACTGGAACACATTATGGCAGAATATCACATTTTTAATCTCATTAATTATCTCATACTAGCAGCCGCCCGCGAAATCGTCCGCGTGGACTAACGTTATCGTAATTTTAGTAAGGATGCCTATTTTTTTGAAAATGAAATATAGCCTATGTCACTCAGGAATGATGTAGCTTTCCAACAGTGAAAGAATTTTTCAAATCTGCCAAGTAGTTTCGGAGCCTATTCAATTCATACAAACAAACAAACAAAAAATCAAACCTTTCCTCTTTATAATATTTGTATAGACTAATCATTTTAATGTTCAATGTTGTGCAATCTCTATGGCTCTAAAGGCTATCAAATACGAGTCGGACTCGCTTAAGAAGGATCCCATACCTTTTTTATTAAACTCTATAACCCTCGAATTCACAAACGTCAATCAACGCTAAGCACGCACTCACGCTCATGCTGTCCCTTTCGTTTATATTGACATTTGACGGTACAGCATGAGCTTGATTGACGTTTGTGAATTCGGGCGTTTGTCTGTTGTTACATACGGTGTTAGAAATTTAGTTAACATAGAGTTTATTAAATCTTTTTTTGATCAACTCAATTTCAAACATTGTAGTGACATCTAGCTTCGAATAGCAAAACTAAACAAGCATGCTATTTAAATAGTCTAGTGACATCTAACGTCGAATAGCAAAACTAAACAAGCATGCAATGCAAAGCAAGTTTATTGCCATCTCTTGAGAAGTTGCACAACTAAAATGTACACCTCAGATAAAAATAATTTGAACAAACAAACAAACAAACAAATCATTTATTCGCAAAGAATACAATGGAGTGAAAAGGTGGTAAAATATAACTTGACTTCGTATTCGGCCTGCTGGCAGGCGTGCAAATATTAATGTTATGGTAAGTACATAATTATGTACAAAAAAGTACAAAAGAAATCCAAAACCAAATAAAATCTGACATTTTAAAACTTAAACTTATCTAAACATACAAACAAAAAAAAAACAAAGGAAACTCACTGATATAACACAAAAAATATTTTAATACACAAACTCAAAAAACTTAGCCAATAAATCACTTTCTTAAATTAAGACTTAATAACATGATGTATTACCTAACAGTCTTAGAATCTAACAATATACAATCACGTAGATATTAAATACAAAATATACAATTAAATTATTCAACTATTATTATTATACCTATTTCTAATCTAAAATTAAATTAGGCTATGTATTCTAGGTCATGAAATAGGTATTCCTTTAGATTATAGAAACATTTGTCTAAAAGCCATTTCGTCAAACTCTTTTTGAAACTATTGCCTTCTAAATTTTTTAATGGTAGTGGCAGTTTATTATACAGGGTGTCCCGAAACGTGACGTCAAGCGGGCACGGGATGATAGGCTAGGTCTTACCGGCTCTGGGAAAAATAAGGAAAAAAATCTATGTCACTTGGTTTAGTAATAATAATAATATTTTTGAAATTTTTGGAAATCGTCACCCTTGACTAAGTTTTCATGTACTGTACTCAGAAATGACCAAATTTCGCAGCGTTTTATTTTTTTATTTTATCCTAGAAAACTACGCTTTCGATTGTAGTCACTTTTATGATGATCAATTATGGACATTTAGTAAAAAAAAATAAAGTTCGACTGAGTCATGGTTAAGAATTTTTATGTCAGCTAACTTCATCCCTCATTTTCTTTAAAAAACATTACTATAGCATCCTTGGCAAGTTGTCTAGAAAAGTAGCCCATTTAATCAAGATTTCAAAAAGGTAAAATACTTACCATTTCCTTGTCTTATCTTTCCATGAAAAATATTATGAACCAAAATGGGTCGTTCAAAACTCGAACTAGGTGAAGTCTATTAGGGTAGAGGAACCAAAAGATGAACGACCCCCAATAGATGAACGTTCGGGCGAAATAATTCGATAAAAAATTAATTGCTGCTTTCTTCTGTACGATATTCATTTATGTAACATAGTCCCCCTTTTTTCTTTCCAACACCATTAAAATATTGGCACTAATGTCACGGACACGCTTACAATCGGCTGTTCCGCAAGCTGATCCTGCTAAAAAACAGTTTTCTATGGAAACCTACTTAAGGTAAGCAGTGTCCACGCTTAAGCAAAATGTTACGTCAAACACGTAATAATAGCTGTATTTGAGTGGTTAAGGTTTTATCAAAATCTTGATATGTTTAGTTTCAATTGCTGTATAGCAGATTTACATTATTTATCATATTTTTCGAGAAATTTACTGTTCAAGTAATGGATTCAATATTGTCCTTTGGATCCAATAAATGAACGGCGTTCAACTAATGGAGAAAGTGCTTAAATTTACAGACTCCAAAAACCTAATAAATCATTTTGTAAGTCAAGTTACAACCGTTTAAATTAGTTAATATAAGTGTTATGAAGTCACCTACCAAAAGTTGAACATTGATTGTTTCGGTTATTGTTAAGTTTCACGACGATTTATTTTAATCATTTAGTATGAAACTGTTCATTGTTCAACTTTTGGATTGATACCCCAAAACTTGAACCACATAATGAGGTTTTAATTTCAGACATACAATTTTCGTAAATACGAACGTTGTTATTTGATTTCAAAGAAACCAACACGTTATTAGAGTGTGAACGCATACGAATAATTATTTCATTGATGCAATCTGCAATTTTTTGGTAAAGAGATAGATTTATTTTCCAGAAACAACACAAAAACACAGTTAGGAAGTACAAATTTTCGTGTTTCCGTGTTTAGATTATGATACATAATATAAAAGCTACTTATTCATAAGATCTACTCTAATTCATTGCTTATTAAAGAATTCAAATAACATTAATCCCATTGTTATCACCGTTAAAATGGTAGTTCATCTATTGGGTTCAAAACGTTCATAATTAGGGCACAGCGTTCATCTTTAGGGCAAAAAGCAAAAGTTTTATGGAAAACATTTTTTTATTAATAACTGGTTGATTTAAGGAATTATTTTCTCGAACTAATAGAATCTTGAGTATATACCGAAAACATAAAAAAATAACAGCAAGTGAAAACAGCTCGAAAAGGGCGAGAAAAAAATACTCAAAGTTACAAAGAACGCTTAATCGTTCATTTAATGGTTCCTCTACCCTAGTATGCCTTACTTGGATGATAAAAGAAAAAATGACCGTAGGTTAGTGGCAGCGGCAAAAATGTATCGTTTGCTGTTGCCAAGCATTCCATGATTGGTCGGTTAATGTGATGGGTGACCACTCCAAAAAAAAATTAAATATCTTTTATAGCTTCTCCGTCCTTCGAAGGCACGTTAAGCGGTTGGTCCCGGAAGACGTTGCGTGTGCCCAGTCTTACAGTTGAGCATAAGTGACACCAGTTGAGGTCAGACTTATGCTCAACGTTCACGCTTACGCTCAACGAAACTATCCTGTATTGCTACAATGTCATACTCTAACACGTCTGCACAGTGAGCTAAGTGTGGATTGTGGTACAGTCACCGGCATCTCAGGCTATATTTCCGTTTTTTATCTCGCTCTTGCTGAATGTCATTTCTTTGCAATAGAGCAACCAAGACTAGTAGTGTATTTTTCCGACATCTCCGTGCTTCGGAAAGCACATTAAGCAGTTCGTCCCGGTCGGCATCGTTAGATGTTAGTCATAATGCTTAGTCGAAGGCCTTAGGGCGGCTTGATGACATCTGAGTTTTTTTTTATATTACTGAATTTACACTCCTGCAACAATCCGCCCTGAGCCCGCGTGTTAGAGTATGGTTAGCGCCCACCCTTATAGTTGAGGTGACGCCTGTGCCCAGCCGTGGGACGGATATAGGCCGTTTATGTATGTATGTATGTAAGGAGGACTGAACGAAAATGGTAAGGGTGATGTGGCATTTACCGTAAAAGTAAGATATCAGAGCTACTATTGAGCCATGTAGTTAGATGATATTAAGGCGCCCTAAGCCCTCTGAATAAGTTTCACGGCTGACTTCTGCTAGCACCTTCAGCTGGGGACAACTGCTTAATGTCATGTGTACGGAGATACTATGAAAAAAAATCGGACTGGTCCCCATCACATTAACCGACCAATCATGGAATGCTTGGCAACAGCAAACGATTCATTTTTGCCGCTGCCACTAACCTACGGTCATTTTTTCTTTTATCATCCAAGTAAGGCATACTAATAGACTTCACCTAGTTCGAGTTTTGAACGACCCATTTTGGTTCATAATATTTTTCATGGAAAGATAAGACAAGGAAATGGTAAGTATTTTACCTTTTTGAAATTTTGATTAAATGGGCTACTTTTCTAGACAACTTGCCAAGGATGCTATAGTAATGTTTTTTAAAGAAAATGAGGGATGAAGTTAGCTGACATAAAAATTCTTAACCATGACTCAGTCGAACTTTATTTTTTTTTACTAAATGTCCATAATTGATCATCATAAAAGTGACTACAATCGAAAGCGTAGTTTTCTAGGATAAAATAAAAAAATAAAACGCTGCGAAATTTGGTCATTTCTGAGTACAGTACATGAAAACTTAGTCAAGGGTGACGATTTCCAAAAATTTCAAAAATATTATTTTTATTACTAAACCAAGTGACATAGATTTTTTTCCTAATTTTTCCCAGAGCCGGTATGACTTAGCCTATCATCCCGTGCCCGCTTGACGTCACGTTTCGGGACACCCTGTATAGGAGAAGGCACATGTTATATGCGTTTTCTTTATAAATGTAACACTGGGCTGGAGGTTTATGCAATAAATGTAAGTACTGAGCCCTGGGTCGTCTGCTAGAGATGTCGGTATGTTTATGGAAATATTGAGGATGTGATTTTACAAGGCAGCAGATATTTCTTATATACAGGCAGGTCAACGGAAGAATGTTACAGGTGGCGCTGGGATAGAATTAGAATTATTTGTTTTATTTTATCATTGTAAAGAAATACCGCTTGGCAAGCAAGTTCAAAATATGGTTGATAATTCTTAACTTTATGTTATGCACCGCCTTAATTTCTTTGTTTGACCAAGTGGTTGACTGTTAGATAATGCGTCTTGGCATTAAGTCATTTGTACTTTAAATGGGTAGCCTGATGTGCCTTTGTCTGAACACCTAAGTGGTTTGTAAGCTACCACTACCCGCTTAGGCCCAGACTCCACCAGAGCTGAGCGGAGATGTGCGGCGTCGAGCTGTGTTTTCAACAACCAATAGAATCACATCTCCACATCTCCATGTGTGAATAACGCAACTCCATTGGTTGTTGAAAACACAGCTCGACGCCGCACATTTCCGCTCAGCTCTGGTGGAGTCTGGGCCTTACACTCTGCTCCATCTTGCCTAATTAATTATGTCACATGACATGCAATAAATAATTTGAATTTGAGATTTGATTTGATTACTCTTTATTGTAATTTTGTTAGTTTCGTTGCTATACAAGTACAAATAAAGTAAATAGTGTCTAAAAGATTTAGTTAAGTCTGTCAAAATAAATGAATTAACACAAAAGTAAGTACCTGATAATAAGTGTTTTTTCTTAAAAGGAGAGGAAAGATTAAAGAAACACAACATTTATAAAAGCAAATTTTATTTACAAAGACTAGGAATCAATACCTAACACACGTTGCTTGTAACAATTCATTTTAATAGATTCTCACATCGTAATAATTATAAAACTAGGTAAGAGTACATCATAACAAAACTACAGGGGCCTTAACACAATAGGCATTATATTCGCTGACTATACACCTACTTCGTAGCAACTATAAAGAAAAAGTTGAAGTGGGTGAAAAAAGTAGGACGTTCTCCCTGCGTCACATTTTGAGACTAATCCTTTTAACGATATTTCGGCTTATAATCTATAATTAAGAGAGTCAATACGAACAATTTATGTCAATGTTGGACTAGCTATTCTAAAATATTGAGTTATTTCTGTAACTGTAATAATATAAAGGCGAGATGTGGATACTTTGTTTATTTTTTTAAAAAGGCCCAAGGAACATAATAGGCTTGATAAAAATGTCTGATATCATAAAAATATTGAGGAATAGAAATTGTATTGTTAAGTCTTGTGTAGTTATGTGCTGACTATTGTAATAAATAAAATGTAAACGGTCAAAACACATTTTGAACGCATTTAACTATTCCAAACAGTTATAATAATCTAAGCTTTTAATATAAATCATAGAAATGCAGCATTGCTTGGTTGTGCATATTTCTATTTACCGACAAAAAGTTATGCTAGTTAGAAGAAAGGCCGAGTGCTAAGTACGACATGCACACACCAAACGCGGCGAGGAAGTAAACGCGGATTTAGATAGGGAAAAACGGTTACGTCGACCCACCACGATGCATAATTCCGCCTTCACTTCCTCGCCGCGTTTAGTCTGTGCATGTCGTACTTAGCACTCTGTTTCGAGGTTTTAATAATGAGTGGAATAGTAGTTAAAGTGATAATAAGGTAACGATAGCAAAAAAAACCTACGCTCATGACCAAATTTCCCTACTTGGGTAATGGCAAATAAAATATTTGTATTTCCCATGAGAGCTTACTATTTGCTGTCATGGCGAACGGACCACTCAAAATTCCACACTTTGCCGAGTCTATTAGGATTGTGGTAGATTTTGAGCCTAACACCATAATCCGCCTTTACAAACACTTAAAAATTTCTTATTTAAATCGATTAAAGTGCTATTGATTATAATCAACTACCTACATTATTTTTAATTGTCTTCTTCCAATCCTATGATAATTGCTTAACTCTCCAAAATAGCACCTTTTACAAATTTTATTTCACGTAATTTTCCTACATAAGCATTTTATTTGTATCTAATGTAAGGCCGATTTTTATATCTTTTTCATATTTCCTAATTTATTATTATTTTAAAAGTTAGATTACATAACACTCGTGTTTAAACTCTACAATATATGGTGAAAATTGATAATAAGACATTACGATATGGGAGGAATCCTATTCAAATCGACACAGTTTTTAAATAGTATTTACATTCAAGACACTTCATTAGGTGTGCTTTGTACAGTCAACAGCATATTACGCTAACCATTTGTATTTTATATCTTGCTCTTGCTTTATGTCATCTGGTTCACTAAAGCAACAAGGTACATAAAATGGGTAGCCTACTATGCCGGTGACTGTACTTCGCCAAAAACCTAACAAAGCGAGTGAGTTGAGAGAAATATATTAGTGTATGATGTCATATACAAACGCTATCAAGATTATGTACAGACGCCTCAGATTTAGGTGACATAATATATCAGTAGAGATCGTCTAAGCTGAAATGACGCGCCCCTCCACTGCATCTGAGCTTAGAAGCAAGCACTCTTGTATGCATAGGCGCGGTGGAGGGGCGCGTCATTTCAGCT
The DNA here is from genome assembly GCA_950022985.1 of Udea ferrugalis. Taxonomy (NCBI): domain Eukaryota; kingdom Metazoa; phylum Arthropoda; class Insecta; order Lepidoptera; family Crambidae; genus Udea; species Udea ferrugalis. The sequence goes on from OX465544.1 coordinate 6,103,331, forward strand.
TAGACCATCCCTAGCGACATCTTCGCGAAATAGGTCACTTAAATCTGAAGCCGCCTGTACGGTGGACGGCACATCACTCTACCTATTTCCAGTGAGTCCTCCTTGCTCTATTGCAAGGAAATGACATTTGGCAAGAGCGAGAGAAATAACGGAAATGGGGTAACCTGATGTGCTGTTGACTGTACCTTATCATAAATAAATAGAATAAAAATATTAACTTCGCCCCTTCTCAGAGAGTAAACTTTTATAAATTACTACTAAAAAAAATAAAAAAATTACTACCTTTACATTTCACGATTATTCATAATTTATTGCACTTAAAAGGTACGAGTGGCTGACTTAGCGGCAAGAGACCTCTTTCAGTCAACCATAAGTTTTATTATGTCTCTCAAAAACTCCAATTCTTACACAAACGCATCACTATTTGTCTTTTGATAACATATTTATAGATTTAATAAAACACAATATACAATATGTGTTGTTATATGACTATTACCAATATTTTTTGGTCCGGAACACAATCAAAGAATTTCAACTACAAAATCTCTGTATTTCGAGTAGGTAGTAATTGTAATGTATTAATATTTCATAGCCTAAATTGGTAACAAATCTAATAGTGTTTGCTCATTTTCATAAAATGTTTTAAAACAGTTAAAAAAACCCAAAAAAGAACTACATTGTAGCTAAAAAATCATAATTTCTGAATATCACATATTTCATTATTTAAAGAGAGCTGGTAATACTATTATTATCTTTAGGAGCCTCAATGATTGCAAAGTAACTTTTGCCAAAATTTTAATACTTACATAACTAAATGGTATTGCTTTGTTTTAATACATAATATATTAATTTATAACGAAGATATATAGGACAATTATCTTCGAGACTTATTAAAGTATTTGCTCACAACTATATTCTAAGTGATTGTAGTTAAAGTGAACGGGACACTTAGAAGACCACACTTGGCCGAACGTATTTTAGCCTTACGTTTGATTTGAAGCATAAATCTTAGTAATGAATGAATTTATTTTGAATGAGGGTTAAGGAGGTTAGTTCCTGTAGAAAGAATTGGTCAAAAGGAACAAATTCCATGATATTTATCGTTATGTTAAGCATAATATACAAGAAATGAAATGGGATTACACGATAGTTATAAAATCTGACTCGTTTTTGTAATTATTTAGGTCTGCTTTTTTGTTTTTCCAAAATTACGCATTCTTAAAGCGTAATCCTCATTATTATTTGGAAACAACTTTGAAAACAATCATGTCTAAGTAACCAGTATTCTTCGTGAGTACATTTCAAAGCCAGACCGGCTCAAATACTTCCTCAACCAGTCACTACCAGTCACCACCGGTCGTCATCAGTCACTACCAGTCGTCACCAGTCGTCACCAGTCACCACCGGTCGTCACTAGTCACCACCAGTCGTCACCAGTGACCACCACTCGTCACTAGTCACCATCACTAGTCACCACCACTCGTCACTAGTCACCATCGGTCGTCACCAGTCAATACCAGTCGTGACCAGTTACCAGCGGTCGACACCAGTCACCACATGTCGTCACCAGTCACCACCACTCATCACCAGACACCACCACTCATCACCAGACACCACCACTCATTACCAGTCACCACCACTCATCACCAGTCTAAAACACCATGATCCCAGTCCGCGGAACCCTCGCCAGGTTGTCGTCGATGGTCAGATACATGTTGAAGGAGAAGAACATCGCGCACGATGAGAGGAAGTGCCACATGTCGTGCGAGTCGTATAACTGAAGCACAGAACACACTCGGTTGCTTTGGCGGGACTGGGCTGGCGTTAACTGGAAGAAATCACTTAAGTTAGTACAAAATATTTATTGCTTCATCAAAAGACAAACAACCAAATATTAGTGGTGGACTCTTAACTCTTAAGTTTAGTGCCCCATAAATATTATTTATTTCTTTCTATGTGGTGTACATAACACCTGTGCCAGAAAGAGTTACTCACTCTTCATTGCTATCGCTTCATTTTTGAATATTTTTTTATTTTTTAATAAAACTAGCCATCCGCCCATGCTCCGCACGGGTGCAATAGGATGTTATTATACATATAAACCTTTTTCTTGAATCACCCGATCTATTAAAGAAAACCATATCAAAATCCGTTGCGTAGTTTCAAAGATTTAAGCATACAAAGGGACATAGGGACAGAGAAAGCGACTTTGTTTTATACTATGTAGTGATGATTTCACTACATAGTATAAATGATGTCTCTGTGTGTGCGCGCACATGTGTGTGTGTGTGCGTGTGGGTGTAAAGTGAACGCAAATGCTTTTAGGTTAGATGTTTATAACTTGTTTTAGTTTCATTGTAAGAAACGCATACGCTAACTTAGTAATTAAAAACGTTTTTCAGTTTTTATTTATACTTTCATAATTATCATAATAGCGACAGACCGATCGACTAACACACAAAAAACATAAAAGGTAGTGAAACTTACCGCCCAATTAGTGCTTTGGTCCAAGTAGAAGTAGCTCGATCCGAACCAGACTGAGTACGTCAGCGCTATGTACACCCAGCTGCGAAAACAAATAATAACTTTACTGAAGATAAAAATTATGATAGAATAGAAGAAATCAACTTAGCTTAGCCAGGTAGGATTCTAACCTACATATTTAGCAAGCCATCTACTTTAAGCATTTGAATGATACTCGGATAAAAGTGTACCTTCCAAACAACAGCATCCATACGTCCCACTGTTGGGCACAGGCCTTATCTCAACTAACGCAAATCAACATTGAGCATCTCTCAGAAGTATAGCTGTCCTTTTTGATTTTATTGACATTTAACGGGACAGCATGAGCGTGAGCGCTTGCTTAGCGTTGATTGACGTTCGTGAATTAGGAAGTAACACGCAGGCTCAATGAGGATTGTTTGGAAGGCGTACGTTACTTATAAACCTTACTATAAGATGTTATCAGGCCACCTGGCTCTGATTCTTTACATTAGATTCGACGGCTTCACAGACGTCAATGTGTGTATTTAATTATGGCCACAACTAACGATTTCATCTAGTTAGGAACATTTTCATTTCATTTTTAGGGTTCCGTACCTCAAAAGGAAAAAACGGAACCCTTATAGGATCACTTTGTTGTCCGTCTGTCCGTCCGTCCGTCCGTCTGTCAAGACCCTTTTTCTCAGGAACGCGTGGAGGTATGAAGCTGAAATTTATATCAATTGCTCAGGTCTACTGTCCCTTGAAGCTGTGAAAAAAACAAACTTCTAAGCCAACGCAATTAAAAGATACAGCCGTTTATGCCGCAAATTTTCGACACTTGCAAGGGAATCAAAACCTACAGGGTGCTTCCCGTGAACTCAGAATCTTGAAATTTGGTACGAAGCAACGTCTTATAGCATAGATAAAGGAAAAATGACGAAAACCATAAATTTTTAGTAACACCACATAATATATATTTTATTAATAATTTTAAAGAACGAACTTTGTAAACCTTGCAGGTTTGTACGGAACCCTCGGTGCGCGAGTCCGACTCGCACTTGGCCGGTTTTATTTTTCATTCTTCAACAACGTCTGCGGGACAGCTAGATGTATAGTATATGTATGAATATTATATTGAACGTACCTGTACCACCGTATGGTCTCTCTGTGTAGCAGTTTCATGACGATGTAGAAGAGAGTGTACAGGAACAGGTTGCTCATCAGCACCAGGAGCAAGTGCGAGGCGAAGTCGCGAGAGTGTTGCGATACACTACAACAACAATATATTACTTATCAACGACATTATACAAGATGATTTCGAAATACTTAAGAGCATACGTCTCTCTCTTTTTGCTAAACAGAATAAAGAGCGAGCTATGCAGTTCTCACTGTTCTTTTTTATATTTTTTTATGATAGCTTATATCGTTTTATGACTGATCAATAATATACATCACCAAAAATGCTTGGTTTGGTTTTAGCCAAACGATCACATTCGAACAGTTTTTGGATTTCTCTGAACGCCAAACTGGAATCACATTTCGAATTCACACGTGTAACGTATGAAGTGTGCATTGAGTGATAAGCATAAAAAACTGAATGCACCTTTTCGCATTTAACTCACTTTCGTTGCTTTTATTATTTGAATTAATCAATCCGAATGCGAAACATGGCGACTTTGACAGTAACTACACAGCAAACATCCATACCTACAAACTTTCGCATTTTAAATATTAGTAGGATGAAGATCCATTCTGAATAATTGGAAACCACTTGCTGTAAGCATTACTTCCCACTTTAAATTCACTCCTATCTACTCACCCATAAGCTGCAATCGCCCAGTTGCTAAGGTTGGCAATGATAAGAAGCACGCAGCGGCCGCAGTAAGTGGGCGTGATGGCCACCAGTGGGCGAGTCACCAGCTCGCGGACCGCTCGGTATATCACTCCACCGTCTGGAAGTTTTGATAAATGTTATTTGCTGTTATAATGCACGGAACATTCATAAGCCCACATTTTGCAACTTACCGTTACCGGATAAGTTTGGGTTTATATCAGTGTTTTCTGAACACAAAGTATGTGTTCCGGCGGAGCTTAAACTAAGGATCGAACCCGAGTATAACCACTGGGCCACGACACTCTCACAATTAATACATATACATTATTAGTGTTTCAAGTCGGCGCGTGGTAAGCCAAAGCCTAAACTATGAGGAATATAAAAAACATTTATGTCAAAATTAATTTTTGTCAAGTAATTTTGCGACTCCTTTAGGAATACTGAGAATAGGCATGACGAACAATTTCTGAAATCTTCTTTCGTGTTAAAGGTACACATGTATTACGACGAGTAAACGAAACACACTTTATTTCGGTTTCAAAGGTCGGTTTAACAAAGTTTGAGGACATTTTTCTAGTATTTATCGAAAGCGCGCGAAAAAAGCTCGCAGATGTCATGGCGTCCGCTGTGACGTCACTCCTAAGTAAATATCACCTGCCTGTCAAACTCACTTTTAGGACTACGACAGTGACATTTGTTTGATTTCCTAGAGATTGACGTCTGTGCCTAGAGAATCACGCGATTGGTGTTTGAGTCAAAATGGCGAATTGCAGTACTTCATCCTTTTACTTTTACGAAAATATGATTAATCTCAGATTTTAAAATAAAACTAAAAGAGTCTTTTACATCCTTTTATAATGCATTTTCCCCTAAATATTAAAATCGTTGATTTATTGATACGCTGTCGTCATGCCTATTCAAAAACTCTTTCATCATGTCAGGAATTGCCCCTGTTAGTTAGAAACAACTCACCAAGCCTAAACCTGCCGAGGTAGTATATCTGGAAGGTCATCACGAGGCAGGTGACCAGGTGCAGCACCGTGAACGCGATCCAGAAGTAGAAGTTGGCGTTCAGCACTCCCACCAGACCTGGGACGGTATCAGATCTTGTTATACACACATCAAAACTGTCTAGGGTTATCATAGGGATATCATTTTTCAAATATTTCATAAAGTTTGTTTACAAGTTGAGCATTATCTTAGAATAACGCGAGGACAGAGGCATAAGATAAAGGTTAAGAATATTACAAAAAAAAACGTTTGATTTTGCTAAAATTTGGACACCTTTTAAAAGAAAAATCTGTCTTTTTTTAACGTCCTTACGATTGTACAATAATGCTACTACAATGAATTTCTTTATACAATCTGAAAGGGCAGATATAGCAGTTTCTGTGTTCTGAAAATTTCTACGTTGGTATCAATATTTTAATTTTTACAGCCTCCCAAATAGCTATACTTTGTATGAAAATGCTTGAGATATCCCTAGACACTTTTGAGCAGTGTAAGTTCATGTTGTAATATACTAACAATTATTGTAAGAAAGAGAAACAGTTGAAAAGAGTAACTGCTGAGTTTCTTGCCGGTTCTTCTCAGTACAGAAACAACTTTCCGATCCGGTGGTAACATCACATTTATTTAAGTACAGTATATTTATTGTTTACATTTAATATTATGGTATTCATGTCTATTATTAAGTATGTTTTGTTTGTTAATTACATTTGACGATTAAAAAGTACTCTGTAACAGGTCTATTTAAATAAAGCAATTTTTTTTTTTATCTTTAAGCACGGTATTCACGGCAGATATACAAATTCGGTTTGTGTTTAGTTCCGAGGTGCCCGTGGCGCAGTTGTGATAGTGATCGGCGACGATCGCTGTTGTAAAGCAACACACGCCGGGTCGGAAACGGGATGGGTGATCACCCCGACCGAAATTTAGCGATGTGTATTTCGAGCATCTCCGTGCTTCGGAAGGCATGTTAAGCAGTTGATCCCGGTTGACGTCAGCCGGACGACAGCCGGGAGGGCCTAGTCGGAGACCTTAGGGCGGCTTGATAACATCTGACATTAAGGTTGCTCACTAACCTTACACCCCTCCAACAATCCGCACTGAGCCCGCGTGTTGCAGTATGGCTCAATCCACCTTATAGTTGAGGTGAGGCCTGTGCCCAGCAGTGGGACGCCGTTTATGGTAATCTAAGAAAAAACTTAATGTAACTGTACCTCTTCTTAGTGGTTCCCACAGTGCTGAGGACCGTCACTCTTTATCAAGTGGTTTCGGTCCGTCGCTTGGTAGATCGTCGCTAATGAGGATGTTCAGACTATGAGAAATCTGATCTGCCTATCGTTGAGGACTTCGCCCTCTAGGTCTTTTTTCCTCTATTTTCCCTTTCCGCGTCACCATTAGGCGTTTGGGGATGTGAGGAACAGGGTGTGAAGTTCCTCATCCCCCATAGAAAAGGGAGGATCCTCCGACCAGACGGGTGTTATGTCTGGTGGGCTACTGCCCGACGGTTGTTGTCGGGTTTTTCTATCTATGCGCAATCGCCCCGAAAACTTTGATAACGCGTTTCAGGATTGTACCATTGTCATGAGTCACATATGACTCATGACAATGGATTTTCTATTGTTATGTTTCCTGGACAGTTAAGTTATTAAGGTTGTCAGTTCCTCTGCGAGCAATGTGACCAAATGTAGTAACTGTACCACTCACCCACAAATATGATGAGCGCCAAGACGCCGAATGTGGCGTGTGCCCGCGCGTTGATGTCGGGATGCCGCGACTGGTAGATCTTCACCATGCACAGCACGGAGGTCACGTACATGAACGACGTGTCTGGGGAATACATGATACGATGAGCAATACTCATTGCACACAGGAGGTCTACCACAGAACACAAAAATCGAACCTTCGTGCTCTTCCTCGTGTCTAACCCGACTCCCCTACGCATCGTTTCGGCCATCGTTTGAACGAAGGAACGACCGAAACTTTTTTTGACAAGGGATGTCGTATGTTACTCTTGCGTACACGATAAATCTAGTTTGACGTTCACGCAGATGTCAAATCTCCGAACTTTCTAACGATACCAGCCAAGCTATCGTGTCCATCATCGTTTCCGAATTTTTATCTCTTTACCTGTGATTTCTTCAACTATTGACCAATTTTTTGTAATATCGTCATCGATTTCCGTGGTAGACTTCCAGAGTACGAGTAGTTAACGTATCTAAATAAAAATGGAATACTGTTCGTTAGCCTCGCTAAAACTCGGGAACGGCTGCATTTGGATAATTTTGGTTTCAAAATGTTTGTGCAAGTTCAAAGACGGTTGGAAAGGTGAAAAAATGCTAGAAATATAGTAAAAACCACAATTTAGTTTTCTCTTAGCAACCGTTTCTACCTGTCACGTGACACTGAATGTTTTACAACAAAACGAAATCTGTCGGGACAGATAGTAAGTTATAAATGTTTGTGACAATGTACAATTTAGGCGGTATTATTGCTAAAGTAATCTTTTGTATACAACCCACTCCTAAAATCAAGAAGACAAAGGGTAAGCGAGTGCACATACTCGTACAATCGGCCTAGAATTGAAATGTGTTGTACTAAAAAAATAACAAAAACATGCATGAAATGCTTTGTAAGTTGCATAGGCAAATCGAGACCTGTAGAGCAATTTTGCAAACGAATACGAATCGTGTCTTTTAAATACCTACAGAGTGATTCTCTAAATATCAGACAAAATGTACTGAGTGAGTATATAAGTTAATAAAGTCACTTCTCCTCACAATAACGAACGTATGGTCCAACTTACCTAAGAAAAACATTTTGACAGCTGCCAGTGTCATTGGAAAAAACTCTATGCAATGCTAAAAGGGTTCAAGTGTTCTATCAGGCTCAAAAGTCAAGCCACTCATGAATCTTATTTCTATTGGATTGAAGTACAATTTCCAATGACACTGACATCTGTCAAATTGTATCTCTTAGATTGTTTGGACTGCAGTGTGTTGTCTGACAGATGAAGTCGAATTCAAGATCGAAAGAAGTATACTGAATCGTTCGCTTTACGTTTTTAATAATGTTCTGTTCTATAGCACTACTATTCATTTAACTGACTAGTTCGTACACTAAAAGACAATTCAATACAAAAATATACTATGTTTGGGATAACAAAAGCATATTGTTTAAACGATTGACAACTTCAGAAATCGGTGATCGGTGACAATTTCAGAAGTTGGTGATAAAAGGACCTTGGGGGCTAAAACAGCAACATTTTAGCATTTCATATTATGAATCATCTAACTGACGTTTCATCTAGACCGCGGTCCGTTTCGAGTCAAAAGTGAGTAACAGCGCGCTCACACGCATCCCGAATTGATAAATTGTATGAACGTGAGCGACGTCAGCGCGCTATTACTCACTTTTGACTCGAAACGGACCGCGGCCTAGATGAAACGTCAGTTAGATGTTTCATAATATGAAATGCTAAAATGTTACCGTTTTAGCCCCCCTTGTTTTAATGATATTATATTACAAGGCGTAGATAGGTTAGTTATGCTAAAAAAGTGGCACCTGAAACAGGACTTTCAGCATTGACAGTGTTGACAGTTTGAGACGACACTGCGCAACATGTATCAGTCTCGTTTACGCTCTAGTTAATAATCATGCTATCTTGTCCATAACCTATATATGTCTTTAAATATCATTGCCTTGTATATGTTTTATTGTGAGTAGGCCAGTGCTCACCGAACTGGAAGTTCATGCTATTCGGGCAGACGTGGTAGGCGGCGGAGAGCAGCCCCTCGCTGACCAAGGCCACGCCCATCGCGTACAGTAGCCCAAAGTGTTGAGGGATGCCCAGCTCTTTCTGATGACAAAATTATTCATTTGAGAACGGCACAGTAACCATGAAATAACAAAACACTAATAAACAACACAATTATACTCAATGATATTATAATAAAAAGACGAAGATTGGTTACTGGTGTGAAAAAGTGGCACCCGGAATCAGGACTCTTGACCACCGGAGCAAAGCATTGCCAGTTTTAGACGACACTGCGCTACATGTATCTGTCTCGTTTACGTTCTAGTAAATAATCTTACTATCTTGTACTCACGGTCAAATATAGGTACGTACGCCAGGGGACAATTTTTGACTTCGCGTCAGTACTGACATAACCTATCTACGTCTTTTTATTGTTATATCATTGATTATACTACTGTTAGCAGAACCTCCTTGGCAGACGTAGAGGGCCACTACACTACAGAGGATTTACACTACTGCCACCATAGACGACGACCATAGATCGATGCGCCCTGTCAATCACGCATTCATAAATTTAGGCGCGCACTTTGGTTGGAATCGCCATCACGAAATAGGCTTGTAAAATATTGTGTGCATTGCGGGGGAACCCCTATTTTCTTGGTTTTGGGAACATTTTGTTTTCATTTTAATAAGAATTAATTAATTGTTTTAGTTTAAAGAAGTCTATTTCTGAGTTTCTTCCCAAAACTACTATAACAGCAATTCAACTTACTGTAACAACACTACGTTTGTTGGATAAATCGAAGCTATAACTATAAAATCTGTCCGTCTGTGTTTGGCATCGTAACTAACAAATGTCAAAACGCATTTTGAATTGTTGATTTAGTTTTCTCTGTCTGATCGCTAATTTAAGTTAAAATGTTCTTTGCTATAATTTCAGCCAATTTTATATTTATGGACTATCCACTAACCTCAACCGCCCCCCTAGCCCGGAACCTCTGCTGCCGCCTCCAAACTTGCAGAAGGAACAGTAGCCCTAATAATACGTAGCCCAGGTTGGAGTAGACGTGGTTGAAGTCTGTCTGTCTGTTACATCGTATCCACCAAATGGCTTGACGGATTTTGCTGTAGTTTCCTTTGTTGGTAAGATAATTTAACCCAGATTGTTGTTGCCTTTTTTTATTGGTTGAAGTATGTGTCTGTCTGTGTCATCATATCTCTCAAATGGCTACACCGATTTTGATTTAGTTTTCTCTGTCCGATGGCTAACTTAACCTTAAATGTTCTTAGCTATAATTCTAGAACATTCCATCAAAAGTTTCTAATGTACCCACTAACCTCAACCGCCCCCCTCGCCCGGAACCTCTGCTGCCGCCTCCAAACTTGCAGAAGGAACAGTAGCCCTAATAATACATAGCCCAGGTTGGAGTAGACATGGTTGAAGTCCGAGAGGACCATCAAGGGATGAGCGCACAGGAAGTTGAAGTAGCACAGGTCTTGGTTGCCTGACTGGTTTAGGAGCTGGAAGAGAGAAAGTTTTAGTAATTTTCAAAATCAAAATAGCTTTATTTAAATAGACCTGTTACAAAGTACTTTTATATCTTCGAATCTGATTAACAAACAAAACATACTTAACACGTTGAGCGCCACGCCGGTCACAAACAATAGGAATTCGATTGTTAAAGTGACCGACGGCGGTGAAAGGCTTAATAATAGACATGTATACCATAATATCATATGTAAACCATAAATATACTGTACTTAAATAATTGTGATGCTACCACCGGATCGTGAAGTTGTTTCTGTACTGAGAAGAACCGGCAAGAAACTCAGCAGTTACTCTTTTCAACTGTTCTTTTACAATAGTTGTTAGTATATTACAACATAAACTTAGAACAAGATAGCATAGGGTTCATTGTTTTTTGGGGCGTGGTAGGCCAAAATAAAATTAGAGGCTGCTGCTAGCTGACAGAAAAACATCCGACAGTTGTTTTTCTGTCATGCAGTAGTTAGTTTTTTAAATTGTAACTTTGAAAATGTAAAAAAATGAAATGAAATGATATTTATTTCACACAAAATAGGGTACATAAGTGTAAGTGTGTGTGTGTGTGTGTGTGTGTGTGTAAGTGTGTAGTGTAGTGTAAGTGTGTGTGTATTTTTATAAAGCCTATGAGGTGGCTAATAAAGTATTTATTTTTATATTTTTATCGTTCAAGTCCTGGAAGACATTTATGCATTTTTTTTTACCAGTTTGGTTCAAGTCTGGTCGAAACACTTATTTTCACCTCAGTGCAATGCAGAGCAGTATCAAGGCTTATTTTGAAAGGGGTATGGAAAATCTAAGTACGCCCATGTGCAGTCAACAGCACATCAGGTTACCCCATTTCCGTTTTTTCTCTCGCTCTTGCCAAATGACATTTATTCGCGATACAGCAAGGAGGACTGAACGGAAATGGGTAGCGTGAAGTGCCGGCCACCGTACACACGGCAGCACATCACGCTACACACCACCACCGTACGCAGACCTTTATTAGTTGGGAAATTCTAAACGAAGCTCCGTCGGTTCAAAGTCCACAATGTATCTGACGTCCGGCCGTGTGTACTTACACCTAATATAAAGAAAAAATATGTTTGTAACGAATAACTCCAAAACACTGAAATCATTTGGACTTTCAACTGTCATCGACAAGTTAGATCGAGTAAACTCGCACTAGGCACTGTTGAAGGTAACTCACCCGCTGGTAAGTGACGACGAGCTGTATAACCGGCAGCGTGTAGAACACGGCGACTGTTAGCACATTCCACAAGTACATCTTCGATCTGGCTGACAACACACGCGGCCGGCATCTATACGACAAATATACATAACAAACAAACAAAAATTACTTTATTTAAATAGACCTGTTACAAAGTACTTTCAAATCGTCAAAGCTAATTAACAAACAAAATACAATTAATAATAGACTTGAATACCACAATATTAAATGTATACAATATTTAAATTGTACATAAATAAATGTGAAAATGTGATCATAATTACAGTGCCCGATGGTAAATATTGCACATAGACTTTAGGAATGGCATGACCTCGTATGGCGTTATCTGTGACCTACACTACCGAAAAAACGACAAAAATGTACAGACGGCTTTAGGCTTACTTTACCTATCTTAGTGGCAAAATCGCGTATTTACACTTTTGGTTTTCTTATAGGTATTTAAGTGTATAGCCGTAAAGATTCATACCTACGTTCTCGCGTTAATACTTACACTGCATACTTACCTACACGGAAACCGAAAGCATGATACGCGATTTTGCCACCATGATGGGTTACTTAACTCTAACGGCGTATGTACAGTCAACAGCACATCAGGTTACCCCATTTCCGTTTTTTCTCTCGCTCTTGCCAAATGACATTTGTTCGCGATAGAGCAAGGAGGACTGAACCGTAATGGGTAGCGTGATGTGCCGGCCAGGCGGCCACCGTACATAGTTCTGAATAAGTCCGATTTAAAATAAAACATATCTTATTTCTATTCTAAAAACCAGTAAACCCAATCACCCTCACAGCTAATAACCTGACGCGTGACGTTTTATTTATTGCATGAAATGAAATCTGTCAACTACCAGAGGCGCGAAGCACGAAACTCTTACGGATTGGATAGAAACTGATTGGGTGGTACATTTCGTTATCAGACGTATAAGTCTGATCCGTTGACAGACTCCACTCTGCGGTTATTTAGTAATCAAATGGCTGTGAGGTCCATGTTCTGATGGAGTGACAGTATACCTGGCCAGATTGGCGACGCACAGTTTCCCTCCAAGCCTGTAGACATCTTTGTCGGTATTAGCGTCGTCCAGGGTCGAGAAGTCAGACTCTGTGTCTGATGATGAACTGCCATCCTCCGATAATAGAGCTAGAATAACCAAACAGTATAATATTTATACAATTTATTTTTTCCTGAGCTCCAAGTAATTAATAATAATTTAATTGTAATTTCAATTGTTTAACTTGTTTTTAATTTTGAATCCTCTATTAATGTAATTCAGATTATTATTATTTTTTCCTATTGATTCAAATTATTGCTACACCCTTGCAGGGTTCATGTAACAACTGGACACCCAAATGTAACATCTTCTAAGTGTAACATTCATAAATGCATTGAATAAACTATTAAACTATATATTAAACTATTAAACAAGTGTACCAGTATCTCAGTCCTTGAGGTTAGTGTTTCGGAGAGACAAGAGGTGCAATAGTACATTGTTACCCTAGGAATAGTAACTTATTTAGTCCCGAGACGGGGTTTGGCACCCGGAACGCAGTGTAGCTGAGTGTTCGTGACTTTACCGTAAATTCAAATTATTGTGCACGGCTCCCTGTTTATTTCCCCATTCAGGCAGTGTTATTACCTAATATTTTGCTACTTATGGGCCAACGATCGCCGCCTCTTCGCCGTCTCCTATTAGCCAGATGCAATACTGTACCAAAAAGCTAGGAAGTTTCATTCTTATACCCCCAAATGGCTTAGAACAAACTACATATCTTTCATTAAACCTTAAGAAAAGTTTCTTGGCGCAATTCTACCCTGATTGAGCCCTGCTTAAATAATGCATAATTTTGTGATTATGTAATTTATAATTTGCAATTATTTATTTTTAAATCTGTAATGGTCCTTTTGTTGACTTATTGAATAAATGAATTGAATTAAATCAAACACTATAACAAAGTAACTCACCAGTCCTCTGACTAGAAGCGTTAAGATCGCCTTCTCCAAACCGGTTCCTGGAGCTTTCGCCGCTGCCGCTCGCGTCGGCCACGTGGCGGCGACGCGACGTCGACGTCTCGTACCCGCTGGCTGTCACGCGACCTTCTAACATTACAATTAACCCTTAACACGGTGCTGGCAGGTTAGCAAACAACTAATCATTTTAAACCTTATTCGATTGAAATAAAGTCAAAAACTAAAAAAAAATATGAAAGGATAAATAATAGCTGAAACGAGCCATATTTATATCACAATACTACGTCGTTCTGACAAAGACAATATTTGACAGCCAAGAATGTCGATCCGATCCCGTTTGACAGGCAGAAAACCTAGGAAGTAAAGTTAAACTCTTGTTTTTATTATTTGCGTCGTAATTTTACGTTTTTTTCTGACCTTAAAAACCTTCCTCAGACAATACTAGAGTTATAAATAGTGTAATTAACACGTATTTTTTTAATATATACTAGCGGCCGCCCGTGACTTCGTTCGCGTGGACTTACGTAAGAAAAAAGGATTTTTTTTTTACAAATTTGAGCCTATGTCGTATTCAGATGTATATGTATATATTATTATTGTAAAGTTTCATTCCAATCTATTCAGTAAATTTTACGTGAAAGAGCAACACTGCTCATCCACACATACAAACGTTCACATTAACAATATTAGTAATGGCGACTTGATTCATAACTCCAGCGAATGGCAAATATTGGCTCATAACAGGCATAGTTAGAGAGCTTTGGGGGAGACCTTTGCCCAGCAGTGGGGCACATCAGGTTAAATTAAAAAATAATATTAATAGGATCACGGACGTAAAAGAAAGACGGACGTCACCTCGTCTAATCATGAGTGAAGCATATTATCAGCTGCCAGTTTAGGTGTGTTGACTAGCACGTGTCATTGGCGCTGTCACACGGAGTAAAATGGCGTAGTTTGTAGCCCCTAGTGTGTTTGTATGAGTGTAGCAGGTTGTGTCCAACGAACAAAATTGTAGCACCTTGCATGCTAGACATTTTTTCGTTGTGATGTTCCGTCCGTCTTTCTTTTACGTCCGTGCTCTTTAATACGGTGCTGGCAGAACAGTGAACAAATAATAATTTGAAACCTTATCCGATTAAAATGAGGTCCTAATCCTAAGAAAAGTTGCAACATGCTCTGCCGTATAAAAGGTTAAATCATATGAGATAAGCCATTTTTATATCACCACACCAGCTTTCCAGACAGACCTCGTTCTGAAAAAGTCAGGACTTAAGTAAGAAAAAAAAGGTTTTTTTTATTAGTTTAAGCCTATGTCCTATTCAGATGTTTAATATATAAATAAATAAAATAAATAAATAAATAGTTGGAGAGCTTTGGGGGAGACCTTTGCCCAGCAGTGGGACACATCAGGTTAAATTAAAAAATAATATTAGTAAGATATATAAAAATGTCCTACCCTCACTCTGCGTAGTGACAATCTCGGCCTGAGGCTGAGCCTGGCTCCTCCTCACACAGAGTATAACAATAATGAACGCCACGTAGAACGACGAGAAGAATCCGAGAGCGGCACCGGCGGCGATCAGGTATTCGCGGTACGATATTGTTTCTATTATCTTGAAACTGGAACAAATTACCAAAAAATATAGGTGAATTCAATGATATTATAATGTAAATACGTAGATAGGTTACTTGTGCTAAAAAAGTGGCACCCGAAATAAGGACTTTTGACCACCTGAGCAAAGCATTGATAGTTTGAGACAACACTGCACAACATGTATCTGTCTCGTTTACGCTCTAGTAAATAATCATGCTATCTTATACACACGGTCAATCATCAAATCAAGTACGTACGTCAGGGGACAATTTTTGACTTCGCGTCAGTACTGACATAACGTATCTATCTCTCTTTTAAATTTCATTGGGCCTATCCCACTAATTTCATGGAAATACAAAATGGAAATAGTGGGATAAGCGTTTCTTCTCAATTGCATCCCATTATTTCCAGGATAGCTGTGAAAAATTACAAATAATAATGAGTGTAGGCACCGGCGACAATCAGGTATTCGCGGTACGATATTGTTTCTATTATCTTGCAACTGAAACAAATTACCAAAAAATATGATTGTACTTACTGATATTATAATAAAAAAGACGTAGACAGGTTATGTCGGTACTGACGGGAAGTCAAAAATTGTCTACAGGGTAGGACGTAGTTAATTTGGCCGTGTTATAACGTGTGAACAAGATAGTATGATTATTTACTAGAGCGTAAACGAGACAGATACATGTTGCGTACAGTGTTGTCTCAAACTGTCAACACTGTCAATGCTTCGCTCAAGTGTACGAAAAGTTCTGATTTCGGGTGCCACTTTTTTAGCACAAGTAACCTATCTACGTTTTTTTTTTATTATAATATCATTGGTTCTACCATTTACATAGACAAAATGGAATAAGTGGGACAAGCGTTTTTTTCTAATTGCATCCCATTATTTCCAGGATAGCTGCTAAATTACAAATAATAATGAGTGTAGGCACCGGCGGCAATCAGGTATTCGCGGTACGATATTGTTTCTATTATCTTGAAACTGGAACAAATTACACAAGAAATAATGGGTGTATCCCACTATTTCCGTAGAAATACAAAATGGAAATAGTGGGATAAGCGTTTCTTCTTAATTGTATCCCATTATTCCCTTGAAAGCTGTGAAAAATAATAATGGACGTAGGCGAACAAGTATTTGCGGTACGATATTGTTTCTATCATCTTGAAACTGGACCAAATTACAAAAAAAAATCTGTGTCCTACTATTTCCATAGAAATCAAAATGGAAATCTCGGGACAAGAGTTTCTACCTAATTGTATCGCATTATTTCCATGAAAGCTCAAAATAAATATACAATTATACTCTTCATAATCGAGTATGAATATTTTAACCGGGCTTTTCATGTGTCAGGTCAAATCCAAAACTAAGGAAAATAGAAAAAATAAAATAGATAAAGAAATATAGAAATAATAAAAAGAGTCTCTCGGCCAATTTCGACAAAAGCATACTTAGATTTTGGCAAAACCTTTCTCCTTATGGAGGCCCGAGGCAGGTAGTTAGATTTTACTGTTTTCTTACGAACCCCTACAGGTTTGTTTCACTAAGGTATGCTTAACCATTGGTGCAAAAATCCTGGCTGCCAGGTAAAATATAACAAAAAAAACCAACCAGTCTGTTAATGAAATTTCTGGAATGCGGAAGACGTTCGCGTTGGTTTGAGTCTCGCCTGAGCCCAAGACCGAATGTCTTATTCTAGGTTTCCTATCTTTACTGCTATGTTGTAAATCTAAGTATTCTTACCTGAATTGTTTCACCCGTCCATCATTGGTGGGCACATATACCACACTTTCTCCCCCCCAGCCCAGGTAATGCGCCATCTTGGGGAGAGTGGAGTTGGTCACCACAGTGTCAGTGCAGTCGTCATCAGACGTCTTCACTATGAACACTATGTAGAAACCCGTTGGGAATGTGTCTTGCTGAAAATGTATAGCCAGTTAAAATCAAAAGCCTGAGTACCCACCGGACTAATGCCTATAGTTCGTTCTAAAAATGCAGTGACTTTTAAATTTAATTCTGTCGCACACAAAAAAACTCAGATCCACAACCTTGCATTCGAAAGTATGCGTTAAGCTGGTCACTGTGGACTTGGCTTTGTTATTAGGAACGATTTGATTGGATAGGTGGCGTGCTAGGTCGAAATACAAGTATGAAATCACGGCATTCTTAACACGAACGGACTATAGTGCTCATGGTTGTGTGGTTAAGAATGCCTTAAAAGCCTTAAGTCTGGTATTTGCAAAAATACATGGTTAAAATGAAAAAAAAGCTTTTAAGATTATTTTGAGTTTTTCTGCTTTGAAATTGTTTCTTTTTTCAATTTGTGCAAAAAAAACACGATCACGGGGTGACATCCTCTCCGTGTCATTGCGCTATCCTGCAGGGTATTTTTAAATCAAATGCTGGGAGGGAATATTCAATTGTACACAAAAAGAAAGGTTTTATTTAAAGAACTCACAATTGAGTAAATCATAGATAAATAAAGAAAAAATTGTCCGCAGCCTTTTTTAAAGTTTGGTTAGTTTAACATACCGTCAAAGTGATTCCCCCGCGTCTCGTCATCGTCAAATAGTAACCATCGTACAGAATATCCCTCTCGTTGTCGAACACCGGGCACTGAAAGAAGTAACAGTGAATAAGATAATTATGTTGAATAGTGATGTAGTAGTGAATGTCAATCGACCTCACAGCCACTAGACGCCTGATGTTTGATTTCTTATACGGAAATAATCCTGTAAACTACCTGAGGCGTGGGGTAGCGTCGCTGAATGGTCAATAGGCTTATTTTCCAATCAGTGTCGTTGTCGCTTGACAGCTCACGGAGAAAGTAGACACTCATTGGGTGGTAGAATCTGATGATAGACGTATTAGTCTGGCTCGCTGACAGTTGCCGCTCATTATTATAAAGAATCTATTGGCTGTGAGGTCTATGACTATTGGTAACTAAAGACACCGTAGCCCAGCGGGTTGAAGTGACGATTGGGAAGGCATGGTACATAAAGGGTACGAGCTTCTTAAATACGGACAGAGGATTCCACAGTGGCTCTTTAAATAAATAAAATTAATATCCTTTGACATTTATTCCTGGCCTTTGCCCAGCAGTGGGATTCCAATAGCTAATTTAGATTTGACATTAATAAACACAGGGCTGTCTAGACCATTTCTCCTCCATTTTTCTGCTCATCAATCAGATTTTCGACTTTTTCCCACTGACTCTTCAACTTAATTATCATCTAGGTTATGTGCGTGCTTTATTTACCGAAAAAAGGTTTAAAAGCAAGTAAAACCACTTACAGAATAATTCTGAATCGACACAACAGCACAGATGTCGTCAGGCGACTCAATCATGACGATCACACTCTTCGGCCTCGACATCCAACCATCCACCTTCAAGCTATTCCTCAGGATATAACTGTCTAGCTTACTCTGCTCATCGTCATCCAATTTCTCACGACACATGTGCTTTTTCTTAACATTCTGTGTAGTCAAGTCAATCATTTGATTCGGCCCTTGATCGAAAGGGTAAAAGTAATACTTCGGCTGACTTGGAGTGCTCATGAGGTTGGTATCAGAATTCAATTTAATGTAAAAATCTTGGACTGTCTCCACTACTATTGTGACTTTGATCTCGTCCGGCGATGATGATGTAAGATGGATTATAGGAGTGTTGAGGGAGGAGATATCTGGAAAGAAATCGGTTTTAGTAGTTTCTGTTTGAAAAGTACGGGAAAAATGCAGTTATCTTTTAAACAAATGTTAAAACAGAAACTATTTCATTATTTCATCTTTAACCCGAAAATTCCGCAGCTAAGCACCAGTCATTTCTGTTTTAATATTAGTTTTTTAACCCCATTAAGTCAATTGTGCATCTACGTTAAACTTGTATAGCATTACTTTAAAAAAAACAGCATACTGCGCAAATCTCTAGGACCTTAGTGAAAGATCTTCAATCATTTCAGGTCATTAATTATTCAAAACTTATTAAAAACGTTTCAAATTTAAATTAACGGCTAAAATACTAGATCCGTCACGAAGGACCATTCAATTCACTAGATTATTACAAGAATATGTTAAAATAGCAAGTTTAAAATGATCTAGTTAAAAAGTTGCATATATTTTACTTTAATATTGAAGTTTTAAAATTACTATATTGCAGTTAAATCGTATAAGTATAATGAATATCTATTTACGTATTACAGGGCCACAGAAGGTTTTAATCCACTTCCCAGTGACTAGGAGGCGTGAACAGAAAGAAAAATAAATTAAAAAGTTTCTTTCTTAAAGGGTGTCCCTTATTATGATACTTAATAGTAAATCTACTTATCTACAGCATTAGTAAATTAATTGGTGCGATTTCTGATGCAATTCGTGGGTTTGCAATTTGTGTTCCATAAAATATCAATTTTGGTAAATTTCACGAGAACTTTCATGGTATCTCGCCTGAAGTGTGAAGACATTAGTCTTCCTCTCTTATTCATAAAAGTTAATTCAATGCTGCAGCGTTGGTTTAGGGATAAACGTGTCCTGTCACTTACATGCAAATGTCGACATCAATAGATATTAAAGAGACAAAACTTTACAGTAGTTAAAGTGATGCTGTAGGGCCGCCCGAGGATTTAAAATAAGGGGGTAAACATTTATTTACAAACCACTTTAACTTAAATACTTTGTTGTCTTTTTCATTCTGGTAAATACACAACGCACAAATTAGTATCTTTTTTATGTGTTTATCGACTTATAAGTTTAGTTTAGTTAACATTAACTACTAGATGGCGCCACGGTGTCAACCAATGAACATCCGGACTGTTTTACTATGCATCATCCTCTCTTACCCCTGTCTGTTGTGTCGGAAGTAATTGTACTTTATCAAAAACCAAACCATTTAAATAATCAGTTTTCGAGTGTTTCACTCTGTTGGACCTACCAAGCTATCAGCCAAATTATTATTGCTGTGTTAATACTTGCAACTAAATGTCAGGAATAGTCAGGATATTTCATCAGCTAAAGCAATGCTAAGTGCTGATTAACTTTTATGAATAAGGGGGTGTCTTCTTGCAGTAAACACCTGTTTGGGTCATTCAACAAGAATTATCTCATAACTTAAATTTAAAGGTCTTTATGGCACTAACACTAATCAATGTTTGTAGTATTTGGTGTGCAATGATGAATCTATCAATCTCAACAGTAACAAGTAAGGTTATATCCCTCAGCCTTACCGCACGAGTCCTGGTCCTCTGAAAAGGGGTTGTTGTGAGGACATAGCGTCCGGGAGATGTTGGTGAACTGCTCCACGCTGACCGGCGTCTGCACCAGCATCGGCAGCTGCCAGGAGAACACGCCTGGAGAGGGATGTTCATTTTTATGGTCATATTTTCTCATTTATGTTATGGTTATAGCTTATTTTGCAGGCAATCCCTGGGATTCGGAAGACAAGTTATTTAGCTGGTCCCAGCTGAAGTCACTAGATGTCCGTCGTTAAGTCTAGTCGGCTGCGGTTAATTGATAATGCCTCTTGGTATTAAGTCCGCCATTTGTAGTTATTTTTTTTATTGTGTGATAAAGAATAAATAAATAAATAAAATAATATCTGACAGGAAGGTTTAAAGCTATAATCCTCGCTAATTGCTACTACGCTGGAACCTTGACAAACTAAAAACCATGTGACCTCAAAAAATACATATTGCAAAAACACATTTAAAAACGATACCTATTTCAATTATTGAAAATAAATAATTTTAATGGAAGATTTTAAGCAGTCAAATCATGTGTTTCTTCATGGTCCTTAACAATTATTTATAACTGTAAGTTAAGAAGTTGGAACATAAGGATAAATGTTCAAAAAGTTTTTTTTTTTAAAACTATGATCACTGCAATAACGAACAACAACAAAGTTTGGACAGATGGGCTAAGCTGCCAGATGGCAATGCCAATGAACACTGTTTTACAACTGTATACGTGGCAATGACCCTTACCTTTCTGCTGCCTGGCGGTGATGAAGAGGGGGAAGGTGCGATTCGCGAAGTCGCTTGCCACAGTCACGCGGGCCGGCGTGTCGTACGCTTCGAGGTCCTTGAACAAACATCAATGATTTCATCAACATCATCAACAGCCTTACGCCGTCCACAGTCACTTCAGAACATAATTATTTAATATTATTTTCGATCGGGGACACTGGCAATAGGGCGGGTGATCGGTCTGCCTATTGTGGGCCATTTCACCCATTTCCTCAGGCCAGGAAGCCTTAAGTTGTCACGGCGTCCCGTTGACTGCTGAACATACGAGTAGGCCTCCCCCCCCTATATTTCGCGTCAACCACAGTAAACATAACAGTAGGTTATCTGAGGCCGCCCGCCGAGTTATCAGCCTACCGTGCTCATAGACACGCGGCACAGCCCGTACAAGACGTACTGATGCCACCTTATTCCCCCATATTTTATGCAAGCGTGTGCGTGAAATCGCGTTCCGACACGCGGCGCGCGGCGCGGATGCACACATTCAAACCGAGAGCGGCACGTTTGTATGCAGATATTTTACTGTTCTCTGTTTACTGTGCCGAAACCCTGCGATCTTTATCAGGTCATTTCACCTTGCAATCAATGATTTTCTGGCAAAAAACAATTGACCACTGTAATTATGAATTCAGAGTTTTTATTTGAGGAGAAAGGAAATACAATATACATTTAAATAATAAAAACGAATATTATAAATGTGGAAGTAACTGTCTGTGTCCCTGTTACGTTTTCACGCGAAAACTAGTGAACCAATTTACATGAAATTTGGTACGACATAGGATAGTTTCATCGCGAATCAAAGGTGTTGAAATGAGTTCATTGCGAAGAGCAATAATAACCACGCAAGCGAAATCGCGGGCGGAAAGTTATATATATTTATTTCTTAATATTATGTCGAAATTCAGAACGATACATGGTTCAACAACAAAACCACACAAAAAGAATACCTACTTTGTTTAATTAACAATCTTTTGTCTGCCATTGATAACGTTATTTACTTCTTAACTGATTCATAGTTCATCTTTACCTAATTTTACTTGATTGTCTGGTGTTTCAATATAACTTTTAAAATCATTCACTATGCTTTTAAATGTTTCTGTACCATATACCAACAAGTTGGTACGGAATACTCAAGGTGCTCATCCGACTCACACTTGACTGGATTTTCGTAACTTGATTTGCTGGTCTCTGTTATCTGGTACAGATACCATGAAGGCATTTTAAATAGCTCAGAAACAAGATACACACACTAATCAAAAGGTAACCAAGGGGTCAGATCAGTTGGACATATAACAATTAAGTGTACAGACAGTGGAGCAGAATAAAGTTCAGTCTGAAATTCTTACCCCTCCAAACTCCATGATATACTCGGTTCGTTTATTTACGAACACAGTGTAGGGTACATTGTACTTATATCTGCAACAAAATGACATAAAGATAAAAGTATCTCAAGGCAAACAAACAACACAATATTGATCAATAAACAATGCCTATCAACATTATTATACTTCATTATAAGCTGGTTTTTCTACAATAAATAATTTAAATTTTAACCAATAAATTAATCAAAGTAAGACTGTCTTCCTTATTGTCATCTAGGGTACTTTTGACAGTATGGAAGAAGCAAAAAACCCAAGCCGTTAAAGAACCATACTATTGGTAAAAATTTTGAGAATAAATATCTTCAAATTCAATTCACTATAAATTGAAGCATAATGAAATGTCTTCGATTCTGTCCATGATGCTTTCATAAGAATTCCTAGCTAATTATTATAAAAATAGTCAGTAAAAAATAACAAGAAAAACCAAGTCACTCATTTTAAAAACATACATAAACCACCTACATACAGTTATTTTTGATAGGGAAAATTCTTATAACATTTTGCAGTGAAAGGACTATGTTTAATTAGTTCAATGTGTTGATATGTCTATTATTACCTATTCTCTGCCACTGACCACTGCTAAGTTTGGGGTCAGGTGGTCTGGGTTTAAAGATATCCCTGATATTAGTATTTTCATGATGAAATTATGGAAGAGAAGAGCAATGAATTTATAAAAATTCTCTACAAAACACAATTTCATTACCTTAGATTGACAACTACTTCAATGATAGGAAATCCAGCAAAAGGCATTCGGTCTTAACATCAGGCGGGAATCGAACCCGCGTCTTTCGCAAACCGTCTTTTTTCTGGTTTTCCTATCTTTAGTAAGATAATAATGCATAATCCCTAATGCTAAGAAATAAAATAACCAACTACTTCAATGTTTATCATACTATCTATGTATGTTAGATGTGATAACTGAATATTTTTTTGATAGAGATTAGTCATCTGATCATCAAATATTACTTAAACTAAACTAAGTTTACAACAAGCATTTTAATCTACACTAACATACACTAACAGGAGTACCCATTTCAAGGACCCCTAAATTACTTTTATGTTAAATTCATGAAAAAATTTGCAAACACACAAAGGATAATGTACTTACGTATTATTGTAATTAAATATTATTTCATCTTTGTTATTTTGTGACTGGATACCAGGAAACCCGACGGTGAAACCGCATACTATCAACATTAAGAAGTCCATTTTGAACACTTTTGGCCATGCAATTGAAGCAGATTTCACAATTTCCGTAAGTTTCGTGGTCACACGCTGGGCTTTTTTGTATTTTCAAATATTATTTGCCTGCAATGCGAAACACCAACAAAAATCGAAGTTTTTTGACGCCTTACGTCAAAACTGCAAAGCGATGACAGCTGACACTGACAGTACACCAGCGACCATTATTGGATGCGTTCGTTTGCAAAGAAATTGTTTGGTAAACGACTACAGACCGTTCACAGTTATTTTACCTCTAGCCGTTATGTTGGCTAAACTATAACTGTGTTGCCATATTTGGCTTGTTCGATTTCCCCGTTTATTTATTATTAACCGGATTAACAGACGTGTGACCAAAATTATTTCTTTATCTATCTTATAAATAACTATAATATTGCAAAAAAACAGATAGACTGCATGAGGTCAGGTTTGATTTGGGTAGAAATTTTATCGTTAAACAAGAAACAAACGCGCTTTCATCGGTGGCTTAGTGGCTTGGATGCCCGTTTCAAATAGGCTGACAATAAAATTAGAAAGAGAAATAATTTCTGTCATTAATTAACTGTTAAAATAATCCACTTGGGGATTATTATTAAATATATGATCCGTGTGGACGAAAGATCAATGAAACGAAATGGATCCACTAGGGGACTTTGATGGCACGAGGAGGGCATAATATTTAAGTTAAAAGATATCATTAAAATAAAGATTTTTATTTATATAGTGTTACGGCCGATGTCTCCAGAATACCTCGAGATTTGAATGGAATGGAAGTTTAGTATCAAAGACAAAGTAAACATCAATAAAAAATAATAATACTTTATTTTGAATACGCGTGGTCCAAACTAGAAGCTAAAATTGAAACATCAGAAGAACTTGAACTGTCAGAAATGCTGTCAGATTCAGTATCAGACTCGTTGGTCACTTCTATCATAAATTGATCAATTTCAGAGTCCATACATCCATCAGTCTCCAAAAATTTTTCTTCAATATGCCGCACATGTTCACATTGCTTTTGCCAATCTTCTGCGGTGATAGATTGGAAAGCTTCTTCGGTCAATTTTATTATATTTTCTGCTTCTTGTCCTACATTTTTGCTGGCCACGCGCCTTTTCAAAAGACTCCACATAAATTGATCGATTGCGTTTAACTCGCAATGATACGGCAGTAGTCTAGCTACTTTATGCCCATGTGCCTCAAGCAATTGATCAGCTTCATAAATTGGTGCTTCTTTATGTTCTTTTATGATATCATAAAGTTGTGCCTTCAGCATAGTAGGCAAATAAGATAACCCTTTATTTTTAATCCAATTTTGCATTTCAGCTTTGGTAGAGCTTAATGTTGGTGCTTTATTTAATCGCACAGTATGGTATGGCGCATTATCCATAACGATCAAGCAATTTGGCGGCAAATTTGGTATTTATTTTTCTTGGAGCCATTTCATAAAGTTTGTTCAATTCATATCATCGTGATAGTCTCCAGATTTTGATTGTGATTTAAATATTAATTGCGCATTTGGAATGAAACCCATTTCACCACCAGCGTGAACTATGATCCAGCGCGCACCAGTAGAATCACTTGTCAGAACACCTTTTCCATTTTTAAGTTGCCAACATTTTTTTACAGAGTATGAAGCATGTATATACGTCTCATCTAAAAATACTATTGGCCGGCCTTCATTACGACTTTGTCTCAATATGTTTAAATATCTGTACCTCCAAGCAATAATGTCATGTCTTTCCATGAGTAATTTTCTTTTAGAGCCACATTTTTTAAATCTAAAGCCTATTTGTCTGATTACCTTCCATAAAGTAGTGCGGCCCCCTCTGAAGCCGATATCATTTTTTAGTTCAGCCAATAACTTTCCAAGAGTAGGAACCTCTTTTCTGACTACGTACATTTTATGTATTTTATTTCTTATTGCACATAGATCAAAATCATCTATTTTTTTTGTTGTTCTCGTTTTTTCCTTGGTGTTCTTATTTTTTGTGATGTTGAAGCAGCGGCTTCTCCTTCTTTGGTAATGGTGCTGACCGTTTTTTCCAGATATACCTTAAATATAGAATGTTATTTAATATTATTTTTAAAAAATATAATTTATTTGACCTTTATCAATACCCTCCGTATTAGTAATATTTTGACTGCACTATCAGTATCAAATGTTTTCATACTCTTCTTATTTATTTATGATAATAACTTGTATATAAAATAGGTATATATTCTTATTTAAATATATAGTTAGGTGTTTCTTTGTTCTTCCAAAAGTAGAACCTACAATCGCCATTATAAATTAATATAGGTCCATTGTATTTAATTTTACCTTATTTCGGGGGGATAATTTAATATCAGGTAACCCTATTTTACATACCCGTCATGGCCGCTACTCGTCGACGAACATTTTCAAGAGGAATGAAAGGGCCTTTATTTGCTTTTTCCTTTTCACAGAAATTACGCACTGATAGCACAATTTTTCTTCCACTGCTCTGAATTCTTTTCGGCATGTTGTGTGCGTAATAATCACCGATAATATTAATAAAAGCGAGAGATCAGAGAATATAATATTTTTTTTTTTTTTTTTTCTTTATGACTCCATTCGTGCTTCTACAGCATAATGATTCTGCCAATGTCAAGTGGTGTCAGATTTGCCTCTTGATTGTGGACTGGCCGGTGTGTGCGACTTTAATTTTGTTTTGCACGCAGTACTAACTCCGTCGAATTGCCATGTCGAAGGAGACACAGAGGAGATTGATCGGTGGAAATTATAATTAAAAACGGAAACTGCGTCTGCATTGAGCTTAGACAATATAGAAATGGACTCGCGATTGGGCCGCCCGTCAATGCAAAAAAGTCTGTCCCTTTTTGCGGGGGCAGGGGGAATACTCACACAAAGAAACTTACCTCTACTATAACAGAAGAGGCTTGTTGGCACAATCGCACACAAACCTAAATAAGCAACACAGGGATATTTTACACACACATGTCAATCAAATTATTCACACTACCACAACTTTGGACATTAGTTATGTCTTCACACGGTACTTATGTCAACTTGGCTAGTGGTGACCATAACACAGCTATTGGATGTACAAAAATAAATTGAACAAATGTTTCGATTAGAAATTGTGAATTATATTATGTATTGAAAATTACGCACTTCCCATAATTTCTAAGCCTGATTTTAACTGTTTACGTGGAGAAGTCCACGTAAACAGTTAAAATCAGGCTTTTTACCTTTATGAAAATTTACTTAAAACTATTAGACCAATATTTTAAATTACAAACTTATTGAAACGTGTAGATTCTTCTAATCTTTTAAAGCAATATAGCAGTAAACAATCATTAAATAAATTATTAGAGTAAAAATTTGGACTAACGACCAATTTTGAGGATTAAAAACTTATCAGACCTATTGGTCTGATAAATTAACAGGTTCACTGTCCACAAATATATAACAATTAAAAGCGAATTGTTCGCAGCCCATATGTGGGCTGTGGACTGTGAACCGGTTAACCTTTTATTTTTAACCTTTAATAACGCCGCAGATTTTAAAATCTACCCATGACTAGTGCATAGTCTGAAATGGATAATCCACATTTAGATTTCTTAATCCAATATTTTGAAATCTGCCGAGTTGTTATTTTTTCATCCGATAACTTTGATCTAACTTTTGAATAATCTGCCCTAACTGAAACGAGCTGTGTGTATGTTTCTAGGGCTTGACAGACTGCCTAAGTTAGTAAACTTGATATTATGTGATTGGAAACATCGGTTTTAAATGCATGCTTTCGTATTGTAAGATAATGAAGCTTACAGCCGGTCAAATAACAAGTTTTATTTCAAACAGTGTTACCTACCTCACCCACAGTAATTTTTTGGTGAATATTTGAATCACTTCTCCTAATTAATCAACTGATAAAAAATCATTTCAACCGATTAATTTCTATATATGAATCAAGGATTCAAATGGTGTCTGTATACGTGGTATAACATTGTAGAATACATGACGTATGCATTCGATAAAAAAAGTCTTTGCATTAATTTCAGGCAAACACTTATGACGAGTCAATTTACTGCCGAAAAAAGAATTTAAAAAACCCTACTGCGTTTATGTGTAATGTAAAAAACCTAAAACGAGATAGTCGGCTTACCCGCCCAACAAAAAAAGGAAAGTACGTTACGTTCATACTTCGCAAATTCGAAAACTGGCACATGACAATAACGTATATGAATGACGTGCTCGTAAACAAGTTGCTGCAATATTGGCACGAAAGTTAGGTCCATTGGACCTAGCTTAGTGTGGCCACTTTTGGTACGCGGGTGTCGTATCTTAGTCTATTTGTTAATATCAATGCTTATCGCACTTAATTTAAGAAAAATTGTAACAATGGGGACCCATTCTATAATGGGTCCCGACTCCCGACCCATTCTAGAATGAGTCCCGAAGTTAAGTGCCATCGAGTATGCCAACTTTCCTGTTTCCGGTTTTTACATTACACAGAACGGCAGTGTGGTTTTTTAATTTTTAATTACCGGGTATTTAATCTTTTTTTTAAAATGAATTTCAATGTTTTTTTGTTAGGCCCAGTATCACTTTCGCAGTAATTACAAATCTAACGACACATCTCAAGCTGAAATAAATCGAGCCGTTCAGGCTGCAGAGCGTGTCAAACACTATTACATACAAACATACTTACATTCGAACATACACTCGAAAAACATAACCCGCCTTCTAGCGCAGTCGGATAATAAATAAATGAATCATTAGAAACATTATTCTTACGTCAATCGAACTAATTGAAATATTTTATTCGAGTGCAATCGGAACTTGCCAATCGATTTTTCTTGCCATTAACCCCAACACTAGTGTGATTACGAAAACACTCAAATGTCATTCCAAACAATGTTTCAGGTGTTTTAATTATTAGTGATTTATGCAAAAGAAACATGACATTGAACCAAAAAAATACATACGGATGAAACATAACATTATCCTCCTTCCAATTTGAGTTTCTCGAAGTGTTCTTACAACTATCTACAGCACAAAACGGCATTTTTGAAGAGCTCTTTACTCATCGACGTCTGACTCGTTATGTCAAAATTTCCGAGTTTCAAGTAGTTTTGTTCAACGTTCGGATTTTTAATCGTAACGCGTGCAGAGGGGTAAGACACGTAAGGCATCTCCAGTTCTTAATGCTCTAAGGCATTGAGTTCTTTTCACACCATCTAAAACAAAGACAACACAAGGACGTCACAAACAAAAATATTAAAAAAGAGGAGGGTTCGTTATATTTTAATGTTATATGTATTGATGTAATTACATAAATATTTTAAGTATCTATTGTTGGTTAAAAGGAAGTTTATATTAAGAGGACGGGGAATTTTGGCCGGTAAAATATCATAAAGGGATAGAGGGTACTTCTGACAGTTAAAAAATATATGCTCCGGGGTACCCTCATCCAAGCCGCATTCGCACAGAGAACTATCCCAAACCCGTATTTTATTTAAAAACACAGGTGTGCATACATGACCGAGGCGCAAGCGACACACAACTGAGACTGATAGTTTTTTGGAGGACCTGTGTTTGAAGAACCAAGGTCTGATTGGGACTTGAGACTGAATGTCCTTGTAGTGGCGACCTTTAATTCTGGAAGAATGTTCCCAATAACTTTGCCAAGAATCCCTGAGGTCCCTGGCAGCTCTGGGTAAGATGTCCATGGCCTAATTTTCTTGGTGAATAATACCATCTACAATAGCTTGGTTCGCCCATAGGTCTACTTGCTCATTGCCTATGATGCCGCTGTGACCAGGTATCCAAATCAGTGTTACTTGGATGTTTTGTTCATGGCATTGGTAAAGGGAGCGTTTAATTTTTAAGATAACAGGGGAGATAAATTTAGTTCTAAAAGGGTTACTGAGTATTGCTTGTAAAGAGCTTTTTGAATCTGAAAAAATGATTGCCTTATTCAATTTGTGTGAAAGTATGTAAAGAAGGGCTTCTAATATGGCCAAGGCTTCGCCTGTGAATATTGAGGACTCTGTGGGATACTTAGAACTTAATAACACTTGGTATTTTGGTATCCAGACTGCATTGCCGACATAGCTATCATCTGTGTGCTTTGAAGCATCTGTATAGATGGGCAGCCACTGTTGCCAATCTTTGGCTAACTGTTGATCGAATTTGTAAGCAGCACAGGGGTCTTTTTTGACAATACCGAAGTCTAGAATGATATTTGGTTCGAAAATTAAGGCATCATATTCGGTTTCGAAAAGTGGATTAAGATTGTATTGTAACAGCGGGTACGACAATGTGGAAAGTTTTTGTTGGCTTTTTATGCTTCTAGGTGGCTCTTTGTGTGTCCAATATTTGTACGAGGGGTCAGAAATAAGATTATTCAATGATTCGAGACGGGATAAAAGCGGGTGGCTAGTAGTCTGATTTTTTTTAAAGATAAACCTATCTGATAGATACTGACGCCGTAACTCTAGTGGGGGATCCAATGCTTCAATTTGTAATGCGTTCGTGGGTGAAGATCTCATAGCCCCCAGAATGATTCTGAGAGCTTTCAGCTGCACTTTGTCTAATTTTTTAAATGTTTCTTTGTTACAGGGCTCAAGAAGAAAAGAAGCATAGTCAAAGTGGCTGCGCACTAGGGCATTATACACTAGTTTCAGGCTGTATGGGTGGGATCCCCACCAGACTCCGGAAAGGGATCTTATAACATTTATATTTTTTTCGGATTTCTGAATGACGTTATTAAGATGTGGGACACCTGACATTTTGGAGTCCAGCGTGACACCAAGAAATTTAACTATGTTGGAGACTGGGATGGATTGGCCGTTGCACGTAATGTCCACATCTGGGATAGACCGTTTTCTTGTAAAAATTACTGTGTTGCTTTTAGGCGCTGATAGTGTTAACCCATGTTCACTTAACCATTCTGATAGGTAGTATAATGCAGAATTCAGTCTGAAACTTATGTCTTCTATAGACTTGCCTGTCGAATAAAGGCACAAATCGTCAGCGTACTGGAGGATGTTACAGAAGCATGATACGCATTGTTCGAGATCATATGTGTAGATGTTATAAAGAATAGGACTCAATACTGAGCCCTGTGGTAGGCCCTGCCAGACGTATCTAGCTGGCAGCATGTGTTCTGATGATCGCACCTTAATCATTCTGCCCATTAGCAGGTTTGTTGCACAATGGACTAACCTCACGGGGAGACTCATACGAAGCATCTTCTCTTTGAGCACCGGAAGTTGGACATTGTCATAGGCAGCTGTGACATCTAGGAAAACACCTACCAAGTACTGACCCTTTGTGAACGCGATTCTGATATCGGTGGTTAATATGCCTAAACTGTCAGTGGTTCCTTTAGATTTCCTAAATCCGAATTGGCTGTTAGCTAGGATCATTTTATTCTCGACTAGCCATTCCAGTCGATTTTTTAACATGTGCTCCATGACTTTACACACAATTGAAGAGAGGGCTATGGGTCTGTAGGAAGAGGCTAATGACGGATCTTTTCCCGGTTTCAATAGTGGAATGACAATTTGGGATTTCCATGCTTCGGGAACTTGACCTGACTCAAAAATCAAATTAACTAGGTTAAGATAAAATCTTTCACCTGTCGAACCCAGGTGAGAAAGGAAAGAGTATGGTATACCGTCCTCTCCTGGCGTAGAATCCTTAAGGCCTCGGACGGCGAGCCTTAGTTCAGATAAAGAGAAAGGCTGATCAAACCTGCTGTTACTGTTAAAAATTGGGTTTGGTGAAGGGATACAATTATAATTAGGAGCAAAGGGAGGGGATAATTTATCTGCAAAGTCACTAAGCCATGTTGACGGGTCATTTGATGTGAGTGATGGGCTGGACACGGAACCACGGTAGCGTCTTATATTTTTCCACACCTTTGAAGAAGGGGTTCTAGGGGAAAGGTCTTCACAAAATTTGATCCAACCTTTTTTCTTTTTTTTGGATAACATTCTCTTGGTCTGAGCAGCAATCAATTGGTATTTGGAGAAATTTTCTTGGGTCATCGAAGTGCTATATGCTTTTTCGGCTTCCTTACGTAAAGCAATCATGGACGAGCACTCAGTATCCCACCAAGGCGGAGAGGAAAGCTGTTTGTTGTTGGGTTTTTTCTTGGGTATACTCATATCGGCTGCCGATATCAGTGCCTCTATGAATAATTTATACCTATTATCTAAGTTACTACATGTGGCGATTTCGTCTCTTATGAGGATTTTTTCCAGTTCAACCGTGAATTTCTCCCAGTCGGCATATTGGGTCTTGTATTTTAGAAGAGGGGGGTAGGAAGTAGTAGGAATCACGGAGTTAGGTTTGGAAATGATTATAGGAAAATGGTCACTTCCTTGTGATTGGGAAAGAATTGTCCAATTGCACTGAGTAGCTAGGATAGGGGAGGATACTGAGAGGTCTACTGCTGATTTTGGGTTCTGATTTGGATATACACGTCTTGTAGGGGATCCATCGTTGAGGACGCACAGATCCAGGTCTTCAAAGAGATCTAATAGATGTAGGGAGAATGAATCACTCTTATGCGAGCCCCAGGATACATGATGTGTGTTGTAGTCCCCCAGAATAAGTACCGGAGGAGGAAGAGAGGAGAACGAATTGCGTAGTTCGGATATGAGGGTGGGTGAAGGATCTGGCGGAATATAGATTGAGGCGATGGATATATTCATCACTCTCGCTGCTACAATATGGAAATCTGGACAGTGTGGTGGGACTGGGAGTAAGGTGTAGATGTGGGATCTTTTTATAAGGAGGAGGCTACCTGCTCCACGGTCGTCTCTGTCATCCCTGAAACAAGCATAACCGGGGACCCTAAAGTGGGAACCAGGTCTTAACCACGTTTCCCAGATGGCAGCGACGGCTATGGAGTATTTGTTGAGTAGATGTATCAGGTCTGTTTTTTTTGGACGGATACTTCTACAGTTCCACTGAAGAAACTGGCTCGTTTCCGTCGCCATTATAGGTTTCTACTGTTGGTAGTAAGTTTACCATGTGAATTAGTTTGCTGGCAACGTTGGGCGGTATAGCATCGTTAAATTTTGCTATTATTGATGTTAGCACGGAGATCATGCTTTCCAGAAGATTGTCATTATCTGTAGAGGGGCACGGTTCTGGAATGGCGCAGCCATTACCAAGGGTTGATAAGGGGGTGGCGATTATATCGTAGTGTGCTTGGCGATTATAACCTTTTTTAAGAGGGGCACGAGGTTGAGGGTTTTGCGGTTTATGTTTTTGATACGTCACTTTCTTACTGTATGGTTGCTTTGGTTGTGTCTCGATGTAGTTGGGGATTGTGGCTGGTGGGGATCTGGAAACGGAGGGAGGGATGTCCCTGGCAGAGTCGTTATAAGGCCGTCTTACATTGGGTGTACGAGCAGACGCTTCTTGGTAGGATATGTTCTCCTGGGACATCAACATTTTTATAGATTTCTGTCTAAGGTGTTCTTGGCAAATGGGGTTAGTTGCGAAGTGACGACCAGTGCACAGAAGGCATGTGGCCGATTGTTCTAAGGTTTGGCAAGTATCTCCTGCATGTTCCTGAGCACATCGGAAACATCTGGGCTTAGACCTGCACTGGTTTTTAACGTGTCCAAAGCGGCAACAGTTGTGGCACTGAATGGTTGGCAAAAGATACAGGCTGACTATCAGGGATGTGTGATATGAATAGATCCTCTCTGGTAGATTTTGACCTTCAAACGTGAGTACTACTGTCTGAGTGGGGGACCAGCAAATATTTCCATTCACTACAGTTTTACGGTTAAGTCGCCTTGCCTTCAATATTTTGCCGTGACCCTCAGGAATTTCAATTGACTCAATAAATTCGTCTAGGGTCCAATCAACTGGGACACCCCGTACAATGCCCATACGTGTGATGTTGTAGGAGGGAATGGAGGCTTTGTATTTATTGGTTAGAAGGAAGTCAGCCAGCACAAAGATGTTAGCGTCTGAACTAGACTTGAATTCAATTGAGATCCTATTACGTCCTATGCTTTTCACACCATCTCGAACAATACCTTGCACATTATGTTTCTGTAGCATCTGTCCTATTTTTATTGGGCGAATAGCAGTCCCAGCTGCTGGGTCGGGTTCAAGGCGGGCCAAGTGAACAATAAATGGGCCGTTATCCATCTGGCTGTATGTTCGGGATTCCATGAAGCTTGGATGAGTGTAAATTGTTTGTTGTGATGCCGACGAATCCACATCATCAACATTTCTGGTACGCTTATCCAAATTACTGGATGAGTTAGGCGTTTCCATTGATATCTTATGTTTTCTTGTTGGTACTGAGTTCTGATTTTCAGCAGTATCACACGAAAACATAGGTGGAGACATAGTTACATCATCGGGGGGATCAGGGGGCTTGGGAGGAATATTCATCCTCACCAAGTTCCTAACAGTTGGTGGTTATTAAAAAATACTTACGAATATTACTTGTTTTTATTACAATAACCCTTCACCACACACACACACTACAAGAATCTCAAATCAGAAGTAAGAATCGTCAGCGAAATCCAATTTAAAACCAAAATCAAACTCACAACCGTGTGTCAATCTGCACTGACACGAGCGAAGTCCATATAATATTTGTTACGACTGAAGTACTTGACAGCAAGTACTGCCAACCTAGCGGCAAAATAGAATGACAGATGTCAGAGGTAAAATAACTGTGATGTGAACGGTCTGTAGAGAATATGAATGGCCCAGTTCGAGAAATCACTAAGTCCATTTTTATGATTTTCAAACTGGTAGCACAGATGTACGTACTTTTTTTTTCTCTATGGACTGGCATTGATGATATTTTTCTTAGAAGTCTCTTTTCGTGTATTTAGTGATGTAATTTAACACTAAGTCCATCGCTTTCAGTACAAGAAATAATTTTAAAAATAACTAAGTCCTTGAATTACTGGTTAAATGTCCCTAAGTTCATTAATTTGAGATAAGTCCAAAGGTTTCAAAGTTTAAATTTTATAGGAAGTTTTTGAGTTTTTGTTCATTTTATAACTTGTAATTAAAGAGTTTTCATGATAGTATAACATGATTTTTTATTTCATTTTTATTCCCATAAGTTATATTTTATAATTAAAATTAAATGTTCAATACGCTTTTTCCCAATAGTGGAAAAATGGACTTAGTGATTTCTCGAACTGGGCCATTCATATTCGTTTTGTTTTGTCGTTGAAAGTGTGTTAAAAATGTATATGTAACCTTCGGAACTAAGTTTAAATGGAGTGGAACACGCATAACATAGCTTATATTTAAACTTTAACGCATATCTGATTAATTTAAAAGCCGCTGCGAAGGTCCGTGTTTTCACTCAGCTGGGCCCACGGAAAACCAGCGCCTGAGCCTTTCAGGTCCAGGCATTAGCTGAGTGTGGTCCATTTGATTTTGGACATCGCGACACTGCTGTCTGGAGGAAAAATTGTTTTTTTTTGTTGATTTATTTTTTAGTGTTTAATTTTTGTGTAACAATTTAGTTTTGTTTGTTTTTATCTTTTTTTCTGATGTAGTTGCGATGTCCAGATGAAATAAACGTTTTTTCTTTCCATATACTTTTATAAGCTATTAGCGACCCGCCCCTGCTTCGTACTGGTGCACTAGGATCAAATAGGATGTTATTATGGGGTCCTGCCATTTGCCCAAAAGACATCTGGCAAAATTACATTTGGCAAACAACGTTTGGCAAAAAAACGGTTGGCCAATTGATCATTTTACAACTATTCATTTCACAAATGACTCACTTGACCAAATAATCAACTCTTGCATTTTCATTTTACAAAAAAATGTTTCACAAAATGTACACTTACAACTGCATCATCAAATAAAACAACGATTGGCCAAAAAACGTTTGACAAAATGTTTTATTTGACAAATGGTTAATTTTTAAATCCCGAAGCCCAAATTTCCGAAGAGTGTGAGCGGGCATGTCATTTTATTGGTTTGAAGAAAAACGGTATGTCAAGAAGAAATGGGTAAACGTTGACTTGTCGTGATACTTGTCTGCCCTATACAAGCTACGCCTCGCTCCGCTTCCGCCTTAAACCTTCGTGGTTATTTTTTTTTCAAACCAAAAAACGATTTATTTCATTTCATTCATGCCTGCATTTCATTTCGTCATTTTGACATTCGGGATATCGTCCATTTGGTTACTTTAACATCGGTATTCAAATCATCGGTATTTCTAACAATAGCATTTTGTATTATGATTTTCGACGTTTTAAACGTAGGTGTTTTAGTTATCCTCGCATGCCTTCTATCTAATCTTGTAGCTTACCTATAAATAATTCTCCAAAAGAAAGTTGCATTCATGCTTATTGTTTCTTCAAAGTTTGACTTCAAACTTAAGATGGCAGCTTTCTCAAAATCTAAGACACATCCTTTTGAGTTGATGACAATGTTATTTTCTGCCCCATATTCCATCAGCATTTCGAACATCATGTCATGTGTTCTTTTATCTTTGTGGTAACAAAGGCAAAATACCAGTGGAAATGTCTTATTGTCGTCCGAGAATATATTCCCGTGTATTGTATATAACTGGGTAAAAATACTAGGCACAACTTTAAAAGTGCCATCTAGAATCATCACATTTGGACAAATGCTTTATTTGTGAAACGTATTATTTGGTGAAATAAAAAAAGGTCAATTGATTTTTTGTTAGTTGAAACAAGTTAACAAATGAAATGTTTGCTAAATGAGCATTTGTTAAATGAGTTTTTGTAAGATGATACTTTTGTCAAATGTCTCGTTTGCCAAATAAATCAAATGATCATTTGTTAAACATTTTTTGGTCAAACATTAGTGAACCTGTTATTATCTACTACCCGAGATATCACAATTTGAAATGCCTATTTTTGGACTTTGTTTATTATTGTTTTAGCATTCTCCATGCAGTATCTTTACAAAAGATCTGAAAACCAGAAAATTTGGTCAAAAATGACCAAATGTCTTTTTCTGGTTTTCATCTTCTGGAATCGGTCTGTTGATGGTCTCGGTAGTACAGTGGTTAGTGCAGTCACCCGGTTTGCGAAAGATGCGGGTTCGATTCCCGCCAGAAGCCAAGACTGAATGTTGTCTTTTTCTAGTTTTCGGATCTTTAGTAAAGGTACTGCATGGAAAATGCTAAAAAATAATAATAACATAGAACTGTTTGACTCCGTTTTTTTAAGTTTTTGTGGTTATAGCTTCCAAACCGACACATCATGTACTAGCTTGACGTGATTGACAAGTGACAGCGGGAGTATTGCCAGTGATAATATTTTTTAGTTCCCTTTCAGGACTTTTTTACCAAAAGTGTAAATATCAGCTGGATACGCGGGAGTCTGGATCTGGACTCATTGAACTCATAAATACACTTGTTGGAACTTGGAACCAAACTACTGATTACTACTGCTACAAGATAGATCATTGGCGTAAAGTCGTTAGTCCATGTTGTTTTAAAGGTTTTGGAGGTTTCCTGACAGTGTGCGCATGAAATTCATGACAAACAAACAAACCAGTTTACTTGCTAAAACTACAATAGAGTTAAAATATAGTTTTAATAGAAGACCTAATACACGCCCTTCTATAAGCTGACGGGCTTCCTATCACCCAAATGTTGAAATTCCGGGCTAATTAAGTGGCTGAACACGTCATTTCGAGATATGTTGGTGGCGCTAGTATCGCCACGAAGACCTGTCAACTTACCTTATTTTTTCATGTAATTTTGTGAAATTGTGAACGCAGCTTTAATGACAACCAATAAGAAGCTCTGACAACCCTTCAAATTAAAAAGTAAAATATTATGCCAATCAGATTGCAGTATTCATCTTACCGGTCAAATGGTTTGCTCTGATTGGTCGAACACTTGAACAGGTGCTATGCGTCATCCGCCATAACGTTGAATTTAGTGAATTGTGAAAGTGCGCTTTGTTTGTTGTAAAAACTGTAAAATCAGTGTGTATTTAGTGTAAAAAGTGTATTAAATGTGTGATTAAACATGACGGAATGGTATAGGATGAAAAATGGATTCAATAACAAACTAAATTCTTCGGAATTATCGGTAGAAACTTCATGTGAAATGTCAGACCCCTACAACATGTTTTCGGACAATTTGAGTCCAATACCGGCTTCAATATTGCCAAGAAAGCTGGATTTCAGTAGTTTAGATGACGATGACGGCATCAAGGACGCCTCCCCAGCTCCGGTGTCCTTCAGCCCTCCGTACAAAAGAGTTAGAGCTTTGAGGTAAGGATTCACTTTCACTACTTGGCATTCAGCTCATAAAATAACACGTTTCTAGTCTTTGAGCATTCATTTCGTTGAATATGAGTGTAGGAAATTGTGTTGTAGTTTTGATTATTGTTTTGTATTATTTTAGATGTATGTTTTTGTCAACATGATCTTGTATGCCGAATTCAAAATCTTAGCTTTCTATACTAAGATTATTCAATCGGATTGATCTCCATCCCATAAAGCTGTTTCTAGTTTACTTAAAATTATTATGAGCGCATTACCTGTCGAGGATCACTGTCTTTTTTTCCTTCACTTGGATCTTGTTTATAAGAGATAATTATACTCGTGATGATACCCTCTGATCATGTTTTGTATATTTAAGAATTTAGAGGCTCCATTACAAGCTGATATAACCAGAAATTATAAACAGTATTATCGTAAACAGTGAGGTCTTAAAATGCTTCAAAATGTGTTGGATTTCAAGCCATCCAATCTTATACCGCTTTTGACAACAGCATAGTGATTGTGGATGTAACTCATGTATGAGGGCCTATCACACACATCTATTGGGATGCGTATTTATGGTTGTCATTCATGTTTTAATGCTTTATGTGGTAAATAATGTTCCAATCTAACAGTTATTGGTCAGAGGGTAGTACTCACCAACTTACTAAAGAGAAATAACAGTATAATATTAAAATACAATATAATATTAAGAAACAGTACTTACTCATCTATAGATGAGACTCATCTATGGATGTCAGGCAGTTGTTTCTCTATCAAATTAATTTCTTAGTTGAATTATGAATGTCTAACCCCTGAATTCACAAACGTTAATCAATGCTAAACAAGTTTTCATGCTCATGCTGTCCTGTAAGATGGCAATAGAACTGAAAGGGCGAGCTATACATCTGATTGATGCTTGACGTTGCATTTGTGAATTTGTGGGTGATACATATAAAATTTTGTTTTGAAGATCTTAGTGCACAACCACCGTCCTTCTACTTACCACCACCGTCCTAGATCACATCATGCTATTCCTTAAACTTAGTGATTTGGCCTATCAACAAGGTGCACATATTGGAATTTTAAAAATCTAGGTAAATCAGCCCGTTCCATCCCACTGCAGGGGCCTCCCAATCTCCATCCCATACGGTCTAAGGCCAATGTCTGCCAATCCCTCTTACAGGAATCTAGTTCGTCACATCACCTTCCAAAAGTTAACCAAATATTATTTTAACTAATCAAACTTCCAAAACCTCTCTAACATACATTCACACATTACTCAAACCTTGTACTTATACAAATAGAAAATGATACATTTGGCTTGAACCCAAGCCCAAACAAGTTCCCACTTGTCCTAATTTTCCCTAACATAACATGACAAGTCCTAACTTGTCACATTCCAAGGACTGGTTTCTCATGAATTTGTTGACTCAGTCCTGAATGGATTGATGGTAAACTGGTTTTGGCATATTGGCAGTTATTTGACATGCTTCTGTGACTCATGCATTGGTGAAATTCAAAAGGAAATTATAAGTATGGGTCTTTTTTTTTGATTTTGGATGTGAGTTCCAGGTTTTTTTTGGAAACACATACACTTATTATGTTGGCATAACAATCTGTCAAGGCAGCTTAGTGGTTAGACCAATCACCTGTTTTGCTAAACATGCTTGTTTTAATCCTGCCTGGTGCCTTGCCTGATTGTTTTATCTGGTAGGTATTTCTATCTTAGAAAACTACAATTTTAGTAAACTTCCGAGTAAAAATTTCAATACAACAATTCTGTGTCGAACATTGTTTTTTTTTCCCTAATTAGGTAATTAGGAAAGGATTGCAGGTTTTAAACCCATAATTGCACAAAATGTGTGATAATTGTGCTGAGTCTCAGTGTTTGTGGAGCAAAAGCTTACTTTGGTTATGAATAGTTTTTTTATATTGTTACAGTCATCCAGTTAAAAAGCCAAAACTCTCACTTCTGCCAAATTTCAGTTAAACTACAGTTATCTTAACAATAAGAAACATCTGATCAGAAACAGCTGACAATCTTCTAAACATTTGAAAAAATACACCCACAAAAAGTGTGCAACCACCTTGCCTTTAATGTTTTATCGATATTGAACCTTATTGCTCTGCCAAGAAAGCTCATATTTCCCTGTGTACCTGAGATTGAGTACTTTTTGTGTGTTGAGTGTTGAGTGTATTCAAACTATAAGCAGTGTATGGATAGTGTTGATTTTCGTTTGGCGAGAGCTTTTCTATGCAGGTATTTCTACATGTCATGGGTCTTTTAAGATGGATTAGGTTCTGGGGTTCCATAGTTAGAAATCTTTCAATTTTGAGATTAGAATTTTTATGCTATTTTTTGCTATAGGTATTGCTTCTGATTTGAATAATTTGGAGATTACATACCTACCTTTTGTTATTCTCATGCTCATGTATAACACAGGTATGCATACATAAGTACATAATTTGAGTAGGTTCCTACAAATGGAGGACAGCTAGGCTAGTTAAGAATTTGCATTTTGTTGAAGTAGAAAGGATTAGTTATTTTTTTCTGGTTTTCGGATTTTTAGTAAAGACACTGCATGGAAAATGCTACAAAATAATAAAAATGTAGTCTTAGCTTTTCACTCTTGATTGGAAGTTAAATATTTGAAATAATTTTTCTTCAGCATTGATGGAATCACCCTAACTGGTAGGGTAAATATACCAGAAAGATTCGGCCGGTCTGTTAACCGATTCGCTGCGGATGACACGTATCCGTGCCATCACTTTTTTGTGTGTGGCGTTAGACACGGATGTGTGTCATTTTAAAATCAATGATAACTCTTTCAATTCAGCTTAAGGAAGTTTTTACCCAGAACCAAAGTAACTTGATTTTTCACGTACATTAAGCTCGTAGCCTTCGTTTCTGGATTTAGTAATATTTTTGAAATAATAGAGGTTACCAACCTTTTTTAAAATGTTAGTTATTTGATATGAAATCGTCTTATTACCGCTGTTAGGTTATCAACACTCCACGTTTAGGAAAAAGAGTGGTCCAGCGGACGAAGTCGCGGGCAAATGCTAGTATTAATATATAGTTATTTTAATTTATTTTTTTAATGATATTATTTGCATGCTATACAATTATAGTTAAGTAGGCTAACGAACTTTTTAATAATACCGCATAAAATAACATGTACTGTACCCTACCTAAAGCAAATAAAGTATTTGAATTTGAATTAGTTACATTATAGCATATTCTCCTTGATTCAACTACAAAGTTAACTTCAGTATCAAGTCAATTGTGACTATTTATTATCTCCTTAATCAAACTTGGTAGTTTTTCATTTGCATAGTTGAAATTTGTTGTACAAAGAAAACTAAAACAATATTTAGGCCTAATTTAATATTGATATTCAATAAAATCATTAGGAAATGCGAAATAAGTTGAAAAGGTTTAGCACAACTGCATTAAAAGAGTCACTTACTCTACACTTACTTAGATTTGGAATGTAAACTAAAGGTTTTCAAGCTTTGAACATGTAAAGACTAGTAAATAGTACATAGTTAGCCTAGGGGTGAAAGTAACTTATTTAGCCCCGAGACGGGGTTTGGCGCCCGGAACGAAGTGAGGGCGCCAATAGTTCGAGGGACTAAATAAGTCTTTCACCCGAGGTAAACACTGTGCTTTTCATTACAAATACGAGGAAAGTAAAAATAAAAACATGAATTAGCTAAAGAAAAAATGAGGGAAATAAATGAAGATTGAATTACCGCTTTCCCGCCTATTTTGTTTGTTTTTTTTCTGTGGCTGGCCCGCTATTCAGCCATTATTTTTTATTTTCATCATTGGAAAAATGGTAAATATTTTGCTCAAAGCTAAGTTGTTTTAAAGAAATTGTTGAAACTAAATTGTAATAAAGTTATTTAAAACATACTTATCCTCTGATCAATACTTAACTTTAACTTATTTCAAATTTTACACCCACTTTCAGAGTATGAGTAATGAAAAATACTGTTTTCTTTTCCGCCTGGCGGAAGACGCAGATGCGTGTCATTTAATCGTATGGCGTTGGGCGCTAAACAGTGTCACGTCGTCTTTGCTTGACGCCACCGTCGGAAGTAAGCGAAATTGGCCACCGCAGTGAATCGGTTAATGGTCTCGGTAGCACAGTGGTTAGTGCAGCCGCCCGTTTTGCGAAAGACGCGGGTTCGATTCCCGCCAGAAGCCAAGACCGAATGTCTTTTTCTGATTATCGGATATTTAGTAAAGGTACTGCATTGAAAAGGCTAAAAAATAATAACATAGAACTAATTGAATCCGTTTT
The DNA here is from genome assembly GCA_950022985.1 of Udea ferrugalis. Classification (NCBI taxonomy): domain Eukaryota; kingdom Metazoa; phylum Arthropoda; class Insecta; order Lepidoptera; family Crambidae; genus Udea; species Udea ferrugalis. Next base: position 6,145,936 of record OX465544.1, read on the forward strand.
TTAAGTTTTAATGATTATAGCTTCCAAACCTGTCTACCGTAAAAAAACCAGAAAGATGTTACCCCTGCTGTACACCCTCGCGGAAACTCGCCATCCTTTGTGCGTACTCAGGTGCGTGGGCTCCGATCACAATGGGAAACATGTGTGCAAGAAAGTATTGTTAGGTAGTGGTTAGAAATGGCTCCTTACAAGTTATCAATTCTGTTGCAAGTGATTTTAACGTTTTTAGTAAGGGTCGTGGTGGGCCAGTGGTTATCAATTCTATTGCAAGTGATTTTAACGTTTTTAGTGAGGCTCGTGGTGGGCCAGTGGTTTGACTCGGGACCTTCCTGGGTGGAACACCTACTTTGTGTTGATAGTACAATTTGCGGCTAACTCTATGGTGATTATAAATTATTATTATTATTTTCGAACGGGGACGCTGGCAGTAGGCCGGGTGATCGGTCCGCCTATTGTGGGCCATTTCACCCATTTCCCCAGGAACTCTCCGGTGATAAAAAACACCCATAACAACCAAAATTAGGTTTAAATTCCCTCTTTCTGTGGTGTGGATGGTTTACCGTGTTACTTATTGTAGCCGTGAGTGTATGTTAATTGTTATGTTTGTATTTTTAACATTTTCTATACTACGAGTATGTTGCCATCAGTAATAAATAGCAAAGCACAATTGTCTAGTATTCTTGCTAAACATGTGAGTTTGATCCCTCTGAAATATTGAACAAGTTTTACTGTATTTTCAGCATTTAACTTATTTTCCTTGTTTCAGATTGTTCGATAGTCCACACACGCCCAAGTCCCTCCTGGAGAAATGTTCCACCCCCTCGCACCACCCGCCGCGGTCCAGACTGTTCCCACCCAAATTAAATGCTCCGACGGGTAAGTCAGACCATTTACCCATATTTATAAAAACTAAAGCAACGCTGCAGTATTGGTTTAGTGATTGAATTACTCGCAAAGGTCGTAAGAAAAAAGAATGAAGAAGACAAAACATAACGTTAGTTAAAGTAGGTTTTTTAATTATTTATGAATGAGTTGGTTAGTTTCTGCAAGTGTAATTCACATGTGAAACTTACTAATGTTTTTTTATGCTAAGGAGCAAATATTTGATCAAAATCTCACAGTGAGATTCTCACCTGATCTTATTATTTATTTATTTCATCTGAGCTTACATCACTCATTGATCACGCATTGCTTAAGAGTGCGTATAAACCCAGCAAATTATTAAAATTCACCCGCGCCCCCCTCTCTGCGAACACTATCGCCCGCCGAACCACAATACATCTCTCTCGCTCGCTCAACGCGTAGCTTCCGTAGTATACGTAAAACAATCAGATAACACAGTGGGCATTATTTTTGTGAATACATTACCTACATTTTAATGTGTGTAATTTTACTTTGTATATAAGTTGAATGTTATGTTGTAGATAGTAGTCTCATTTTTTAAATTATTTTTAAGGATCGGTATGCAAAAGGTAAAAACAGGACCCTATTACATAGACTACACTGTCTATCTGTCACCAGTTGATTTTTTCACAATAAATACTAAATACTAGCAGCCGCCCGCGACTTCGTCCGCGTGGACTTAGCTGTATGTGAAAAAAGATTTTCCCGCTTTTCTGTAGAAATTTTCCTGATTTTTCTTGGCTATAAACCTCACGGAGCCCGAGACCATTCCAACGGATGCAAAACCGTGGAAATCGGTTAGTGCGTTCTGGAGTTATAGCGTCAGGATTTTTATATACTAAAATATAAATAAAATATTTTAAAGTAAATACACAAGCGGGTTTTTTTTGCGTTCTTTGTTCTATATTAGTGACGGTAATAGGTGGACGCATTTGTATATTTATAAATAAAAGCTCCCCGGTGTCATGATTTGACCCGCCTTTTTTTTTCGTGGTGAAATCTTCATGGATACCTCGCCGCCCGGGGACCCCGCGGCCGCTACCCCACGCAACCCCACGTGTCACCCTTACGGGCCTCAGCGAGTGGGTGGCTAGTCCACCACACTGCCACTCCTGAGTTCTATTCGCTTCCCGGCGGTTGGACCCTACCACCGGTACTAAGCCCCCTCGCAACGCCAAGGTGAGAACTCATGAGGGGGTGGTTTGACTCTCCTCCACCAACTGAAGACGAATTAAAGGGTCGCATCCCGCCTGGCGCGATTGTCAGTGATTATAATAATAGATTTTCAATTGTATCTGGTTTATAGGGCGTTAAAAGGTGAATGAAAAATGAAAATGAATGCCAAAAACATAATAATAATTCAATGAATACTTAGTTAGCCTACAAAAAGTAAAGGAAAATTTTGGAAAATGCCAATTTATTTTTCAACATAGTCTCCATTCAGTTCGATACACTTAGCACAGCGATGCTCAAACTTTTTTAACCCGTCCGAAAAACAGTTTTTGTCAAACTCTGCAAAATAGGCCTCCGTGGCGGCAATGACCTCCTCATTTGATCCATATCTATTCCCGGAGAGTGTTTTTTTCAGATTAGGAAACAGAAAGAAGTCTCAAGGGGCCAACTCTGGAGAATACGGTGGATGGGGCAACAATTTGTAGCGCAATTCAACCAATTTGACCATGGCAACGGCAGACGTGTGAACCGGTGCGTTGTCGTGGTGAAACAGCACGTTTTTCTTCGCCAGGTGGGGTCGTTTTTTCTTTAATTCGGCGTCGAATCAGCACAATAAATCGGCATAGTAAAGCCCTGTTATAGTTTTACCCTTCTCGAGGTAATCGATGTAGATCAAACCTTGTGAATCCCAGAAAACGGTGGCCACCCACTTTACCCACGTTTCTCCTGTGATGTTTAAGTTAGATAGAGTGCAACCGAATTGAGGAGCATGATTCGATACCATTTTTATTTTTTCAATAAAGTACAACTTGTCTATTATCACTCTCTCTGCTGCATCGTACAAATTTTCAGCCTGATCTTCATTCTGAGCTTGTGGCCGACTACTTAGAGTGCGTCGTCGCTTCAATGAAATGTAATGAAAAAGTTCAGCTATTTCCAAAAAAAAAACATGCAGAAATGACACAGTAGAAAAAAAAATGCGGAAGCCATATTTTACAGAATTTATGTTAAAAAAGGCACAAATTACCCACTATTAGGAAAGTCATTTGCAATTAAGCATTAAAGTGCTCGTAGCAAGTGGCGTTCTGAGTCAAAATATCGCTCGGCTCATGCGTTTTGTGGTTGCAGTTCTAACCACCCCACCCAAATCCACCCTTTTCCGTTCAACTGATCGGATTTATTTTATATTTACAGGAGATTGCAAAGCAGCGGCCAAGCAAAAAAGTAGGCGGGAAATGGTTAATTTCGGCGTCTGTTTGCGCTTAGTTACTTTGATTTAAGAAAGGATGGTTTGGAAAGTAATAACTTTATCAGAAATTATCTAACGTTATTTCTCAAATGACTATTTCCCATTCGTTATTTTTCTAATGACAGGTCTCCACTAGTTTAAATGTTATCGATTTTTTTCTGGCTGACAATAGTCTGTAGATATAGGCTGTCTATTAGGGTCTACATTTTCCAAATTCAATGTTGTTCTGTAAAATAAACACAGTACTTAGTATATTTACTCATGTGATAGTAACTAGTTATTGTTTCAGCCAGCTTCTTTACTAAAAAAAAAAACCCAAGATGGAAAAGCGAGTATGGATACTATTTTTAAAGAAACCTACATAGTCAACGACGCGCATGCCTCCACAACTTCATTTTGATCACACCTGTCAGATTGTGAAATATTTTGAGATACAGCAATTCTGAAAATTAAATATTATTTGAAAACAATTTACTTACAATAAATACCTGGTGGATTGAAACAAATTCTTTCGAAATCAATCTATTATTTGAAGAGACCAACTAAAGTCATGTGATTACTTTGCATATACTTTACACCATCTGTTTACGTCATCTTACTAGATCGACTCAAATGAATTTATTTCTCTTAAAATACAATACAACATACCTTCGACAATTAGCCATCCTTTCAGTTTGTAACTTTTTTAGCTCTCATTTACTAAGTCTTTTTAAAGTCCTTTTTCATTACTCATACTCTGAAAGTAGGTCATTACTGACCTGAGAAGCGGGCTGAAAGTAATACTTTTCATCCCTAGGGAGAATCACTTTCAACTGACAGCTGTCATATTATTTAAAAAAAAACTAGTTGTTATTCACTTTACTCTTGAACCATGTTCCAACTTTCTATACAGCCACGATGTAAAATTGAAATACCTTAAAGTTAAGTATTGATTAGAGAATATATATATTTTCAAATAACTTTCTAATAATTAAGTTTCAACAATTTCTTTAAAATAACGTAGCTTTGAGCAAATTATTTACCATTTTTCCAATGATGAAAATAAAAAATAATGGCTGAATAGCGGGCCGGCCACAGAAAAAAAAACAATCAAAAAAGGGGGGAAAGCGGCAATTCGATCTTCATGAATTAATTAATGATTTTATTTTTACTTTCCTCGTATTTGTAATGAAAAGCACAGTGTTTACCTCGGGTTAAAGACTTATTTAGTCCCTCGAACTATTGGCGCCCTCACTTCGTTCCGGGCGCCAAACCCCGTCTCGGGACTAAATAAGTTACTTTCACCCCTCGGATAACAATGTACTATTCTTTTTCCCCATTTCACTATTTATTTTGAAACTCGGAGCAGCTAAGAATTTGAGCGTAGTCTTCTCGTCTCAACGGAGCGATCGGTACTGATGTGTGAAATAGAAATATGTGTCAAGCTTCACAAACGTGCGACGGGAGATGGCTTTTTCCGCGGAATCAAAACGTATTAAGTGCCAAAAGTGTTTAATCGTTATAAATCCAAAACTAAAAGGAATTTTAAAAAATGACTAGACATAGCCCTTACTTATTTTTCAATATAATTACTTATAAAAAAATTGTCATCATAGTAATTGCCATGTCCAGTATAAAACGAAAAAAAGGGAAAATCAGACGTAACTTCGTGATTTTTTTTTATCGAGATAATTTAATTATTTTATGTTTTTGATCAAACACAACCCTTGAAAATATCATGTAGCGTAACATTTAATAAATTCATAAAATTTCATCTAGTATTTATCACGTACAATCAAGAAAAAGATTGGTAGTTTTGCTTTATGCGCACTCTTAAGTTATGATGAGTCTGGTTTAAAGCATTCAGCATTTATTCTTCATTGTACACAAAAACAACAAAAAACAATTAAGAATCTGTAAGATTAATGTGTTGGCGGCCAAAATGCGATCTCTTCCAAACAACCCACAATTATCCACACCGTGCTCCAACCTTGCCTTCAGTTGTATGAAGACCCATCCTGAGGTGTTAAGACACCAGTGCCCCATAGTAGCTGGGGCGTGGAGGAGCACTCCGCACGCCCTCCAACAATTATGTGTGCCTGCACTGTGTCATCACAAAATTATCATTCTACAATATCGGAGGCACAAAAAGGGCGCCTACTAGGCTACGACTGACATCTATTGACGTCAAATATGCTAAACTCTCCTCTTTTACGTTGCAGGCATGCCGTCGGGCTCCAGCCATCACCTCCACCCGCCGTCGGGGGACGAAGACAGCGCCTTGGGCAGCCTACCCCCCGACGAGATGGACGAGTCCAGGCTGCGGCCGGTCGCCAACATCAACCCTTTTACACCGGATGGTAAGACACCCCTACAAGAAACAGAAAATACAAGATTTTGCCGTGGCATTACAGAATACCCATTTGCTCTTTTGCAAAGAAATGTCAGGTGGCACGAACATAATAAATACTCACACTATATCATATACAATGCTTAGTGAACCACTTTTTTGACTTAATCTAATATTGCCCCATTTAAAGGTGTTTTGTTTCTGTCATTTTACTGCAGCTAACCAAAAGCCCGACTAGCGCTTCCATTCTCTTCAAAACTCTTGCTAAATTAGTTGTAATGTTGCAGGGCAAGCGCTAAATAAGAAGAAGCGAGCATTATCCAAGACACCGACTTGGGACGCGACGCCGGAGCAACCGGCGAAGAGGCTCAGAGTAAGTTCAACCAGTCCAAAACCTTTTATCTAACTAAAGCATTATCCGTAATGCAGTCTTTTGCGAAAACTTTTCATAACATAACATACCCTCACGACCATATCCCTAATGGGTTAGCCAGAGGCACACTGTTTGTTGCCCTCATAGTGAAAGGAACATTCAGAAGCCCACATTTCGCCGAGGGATTTGAATCCAACGTGGTAAGCAACAAGGATAACCATGTTGTTTGGGTTTCTTAACGGTGTTTTCCATCACCGGAGAGTTGGCCGCAAATTGTACAATGAACACAAAGTAGGTGTGTTCCGGCTAGATTTGATCTCGGGACCACCGGATTCCGAGCCAGAGTGTTTAACCACTAGGCCGCGACGCTCCCTGCGATTTTTCTTTTTCCACTAATGAAAAGTAAATTTAAATTTGCACCAATTTAAATTAACTTTTCTCAGTTTCATAACTACAGTCCGTTCGCGTTAAGAATGCACTAATTTCATATTTGTCCTTCGACCTAGCACGTCCCCTTACCAATCAAATCGTTCCTAATTAGATAGTCAAGTCCACAGTGACCAGCTGAACGCATACTTTCGAACGCAAAGGTTGTGAATCTGTTTTTTTTTGTGTATGATCACTGCATTCTAAACGCGAACAGACTATAGCTTAATCTACCTATAAATAAATGTATTCTCTCCCCCAGGAATCGAACATATCCCGCTACAACGTAGAGTTCATCGAGCTCGGGGTAGTGGGTCGCGGCCAGTTCGGGCGTGTGACCAAGTGTGTGAACAAGCTGGACGGCTGTATATACGCGCTGAAGCGGTCGCTGCGGCCGGTGGCGGGCTCGGCCGCGGAGAAGGCGGCCTTGACGGAGGTCTACGCGCATGCCGCCTTGGGGAAGCACCCGCATGTCGTCAGGTGAGGCCTGGGCTGATAGGACGGTATTTATAGATAGATAGTGCACACCAAAACAACAGAAATCACACTTTGGGTGGCTTTATCGGTAAAAAGCGATCTCTTCTAAACAACTCACAGGTAGAGGAAAACTAACTAGGTAAGTGCACAAGAAATTATAATAGTAACCGACACTGACTCATTACTATGAAATCTCTTCTCGGTCGCGGCCAGGGCCCCAAGTATGCTAATTTTATAACACTTCAAATGAATCGTAATTGAGTCGCAATCGCCTAATTTGACACATTTTCTATGAAAAATGCGCCCCCCCTAACCAATCAACTCTATGTAACGGAATTAATTTAAAAATTACTGAATTTTTAACGCGAACATACTACAGTAAAGATGCTATTTCATGTGGTGACACCACACATGAAATAGCAAATTGAGTTCAATGCAAACATTGTTTGGCAACCAAAAAATATGTCTAATCTGTTTTGCATCAAACAGAACCAGAAACATTTTGGAAATTTTCCACCGCTTTAATATTTATTCTAATATTTGAGGACTTTTCGAAGACTTTTAAGATGACTGTAATAAATGAATAAATAAATAAGACCAATCCAAAAAAAAATGCAAGATCAATTCTCGAGTTATCAGTGTTGTAACAAACTCGATTTTCACTTCATATATCGACTTTTTGTAACTGCTTAACGTATGTTTTTATTTCAGATACTACTCAGCGTGGGCGGAGGACGACCACATGATAATTCAGAACGAGTACTGCGACGGCGGCGCCCTTCAGCAGAAGATGGACGCCGGGCCGCTGCCTGAAGGGGAACTACTGCTCGTTCTGCAACACATCGCCAATGGACTCGCGTGAGTGAAATTGTACAGTTAACGGCATGTTAGACTACCTATATACATGCATACCCTCACGATCATATCCTAATGGGTTAGTCAGAGGCACACTGATGGTTGCCGTCATGGTGAACCGAACATTCAGATGCCCACATTTCGCCGAGGGAATTTGAACCCAACGTGGTATCCGGGTTGCTTGGGTTTTATATTGTTGTTTTCCATCAGCGGAGAGTTAGCCGCAAATTGTACAATGAACACAAAGTAGGTGTGTTCCGGCCAGATTTGATCTCGGGACCATCGGGTTGCCAAAGTGTCAACCTCTGGGCCTCGACGCTCTCAATATTAGACTACCTATTTCCCTCTTTTTAATTTAATCTGAAAAAAATACATTTTTCTGCACAGAAATGCTGGAAATGGGTTGTCTGACATGCCGTTGACCGTACTAAACTTTAACAAAACAACTAACTTTCGCGAAATGATATTTCCCTGCAATAGAGAAAAAAAGTTTGATAGGAAATGAGTCGCTAGAAATGCTGTTGACCTTACTAAACTTTAACAAAGCAACTTACTAATGGCCGTGCACATAGCTGTGAAAATATTCGATACCCGCTAAATTGTGTACGAAGGTATTTACATCTAAGTACTACGTTAAAAGCAATCCCCATTTTAGGCAGTCTTAAGAATATCTTGCAGAAATCCTTATGAAACGCAGAAAATAAAAAGGAATCCTGGATTAATTGTGCACCTGCAAACCCTTTCTATAGTCTTTTTTGTGCTTGTAGGTTGTCTAGAAGCTATCGCTTTTAGCTATAAGACCGCCTAAATTGTACATAAACATGTAAATCAATGTAGTGTTTCCTTCAGATTTTATCAGAATGTCTGTTTCTTGTTTTAAATATATTTATTGATTATTTATTAATTTAAACTTTATTGCACAAATAGGGTACAAAAGGCGAACTTAATGCCATATGGCATTCTCTACCAGTCTACCTTTGGGTCGATTATATTTCGCGAACGTATCTTCTTAAGTCAGTAGTTGGTTTCTTTTGCCTTGTTAAATTGTTCTTTATTCATTTTATTTCTCACACTGTTATCTCTATATTTTTCTGCTTAGTCTTATGGTTAACTGGTAAAGATTTTATCGGCATTAAGTCCGCCATTTTCACCAAATTAGATAGATAGATATTCTTTATTGTACAAAAACATTACATTTGAAGCAAATAACAAAGAACAATGTACAATTTAGGCGGTCTTATCGCTAGAGAGCGATCTCTTCCAGACAACCTTCAGGTAGAGGATCGAAAGTGAATTAAATAAACCAAATTATTGTTTTAAAATAAAGACTAACCCCCTTATTCATAAAAACGAACGTAACGCTAACGCATTGTTTAAGCTATTGACGTGTTCTGTCACTTACTCGCAAATGGCGGCAGCAACAAGAATGACAGTGACAAAGCGATACAATAGTTATCGTGTTCTGAGCTGTTTAAGTTTTTTCATTACTCATACTCTGAAAGTAGGTCATTACTGACCTGAGAAGCGGGCTGAAAGTAACACTTTTCATCCCTAGGGAGAATCACTTTTAACTGACAGCTGTCAAATTATTTTTTAAAAAACTAGTTCTTTTTCACATTATCTATCGAACCATGTTCCAACCTTCTATACAGCCACGGTGTAAAATTTGAAATAAAGTTAAGTATTGATCAGAGAATGTTTTAAATAACTTTATTATAATCTAGTTTCAACAATTTCTTTAAAATAACTTAGCTTTGAGCAAAATATTTACCATTTTTCCAATGATGAAAATAATCATTCATTTATTTTTAAATCTTTTTCTTTGGCTAATTCTTTTATTTTTACTTTCCTCGTATTTGTAATGAAAAGCACAGTGTTTCCCTCGGGTGAAAGACTTATTTAGTCCCTCGAACTATTGGCGCCCTCACTTCGTTCCGGGCGCCAAACCCCGTCTCGGGACTAAATAAGTTACTTTCACCCCTAGGATAACAATGTACTATTATGAATAAGAGGGTTAATAAATAAATTTAGCACTCACATCCTTACAATGGTTAAAACCTTAAAATGTTTGTCTTTAGCTACATCCACTCGCTATCTCTAGTCCACATGTAAAGTCCGCCATTTTCCCCAAATCATTGTTTCAAAATGAATAAATTTAACAATAACATCTAACGTTAAAAACGTTCAAATGTTGTCCACAGTTACATCCACTCGCTATCTCTAGTCCACATGGACGTGAAGCCGGGGAACATTTTCGTGTGCAGCGGAGAGGGCGCTCCGGCGCACGACTCCGACGACGGCTACGACGACAACGACGCCCACGCACACCACACATACAAGATCGGTTAGTACATACGTCCCACTGCTGGGCACACGCACACCACACCTACAAGATCGGTCTATTCCTTTCTAATACCAAAAAGTAATACCAATGGTATTTGTTTGTAATCGTAATTAACTTCTATTCCGGACGAATACCAAAACTACATTGAAATATTTAAAATTTGGTATTCGTTCGGAACAGAAAATTATTTACGATGGCAAACAAATACCATTGGTATTAGTTTTTGGTATTAGAAAGGAATAGATCACGAGATGATAGATCGGTTAGTGACACACTGTAGCGTGTCTTTAGCTACACGATCGGTTAGTGACACACTGTAGCGTGTCTTTAGCTACAAGATCGGTTAGTGACACACTGTAGCGTGGCTTTAGCTACGACGACAACGACGCCCACGCACACCACACATACAAGATCGGTTAGCACATACGTCCCACTGCTGGGCACAGGCCTACACACTGTAGCGTGGCTTTAGCTACGACGACAACGACGCCCACGCACACCACACATACAAGATCGGTTAGTACATACGTCCCACTGCTGGGCACAGGCCTACACACTGTAGCGTGGCTTTAGCTACGACGACAACGACGCCCACGCACACCACACCTACAAGATCGGTTAGTACATACGTCCCACTGCTGGGCACAGGCCTCACCTCAACTATGAGGTGGAACGAGCCATACTCCAACACGCGGGCTCAGTTCGGATTGTTGGAGGGGTGTAAGGTTAGTGAGCAACCTTATTGTCAGATGTGCAACGTAATGTAAAAAATTTATTTAAGATGGGTTGCAGAAAATTTATAAAGACCTTAGGATGTATGTTACGTTGATGGTCAGATAAAGAAAAACCTCCATTCAGATTGGTACATGGTGTTTATTCTGACTTTTTGCGATACAGGTATTTAGATCTCACTTTCTTATAAGGTAACTATACTAGACACTGCTTCGATAATAAGATCTTTCGCAAGGTACCAATTTGGAAGGAACAGGGTCGCGTAACTCAGAAATTACTAAGGGTTCGTGTGGTGAGTATTATTGCATCTTTTACTAATAACAAAACTCAGAAGGAGTATAAATAAAACATGAGAATTAGAAAACATCAGAGCAAGCTGGTCTGCGGGTGCACTATCATAAGCAAAGACGGGTACAACCTGGTTCCTGCTATGGTCCTCGGAGATTTCTCACGAGGGAACCTGTGCCTCCTATGGTTTGTCCTCCTAATGATGTGCCAGATCTGTGCATCCACAGCGCTTCACTGCTGTGCCATGATATGACATCTTCTATGAAATTGTTCGATTACGTTCCTGATTGAAGTGTTTGACAAGAGAAGGAAGTTAAGAAAGAGTATTCATGTAGAAGGATTAATTAAGTCCCCTGAAACAAACAGAAAAAATAAGTATGGAGCTTCCTAACAAAGTTAAGCCGCATGGCAGATGGGTGACCACTTTCAAAAACTTACTCGGGCGTCCTGCTTCATATTCTTTGCCGGAACACACCGATTCTACCACCCACCCAGTCTGCTGGTAACATACGGATAATAACTAATGCTCGCTGAAACGAAATATGACGAAAAATCAGAGATTGCGTCAAAGAGGTTAGGACCGAAATATTTCCAAAATAAATAACTTTAACAAACATACCTCATTGTTTGAATCTGTCGCCTTCTACGACATCAACCTATTTCAGGCGATTTCATCGGCAAAGCCGGATTAACAATTTCTTTTAATTGCACTATTGTATCTCACACAATGTCTGCCCAAAATTAGAGAAAAAAAACTATCTGTCAAATCACTCCAAGGAAACGTCACTGCGGTCCGTTTCACAATCGATTTGATTTACAAAATGAAATATTTACTTGTTGTTTGAATTTAATAATTTAAGAATTGATATCATCTAGGTACATAAGAAAATTATGTAGTTTAATTATTTGTTTACTATGTAAAAGTTCAATGATGCATTTAATATAAATTAAGAGAAAAAAATAAGCAACGGCGCAATGACAAGCATCGACCTGCTATGTAGTACAGAATACAACCACTAGATGTCGCTAGCAGTTTTGAAAACAGCGTTTGTATTATTTAACTATCAAAATATAAACACTTGGAAAAGTGCAACGTTACAGATGTTATCAAGCCGCCCTAAGGCCTCTGACTAGGCTTAACGACTGACATCTAGATTGTCTGACTTGATATGTAACAAATATACTACTATTGTAATCAAACAAGATTGAAAAGAGTAACTATCGAGTTTCTTGCCGGAATCTTCTCGATAGAAGCAACTTCCGAACCGGTGGTAGAGTCACTTTGTTCATTTTCATTTTCTGTCTTGACGTGTCATAAGTGCTTGTAATTAAGCTTACATGAATAAATGATTTTTTTACTTTACTTACTTTACTAGTGACGTCAACCGGGACCAACTGCTTAACGTGCCTTCCGAAGCTCGGAGATGACCAAAATACACATCACTAAATTTCGGTCGGGTGGTCACCCATCCCTTTTCCGACCCGGCGTGTGTTGCTTTACAACAGCGATCGTCGCCGATCACTGTCACAACTGCGCCACGGGCACCTCAATGCCCGTGGCGCATGATCGGTTAGTGACACACTGTATTTATTTATTTATTTGCTAGCTGTCCCAACAGACTTCGTTTTGTTGTCAAACATTTAGTGTCACGTGACAGGTAGTAATATTTACTAAGAGGAAACCAAAATTGTGATTTTTACTATATTCCCAGCAATTTCTCATAATTACTCACCTTTTTAACCTTCCCTCGACCATTACAAATATTTTAAAACCAAAATTAGCCAAATCGGTTTAGCCATTCCCGAGTTTTAGCGAGACTAACGAACAGCAAGATGTATACAGGAGTTCCACAATCATACAATGAGCTTAGTTCTTAAATCAGCTAGTTACAGATATACATAACCTTACCAAAACAGTGAGTTACAAAAACCTAACTTATAATAATGATTTCTAATATTTACGCGAACACTATACATCGAAATAAAACAACTTTACGGATTCTACTCGCGGTGTTATATTTTCTTTCATTTTCTAACCCGACGTTTCGACTCCTTTACAGCAGTCGTGATCACGGGATGACAAAGATGTTCTATGTCACAAAACAGTACAAATTTTTTAGCAACCCTCACTTAACTACCGTCATTTCCACTAACATTATTGGAAATGTTCCTATCCACGCAGTACGAACTAACCGTATCCTGAGACCTCACAGTATTGTGCTGCCCTCTGGGATTGATCAAGCGTATAACAGGCTCCCAAGCTGGTGGTAAATTCCAACCATCCTCACGATTGAAATTCGGATGTTTTTTAATTTCAATAGCCTCTCGCAGCATCCTTGGTAAGTAACGATTCTCCCTAGCAAGGACCTGCGGTTTATCAAATCGTATGAAATGGTTGGGCTTATCAAGGGCATGTTCACAAACTGCTGATTTTGTAGATCTCCTATTCTTAATATCACCTATGTGTTCTTTGATACGCGTCCCTATGCTTCTTTTGGTTTGACCTATATACGAGAGCCCACAGTCACAATCAAGCTTGTATACACCCGCTGTTTGAAGGGGAATATTACACTTAACAGGTCTTAAAAATTGATTAATCTTCTTCGGCGGCTTAAAATAAGTTTTAATAGAAGCACGCTTCAAGATGTTCCCAATCTTGTCAGTGACACCCTTCAAATATGGCAATACAGCAGGCTGACGCTCAACTGTGGCTGGTTTCACTCGGTTTCTGCGACGTCGCGGTGCTTTGAGCTTGTTTTCACCCAGCATACGCTTGACATGCTGGACTTCAGCATGCAGGTGGTCATCATCACAGATCCGTTCCGCTCTCTGTAACAAAGTTTTACCAACAGTAGCTAACTGCGAAGGATGGTGGTGAGAATGACCGTTTAAGTACCTATCAGTATGGGTAGACTTCCGATACACAGTATGGCCCAAACTATGATCAGGATTCCTAATAACTAACACATCTAAGAAATGTCCAATCAGATTTTATCTGTGGAACGGATCGACCGGAGTCTCGAGCGGTTGTCAATTTATCAAAACAAATATTGGACCGGCCTACCGTTTCAGTTTTGGAAAAAGGTCTTAATTTCTCTGTAGCGCCGCGTAAAATACCTTATGAAGAGATAATCTGTAGTGTTGAGGATGCCTTGTATAAGAATACCATGAAGAAGGAGGATTTGGAGGCAATACGCCAGGATGTGTCATCCGTTCTGCGTCGGAGCAAAGTGCCCAAACTGAATCTTCCTCTTGATGAATATCGCGCTTTAAAGAACTTGCGTACTAGGCCAGAGCTGACTATCCTTCGTGCGGACAAGGGAAATGCTACGGTGGTGTTAGATACGTCGGATTACAATGACAAAATTTCATTTTTATTGTCGGATGAAAACACCTACAAACTTGTTAAAACCGACCCAACTAGTAAGATTTTGAAGCAGACCACCGAGCTTCTTAAGAAACACAGTGAAAAGTTAAATCTAGACGTGTCGTATCTTATACCATCGTGTGCCAAGCCTCCAAAGCTGTATGGGTTACCGAAGATACACAAACCACTTGCTCCCCTTCGGCCAATAGTAAGCCAAATCGACTCACCTACTTATCGTTTGGCTAAGCACTTGGCGAGGGTACTCTCACCTTTGCGAGGACAGACTACATCTCATGTGAAGGATTCCTACCAGTTCATTGGTGAGTTACAACAACTACAACTTTCTGATGATGAGACAATGGTTAGCTTTGATGTTCAGTCCTTGTTTACATGTTTACCAGTAGAGGATTGCATAGAAATTACTAGGAAAAGGTTAGTGGACTGTGATATGCCCGTTGAATATGCAGAGTTACTTAACCTGTGTCTTAGGGCAGGTTATTTGTACTGGAATGATAAATTCTACGTACAGCTTGATGGTGTAGCGATGGGATCTCCCGTGTCCCCTGTGGTAGCTGACATCTTCATGGAGGATTTCGAGGAGAAAGCTTTAGCTTCAGCACCTGTCGTTCCACGGTTTTACAAGCGGTATGTGGATGATACTTTCACAATTTTACCATCCAACAAAGTATCAGCATTTTTAGACCATCTTAACTCTATACACCCTAGGATAACATTTACTATGGAATTGGAAGCTGACAGTAAACTACCTTTCTTAGATGTGTTAGTTATTAGGAATCCTGATCATAGTTTGGGCCATACTGTGTATCGGAAGTCTACCCATACTGATAGGTACTTAAACGGTCATTCTCACCACCATCCTTCGCAGTTAGCTACTGTTGGTAAAACTTTGTTACAGAGAGCGGAACGGATCTGTGATGATGACCACCTGCATGCTGAAGTCCAGCATGTCAAGCGTGTGCTGGGTGAAAACAAGCTCAAAGCACCGCGACGTCGCAGAAACCGAGTGAAACCAGCCACAGTTGAGCGTCAGCCTGCTGTATTGCCATATTTGAAGGGTGTCACTGACAAGATTGGGAACATCTTGAAGCGTGCTTCTATTAAAACTTATTTTAAGCCGCCGAAGAAGATTAATCAATTTTTAAGACCTGTTAAGTGTAATATTCCCCTTCAAACAGCGGGTGTATACAAGCTTGATTGTGACTGTGGGCTCTCGTATATAGGTCAAACCAAAAGAAGCATAGGGACGCGTATCAAAGAACACATAGGTGATATTAAGAATAGGAGATCTACAAAATCAGCAGTTTGTGAACATGCCCTTGATAAGCCCAACCATTTCATACGATTTGATAAACCGCAGGTCCTTGCTAGGGAGAATCGTTACTTACCAAGGATGCTGCGAGAGGCTATTGAAATTAAAAAACATCCGAATTTCAATCGTGAGGATGGTTGGAATTTACCACCAGCTTGGGAGCCTGTTATACGCTTGATCAATCCCAGAGGGCAGCACAATACTGTGAGGTCTCAGGATACGGTTAGTTCGTACTGCGTGGATAGGAACATTTCCAATAATGTTAGTGGAAATGACGGTAGTTAAGTGAGGGTTGCTAAAAAATTTGTACTGTTTTGTGACATAGAACATCTTTGTCATCCCGTGATCACGACTGCTGTAAAGGAGTCGAAACGTCGGGTTAGAAAATGAAAGAAAATATAACACCGCGAGTAGAATCCGTAAAGTTGTTTTATTTCGATCTAACTTATAATTCTTTTAAAGCTAATTTATTTTATTATTTAGAATTATTACAAAATAATGTACCATGATGGTCGACATTTAAAGCTGTAGCGTGTCTTTAGCTACATCCACACCTACAATATCGGTAAGTGACACACTGTAGCGTGGCTTTAGCTACATCCACACCTACAAGATCGGTTAGTGACACACTGTAGCGTCTCTTTAGCTACACCCTTTTAATGTATTATGTACCTCAGTTGATGTTGTCCTAATTATAATTTTCTTTAACAGGTGACCTAGGCCACGTGACGTGTGTGTCTTCGCCCTCCGTGGAGGAAGGAGATTGCCGGTATTTACCTAAAGAAGTACTACAGGAGGACTTCACGCATCTTACGAAGGCAGACATCTTCGCATTTGGTGAGTTATTTACTAAAACTAAATTTATTTTCTGGGGTATCATTCTGCATGTGCATATCAAACGTTCGAATTTATCAGAGTATTCAAAAGGGTATAATCGTAATGATTGCGATCGTTTGAGTGAAAAGAACTTAGCGGAATAACTTTTTTGAAGTTTTTTGTAACACCTTCGTTTGTTTTGTTAGAATAACAATTCAAGGTGAAGCGAATAGACTATTAAAGTTGGAGTTTTCTCCTGAGGGAGATCGCCACTCTGCTTTTAATTCGGATAATTATTCACATGATTCTGATAACGTGTTCATAATAAATTATGAAAGTTATTTGACAGTAACAGGATACAACAGAAAGAGTTGAATAGATTGGTATGGAACTCCTTATGATTTTTTGTGTCTTGAAATGTCAAAAACTCTGGTTCAAATTTTGATTTTATACCTGTCTTAGAACAATGTTTCATGTTTTCATTTCTTATTTCAACCCTATATCTCGCGGAATTGTTATTTTACCTATTTCCTGCGTACCTTTAAAATGGATAAAATCATGATTAAAATAAAAATGTTTATTTCAGAACACATGATTCCACACATATTGCTAGTAAAAGAAACTTAATGCTTATAGACTAGAGTGTTATGAACATTATATGACAATGTATAATTTGCTGTGTAATTTATCAATTCAATTATCTGAAATCACCGTCGAATATACTTTCGCCACGTCACTCCTTAGAGCCTAAAACCTGGCTAAAGTCTAAATTATTTGCTAAGTCATAGCTCATAATACTGCAAAACACTTTTGGTCAAGTCAATTTGCGTAGTATGTTTATGACGTAAACGTGAATATATCTTGATTATATTTGTGATAAACGATAACAGTACGGTGTTTAATGGCGGCTGTAGTATGCTATTTGTAGATTAGTGACTACGTTAAATTTTGAATGGTATTTTCTTGTTACACTTTACTTTTGGCAGTTATATTACGGATAGGCATTAAGGCAATGATATTAAAATAAATAAGAGGTAGATAGGTTACTTGGGCTAAAAAAGTGGCACCCGAAATCAGAGTGCGAGTGCACCTGAGCAATTCATGCTTATAGGTCCAGACACATAGATACACGTAGATATTGCTAAATAAATGAACACACCCGGGTTCGGCGAAATAACAAAAACAAATGGCTGCCATTTTGTAGTAGAACGTAGTATTTTAACAATGGATTTGTTGATTAAATCGATTAAATTACAGGAACCCTATGGATGGATTTTAATGAAACTTTAAAATTATACAGCTTATGCATCGGAATTGGACATAGGCTACAATTTATAAAGATATGTTTTTTTTTTACCTGAAGTCCACGCGGACGAAGTCGCGGGCTGCCGCTAGTTGTGAATAAAATTTGGTGCTTTATGTCGGAAATTGTATTTTATTTTGATACTAGCTGTCCCAACAGACTTCGTTCTGTTGTCAAACATTTAGTGTCATTGGACAGGTAGGAACATTTACTAAGAGGAAACTAAAATTGAGATTTTTACTATATTCCCAGGATTTTCTCATGATTGCTCACCTTTTAAACCTTCCTTTGACCATAACAAATATTTCAAAACCAAAATTAGCCAAATCAGTCCAGCCATTCCCGAGTTTTAGCGAGACTAACGAACAGCAATCCATTTTTATATATAGAGATTTTATTTTTAACTACATCATTGCATTATACACCAGAAAACGAAGAATGTAATCAGCTAATCAGTAATGAATCTGCAAATGATGCACTGTTATCATAATCGGTTTTGAACTTCAGACAGGTATCTTCATCCATTAGGTAAGATATCAAATGACTGCCTAAAACTAAAATTTTAAATAATAGTAATGACAAGCAAATATTACTTTTGTTTTCGAACTCAACACTTTGAGACTATTTTTGACTTCTTTTCTTTTTCTTATAAATAAAAAACTGAATAGACGACGGCAATTGAAGTCCAAACGATCTAAGAAATAAATTTTGACAGCTACCAGTGAAATTAAAACTTTATGCAATGCCAAAAGGGTTCAAGTGTTCTGTCCAGCTCAAAAGTCAAGTCACAGCTCATGAATCGTGTTTCTATTGGATTGAAGTATAATTTCCAATGACATTGGCAGCTGTGAAAATGTATTTCTTAGATAAGTGGGACTGTAAATAACCAAAGATTATATTTGTGGGTTTTTGGAATTTAGGAATAAAATACAATAATTAATTAGTATTCATTATAATAAATAATAATACAAGGAACTGGATAGAAAGCTTATTTCTTTATGTCTTTTCAAAGAATATTCACCTTTATCGTCCTTCTCATGAAACCTTTTAAACCACTATTTCACTTCACTATACTTTTATGACTGCCTTACCCACATTCTCTCCGTTGAGCATACCAACAAACGCGTCGAAAATGTTATCAAATCCTTCTGTCACATGCTCAGGGGTCTTGAGTTTGCCAGAGTTGATCCACTCGACTAATTCAGTGAACGCCTCACCCCATCTAGGGCCCCAACGGGAAATCAAAAAGCCTTCCACTTTCAATTGTTTGAAGACCAAAGATGGCTGGAGAATAGGGGCGCTGGGGATGTTGACGTCGTTGTAGGAACTGATACTTCCACACACTGACACACGACCGTACTCGTTCATTTGGCTCATGATAATGCTGCTGATCACTCCTCCCACATTGTCAAAGTAACAGTCAACGCCTTTTGGTGCGGCTTCCTTCAACGCCTTACTAACATCAACGGTTTTGTAATTCAATGCCTTGTCGAAACCCAAGTCCTTTTCCAGCCATTGGCATTTTTCATCAGAACCGGCGAATCCGATTACTCTGCAGCCTTTAATTTTGGCTATCTGACCGACGAGAGAGCCGACTGCTCCAGCCGCTCCGGTAACGACGACTGTTTCTCCTGGCTTTGGTTGGCACAGATCCAAAAATCCGAAATATGCTGAAGCTCCAGGCATACCAACGGCTCCGATTCCCAAAGATGAGCTTAATCCTTTCAAATCGGGCAACTTGTACACGGTTTCCATCAGGCCGGTGCTGTCACTGGCATTTGCAATGGCGCGAGTGCACCAACCTTTGTGAGTAACCACTCGTGTGCCGACTGGGTATCTGGGATCTTTTGAATCTTCAACCACACCTACTTGGAAGCTGAACTGGTCGTAGGGTACGGTATAGCGGCTGTTGTAAGCCCTTTGGTAGGGGTCGACGCTGATCCATTCCGCTTTGACTTGAATCTCTCCATTTTTCAACGCCGGCAACTCGTATTCTTCTATTTTGTATTCCTCCTTCTTCGGGGGACCTTCGAACGTCTTGATTACGACGTACTTGCGTGCCTTAACCATGGTTGATATCGGTGGACTGCCGTTACCAGCTAGGCGTTGTGATATAAATACGTGTTTAAGTTCGGATTACTTATTTAGATAATGCTGGCAATAACTACTCTTAAAATTATTTTTCACAATTCACGTTCATGTGACTTTTTATTTTGATAAAACACATGCACACGCACACGCTATAACTGAATACTGAATAACGACGAAGCATGACTGTGTTAACAATTCCAACTGAGTATGAATCGACAGGTACGCAGAGGAACAAGATAATGTTTACTAAGGTAGCAACCATGGTGCAATATTAATTAAGAAATTTTGAACTATTTATCTTTTCACGATATGTAGTGATTCCCTTTTTGAAGACAAGTAAATTTTTGGGTTCCGTACCTCGAAAAGGGGCGTCCATAAATTACATGAGGTGTTTTTTAAAATTTTCTGTCCTGCCCTCCACCCTTGGTGAGATGTCGTGAGATTTTATTCAACCCCCTCCCCCACCCCCCAATCTCACGTGAGATTTTTTAGGATGTGGATTTCTTACGTATATGCGTTGGGTTGTTATTGGAAAAAGCAGTTTGCTCTGCGCTTTTATTTAAGACTAGTTAAGAATAGTAATCAATATTGCTGAGACTTATAAATGTTATAAAAATTTAACAATACAATACTTAAATTATGACTACTGTGACGTGACAAAAAAATGCGTGATATTTGTCGAGACCTCTCCCTCTCCCTCTCCCCACCGTGAGATTATATGAGATTTGACTCGACCCCCTCCCCCCCCCCCCTAAATCGTCTCGCGTAATTTATGGACGCCCCCAGAGGGAAACACGAAATATAGGATGACTTTGCTGTCCGTCCGTCTGTCTGTCCGTCAAGACCCTATTTCTCAGAAACGCCTACTAGAGGTATGTATGTAAATGTAATGTATGTATATATATGTTTCTTGCCTTTGCTTGTATTGACATAGAATTACTAGCGAATGGAGACTCCTTATAAGCATGAAATGCCTGCGGTAGGAGACTCCGCTCTTTCAGTCGTCTCGTATTATATTTAATATTCTAAAAGTTACTTAAGTATCGAGCTGGAATTTATAACAAATACTCAGGTCTACTGTTTCTTACAGCTGTCAAACTTTCCATAACCTATTGGGAGAAAATGTAAAACAAATGCAATTCGTGAAGTGGTTTTATTTAATAGTGTTCTGTAGAATATAGATATAATTAATCGCTCCTCTTGTCGCTGTGCTTGGTTCTTGTGGTCTTTTGTATAGGACACAAGTTCGCTCTTGTGTGGAATATTACTATCATCGCTGGGACGGTTCCGCCTAGTACTCGCTCGGAGCTCTCGATAGCTTGCAGCGGCGCGCTATCCGCATCATTGGTAACCCAGAGGCAACTATGGCTCTGCTCTAGAGCCTTTCCAACTGTGTGGAGACATTGCCAGGTCGAGGGTACTCTACCGGCTGTACAGCGGCGAATGCTCTGACGAGTTGTTCCAATTGATCCCATCCTCACCCTTTATTTATGCAGGCCTTCAAAATGAGATTGACCAGCTAAGTAGTTTTCCATTACTGTGCTTGTCAAACCCATATCTGGACCTCACAGCTGCTTTCCAGCAGGTGGAGTGAGGTCATCTTGAAGACCACTATAAAAAAAAGTCACGCCGATAAGTTTTGAATATTATAAATGTAAGAGAGAGTGCGGGCCAGCTCCAACGGTATCCTGAAGACTGTCGCAGAGAGAAATGACTCTACTATTATGAAGCACTTCGTCCGTGTGCTAAAACCGGCTGGTCAAATTACCACTTTAAGTGATTAACGGGTTGGTAGATGGAGCGAGGTGCCGTTTATTCTATTTTTGTATGATTACCTTTTACTTTAATTATTTCATTTTTTTGTACTTCTTTACTAACTTATTTTAAGTCACACTAACACGAATGGATTTCTGTTATTTATCCATAAATAAATAAATTATTATTATTTTTATTATTCAACTTTTGGCAGTTGTATATCTGAGGAAATCACTCACAGTTTGAGACGACACTGCGCAACATGTTTCTGTCTCGTTTAGGCTCTAGTAAATAATCATACTAGTAGGTGTATATTGGGAAGTATACTTCATTTTTTTCTTCACCACTCGCTCTCTTCGTTCGCTCATTCGAAAAAAATGAAGTACCTTCCCAATATACACCATTAATTAGTAAAAACGTATCGATTTTGTTCTGAAATTGAAGTACCTTCCCAATATACACCATTAATTAGTAAAAACGTATCGATTTTGTTCTGAAATTTCAATCCTGTAGTGTCTAATCTGATGAAAAGAGCATAAAGCATTCATGAAACCGTTTTAAATGGTTTATAACTTGTGACAACATTAAAAGTAGTCATTTTTATGAAACCCGTGGAACTTGCCAGACAAATTTATTCAACAAAAATGAAGTTCCTGAAGCAAAAAGATTCATTGCAATTGGAATGCATCTGTCCTTCTACGTCATCAACAGAAACTAAGCGACATGGTCCTTTACTACCAAACACAATACGCAGCATCGTTTGTGGTCCTTCCAACTGCGGAAAGACAAACTTGGTCCTGAGTTTATTACTACACCAGGACGGTCCACGTTTTTGTAACCTTTATGTCTACTCGAAATCATTATATCAACCAAAATACATCTTCCTGGAGAACGTGTTGAATGAGGTGGCAGACATATCTTATTACAAATACAATGATAATAATGCGGTCTTGAGTCCGCACGAAGCATTACCAAACTCAATTATCATATTCGACGACGTTGCTTGTGAAAATCAGAATAATATACGAGATTACTTTGCAATGGGTCGCCATAGAAATATTGACTGTTTTTATATCAATCAAACTTACACCAAAATACCCAAACAATTAGTGAGAGACAATTCTAATCTTATCATATTATTTAAGCAAGATGATGTAAACCTTAAACACGTTTATGATGAACATGTAGGCTCTGATATGTCATGGTGTAAGTTTCGTGAAATGTGCTCCACTGTTTGGAGAAAACCTTTCAACTATTTAGTTATAAATAAGGACTGTGAACGAAACAAAGGATGTTACCGGCTGAACTTCGATACATTCATAGAAGTAGACTAATCTTTTTAAATAGTTGCTAGGTTACTGATGTTTCAGTTTGATTAAGATTGTCAGTCAGTGTGGAGTCTTTAACGATGGAACGAAATCTCAAAGAACAAATTGTAAAGTCTGCTGCAGCTGTGAAAAGAAAGGTGGATATTATGAAAGATTACAAAAGAACAAATGACATAGCCCTCGAAACATTATTCAAACCCATTATCAACCCCCTAAACCAAATGTCAAGTAAAAAAGATGACAATAAACAATATAAACATGAAGAATCAACGCCAGTGAACCATTTAATGAAAAGAACCAAATATTGCGAGAGCGAGTCATCAAGTACCTCTTCCGAAAATGTTGAAGAACCTGTCTCTGATGGGGAAATCACAGATCATGAGATTTTTATGCCTTCTAACAAGACTCTTACTACATCCCCATCAGAGGATCATGATGTTAATGAGAACTCATTTAAATCTCTCCAGTCATCACCAAGTATTGCTAACGATTCTCTATCTTGGTCCGTGTCATCTGAAGTAATGAAAGATATACCTTATGGTGTTAAACATGAGCGAGGAAAATTATGGCTTGGCAAAACTCGTGTTTATGACGACGACAGAATATTGAAAATTGGAAACCGTAGCCTGAAAAAAACCATAGGGCTTCAAGAATTACTGTACAAAAAGGTACCAAATTTAGAAAACGTTACAGACGAGGACTTGCAAAATTACAGATTATTACTTATTGATACTAATGCACACAAACGTCATTGCAATCCTTCTAAACCCATAAACAGTAATAAAGGTTTTAAATACATGAATATTATTAAACCGTTATTCAAGTTCTCAAGAAATCATACCAGTAGTGTTGAAAGTCTTCCGCAAGGAGAAGGGGTAAATATATTAAAAGAAGTTAAGAATGATACTGATTTGATTTACTGGAACGATCCTAATGAGTTAGTGGAAAGATTACAACTTTTACTGGCTTCATGGACAGCTGGTAACACAGGAGTAAGAAATGAAATTTATGCAATAATCGAAGAATTGCATGAAGCTGGCATTATCAAATACAAGAAATATATAAAGCTTCCATCTGGTGGACCGGGCAGTACCATTGCACTAGAGAAGCCGACAAGACGATAATGAATGTAGACAAATTCGGTCATCACGTTCATAAGCGTTTACGACAATCTTTAAATGCTGATATTATTACAGATGCATTAATAAGGTCCGAAGCAGGAGATTTTGATTTAAAATTATCGAAATTGAAAGGACTGTCACTTCCCGAGAAGGACGATGAAGCTGTAAGTAAAGAATACGTTGATAAATGTATTCACGAACTAAAACAAGAAATAAAAACAGTTCAAAGTAATGTTAAAAAATACCTAAATAATCTAGAAAAACTGACTGTTGAAAATTTGAATACATTGTATTACACTAAAAAAGAAGTTGATCTCATGATTTCACCAAAACCTACTCAAAATGAGTAAAGAAGATTTAGTTCATGAGTTGCACAAAGCAGCGAGAAGGAATTTTTGTCGTCGGCATACGATTATCAAAGGAATGGATGATTTATGGCAAGCTGACCTCATGGATTTTCAAAAATATTCGTCGTATAATAACGGACACAAGTATGTTCTTGTAGTTATTGATACTTTATCGAAATACGTTTGGGTTAAACCGTTGAAGTCAAAATCAAAAAAGTGTGTAACGGACGCAATGTGCAGTATACTATCAGAGACAAGAAGAAAGCCTAAAAATTTACAAACTGACCTGGGTACAGAGTTTTATAATGATTATTTTAAGCAGTTGATGAAAAGGCATAAAATAAATCATTATTCTACGTACTCTGTAAAGAAAGCCTCCATAGTAGAACGTGTGATAAGAACTCTTAAATCTCACCTTTACAAAATTTTCAGTCTATATGGAAACTATCAATGGTTTCAAAATAATTTAGACATCACTGTGGAGAATTATAACAGTACTTTACATCGCATAACTAAATTTAAACCAATCGATGTAAATCAATCGAATGAGATTCTAGTAAAGTCTAATATAATCAAATCCCAACAGTCAAAGATACGACGAGGAAAAACTTTTCAAGTTGGTGATTGTGTACGTATAAGTAAACACAAAGGAGATTTTTACAAGGGTTACACTCCTAATTGGTCAACCGAAATATTTCTCATAGTAAAAGATAATCAAACTAGTCCCCCAACGTATCAAATACAAGACAAACACAAACAAAATATTCTAGGTTCTTTTTATGGATACGAATTACAGAAAACCAAGGTGCCGGAAATTTACCTTATTGAGAAAATTATTAAGAAAAAAGGAAACAAAATTTATGTAAAATGGCTAGGCTTGAGTGATGAAGACAACAGTTGGGTTAAAAAAAGTGATTTAGTTTCATAGTATATAAATAAAATAATTTGTGCTATCATCTCACTTTTTGCCTATCGATGAAGAAAGGCAGTGGTATAATTAATAACTTGATAGATCGTTTACCGTTTGAACTACATTTACCTGGGTATCAATTTTGTGGGCCCGGAACGAAACTTCAGAAACGATTAATTAGAGGTGATCGAGGGGTGAACAAATTGGATGAAGCTTGCATGCACCACGACATTGCCTATATTAACAAAGATTCGCGTGCTCGACAGATAGCTGACTTAAAACTGTTGAATATGGCAAAGAGAAGGTTGAACTCGAAAGATGCCGGAAAAGGAGAAAAACTTGCATCATGGGTTGTGAAAAAAGCGATGAACGCAAAAATTAGGGCTGGTAGTGGTATGAAGTCATTCAAAAAGGGTGTTAGGAAAATTAAATCACGGTTAAAAAAAATCAAATCCAAAGACAGTCACACTGCCATTAAATATGCCTATGCAGCTGCAAAAAAATTATTTAGTAATAAAAAAGGAATACGTTTGCCGCGTTGCATTCCTCTTCCAAAGTGCGGAGGGCTTTTACCACTTATTCCTATATTCGCAGGGTTATCAGCTTTAGGTTCACTAGCTGGAGGGGCAGCTGGTATAGCTAAAGCTGTTAACGATTCCAAAGCTGCACAAAAAAGTCTTCAGGAATCTGAAAGACACAACCGAATGATGGAAGCTGTTTCTATCGGGAAAGGGTTATATATTAAACCTCATAAAACTGGCACTGGTTTATATCTAAACCCATCAAAAAACTAATTAAGCGGCTACCCAAACGTGCTCTCACCAACATAGATATATTAGAACATGCCTATGATATTCCCTATTTTCGTGGAGTCTTCATGAGAGATACATTACCTTTGAAACCCAAAAATATAGAATGTGGAATATTGAATTTAGACAGCAATAAAAACCCCGGCACGCATTGGGTGGCCTTCGTGAAGCACAATAATTACGTAGAGTATTATGATAGTTTTGGCAATTTGAAGCCTCCTCTAGAATTTGTTAAATACATGAGTAACTTATCTATAAACTATAACTTTGACCGACAGCAAACCTTTGGCACTACAAACTGCGGTCATTTATGTTTAAAATTTCTGAGGAATTATTGGAAAAACATTTAAATACTGTGTGAAATAAATAAAAGTATCAGTTCAAACATGTCTTTTACTGTATCTATAACTGGAAGCGGAGCCTCCTTGAGCACAAACTATTCCCCTACGTTGGAACTTCGAGGAGATTACGAATGCGGACTTTTGTCATTTTCAACCTTCAATTCTATTCCCAATATAGATGAAAGGAACAATAAGTTTTATTATGGGGAAAATGAAGTCATCAAAATTCCTGAAGGGTCTTATGAGCTTCAAGATATTTGCGATTATTTGAAAAGTAATATTAAACATACCGTGTTAACATTAACATGCAATAACAATACATTAAAAACGAATATTTTCTGCTCCAAGAATATTTATTTTGATAAAGCTGAATCATTGGGACAAATTTTAGGTTTCGGTCAACAAACAATAAACGCAAATATAAGAACTGATTCACAATATCCTGTCAACATTCTATCAACAACCATCGTAAGGATCGAATGCGATGTTGTCAGTGGTTCTTTTGTAAACGGAAAAGGAAGTCATATTATTTACGAATTCGTGCCTAATGTACCACCCGGTTATCGTATAATTGAAATACCTAAAAATTTAATTTACTTTCCGGTAAACCAAAGTTCTATTAGCGCTATTAATATAAGGTTGTTGGACGCTGAAAATAAAGAGATAAACTTACGAGGTGAAGAAGTACAACTTTATTTACATTTCAGAAAAAAATGTTAAATTTCCATAAAAACCCGTCTACATCGTGTGTTCAATTCAGTTCTAAAAAAACATCCCGCAAAGACACACCGATTCAGCTAAAGAATAAGCTTACTAAAAGTAATAAGGAGTTTCTTAAATTAGTAGGCTTGATAAAATGAATATTTTAAATATATCACAACAAGCTTCATACGATACCAGTATTGAAAGTTTTGAGTATCATTCATACAAACCATATGTGTCAAGTTTCAACAAAAATGATGAAATACGAATTCCTATCAACCAACAAGATTTGTATGTACTGCCATCACTAAGTAGTTTATACATAGAGGGAAAAGTGAATGTGTTTAACAGTACCACTAAAGCAAAAATAACAAATGTTCATTTCGTTAATAATCCGATACTATTTCTGTTTCAAGATATAAGATATGAATTGAACGGAGTAGAAATAGATAAAATTAAAAATGCTGGTGTTACTTCAACTATCAAATCTTACCTATCTTTAAATGGTGATGAATCCAAGTGTGGTCGAGTTTGGGGGTGGTCAACTACAGGATCGAATAACACTGATAGTGGAGCATTTTCAGCATCCATACCGTTGAACAAAATTTTAGGATTCGCTGAAGATTATGAAAAAATTATTATAAACTGTAAACATGAGTTGGTGTTGCTTAGGAGCAATACGAATCTCAATTCTATCAAATTAAATGCAGGAGAAGTTGTCGACGATATTGTAATTAATAAAATTGTTTGGCGAGTTCCACACATCAAAGTGTCTGATCGGGAAAGAATTAATTTGCTAAAACATTTAGAGAAAGATCGAGCTATTCAACTCGCGTATCGTAATTGGGATCTATACGAATATCCACTACTACCTAAGACACGTAAGCATACTTGGTCGATAAAAACTTCATCACAAATCGAAAAACCACGGTTCGTTGTTATTGCAATGCAAACCAACCGTAAACATAACGCTGCCCTTTCAATGGCTGAATTTGACCACTGTCACGTGCGTGATGTTAAAGTATTTTTGAATTCATCGTATTATCCTTATGAAGGTTTAAACATCAACTTTTCAGAAGATAAATTTAGTTTATTATATGAGCAGTACGCTAGATTCCAACAGTCTTACTACGGACGCCGACCAGAGCCGTTGATGAGCATGAAAGAATTCAGAGACATTGCTCCTATGTTTGTAATCGACTGTTCACGCCAACACGAGACGTTAAAAGGATCGATAGACGTAAGAGTTGAAATTGAAACAGATCAAGAAATACCAGATCAGACAGCTGCATACTGTCTAATTTTGAACGATTGTGTATTTGAGTATAAACCTTTGAGCAATATTGTGAAGAAATTATCATGAATAACGATACAGTGATTGTGGATTTGCAAGGATTCAAAAACCGTAAAAATGAATTTTTAGTAAAAGAATTCGTTATAGCAACTCTGGAGTTTACTCAAACATTCTTAATCAAACCTCCATATCCATTTACTAAATTAACTGAGGAAGAGAAACGACATGTTAAATGGATAGAAAGAAACAGAGGTTACCAATGGAGTGAAGGGTACATCGATTTTCAAGAATTTCATAGAACTATCAAGCCTCTTCTGAAAGACATGAAAATTATTGTAAAAGGTGAAGAAAAGATTAAATGGGTGGCAGAGTTGTGTGGTCATGATAATATTGTAGATATAAGTTATACAGGTATACCTAATCTTAATAGTTTAAATGACCTGTACAAAACTAATATGTTTAATTGCTTGGTTCACAAAAATAAATGTGCTTTAAGAAGTGCTTTGTGTATTAAAAAATGGTGTTTTTTGAATGGATACTCATTATTTGACTTGACTGTTTTTACTAAATAATTTATTGATTAAGTAATTGTGAATATACATAACATTAAATATGATCAATGCATAGTTTTATTTAATTCTACCTACCTAACGAATTTAAATAATAAGTAAAAAATAACAAACACAGTTTTTCACATGACGTATTTATTTTAATAATATTTCTGATATTTATACAAGTGTACAGGTTAAAACTAGTCTTATATCTAAAATAAAGTTTAAAGCTAATAATTATTATTATCACTAATTTTCCTACTTATTTTTTTAATCACTGTTTCTGTTTCGTCCATTATGTCATCCAACGGTTCTTTCACAATATATTGTGCACTTAACACTACATTATCTTCATCACATTCAATGTCCGATTTGTTGAGAGATTCACCGCTTATATCTATCACTTTTATTTTAATAAGGCGTATTCCTCGCTGATGCTCATTATTAATCACGTAGGAGGTTCTGCGCAGTCGGTTCTTCTTGCATTTATGATTCTTCCGCTTCGCTTGCCTCTCTTTGGGTGCAGGGCTAGACCGATAAAGTTCAGGACAAGCTTGCCGAAACGCACTAGCAGTTGAGAAGGGATCTTGTGCGAACTGACTGAACATGATGTCGGATTCAGACATTTTCTGTAACAAAAAACAGTAATACATATTATCAATCATTTGTACAAATGTAACTTTCAAACAATTTTCTAAAAAATAGTATACTTACAGATAAGTAAATAGCACACCACTTCACTCGAGCTCAGAAACTAAAAGAATGACATGACCAACACCTCACTAAAATAGTTTTGCATAGTTTTAAAATTTTACAAGCTAAACACTTTTAAATGGAACATGCAGGGCTGTCAATCCACATTTTACAATGTATGATTTTATCTGTAATGTATTAAATCCTACTCCTTTTTAAAGTTGATTATAAAATCTTATCGTCTTGCAGTTAGTTTGGGTTCGAATTATAATTTATAGTAACAATCATCCTGTTGTTAGGTGACCTACTATATTATAATTGACTCTCTTATATCACAGCTCGATACGCACTGTGATAGTTTGATGATGTTCATAAAACAAGTTTTGGCAAGTATGAGCTGTAATTAACGTATTGAAA
This sequence comes from Udea ferrugalis, assembly GCA_950022985.1. Classification (NCBI taxonomy): domain Eukaryota; kingdom Metazoa; phylum Arthropoda; class Insecta; order Lepidoptera; family Crambidae; genus Udea; species Udea ferrugalis. Next base: position 6,176,260 of record OX465544.1, read on the forward strand.
CTAAAACAACATTATCAAAAATATTTTTTTAACTTTCATAATATGTAACTGACAACCCTCGTAGTCTTAGGTAATCATAACAGGTTGAAACTTGCAGAAATCATCACGTGTGCACTACTTATGTTGTATAGGTTTTTGAGCAGTAGCTATGAACTAATTAAGTAGGCAATTCAAACCTGGGTTTGAGTTCAGCAATGAAACAAAAAAATTGGTGAAATATTTATTAAACAACTAAACACAATTATTCTTAACATACAATCTTACGTGGTCTAAATCTAACATAACAACAAACTTAAAACTAGATACTTGACTTAACTAGTCCAATCTATTGTAGCTAAATTAAAAGGTACTAGATTTATGTCCCCATGCTAATGTGTCTATATTGTTTCTTAATAAGATACGTTTATCATCATTAGATGATAAGGCTACTTTATCAACACACTGAGTGAATATTTGGTGTTTGATAGATTTGAAAACAATGTTTCTTTTGCGAATTATTTCCTTTTCCAACAAAGCTTTATGATAGTCTTTGAAAAACAGTTTGTTGACTACAGGTTTTTTAATACCTTTAGCTTTCTTAATTTCTTTGGTTTCAGTTTTGATACAGTATAATTTTGATCTTAAACCAACAAATTCTGTAATAAGATGTCCGCCAAGTTCATCTTTGAACAATCCAGGTATTTTTTTATTTTCGCGTTTAATACCGTACGTATTATTTTCTTCATAGTTACTTGTATCAAAATATCCTTGAAAATTGTGTCTCAGATCTTTATATATATCACTAGTTTTCACCGAGTACAAAAAACTATCTGTATCTGTGTAACAAAGGTTTAAATTACGACCATAAAATGGTTTCATTACAGAATAATGGAAATTATACATGTGGCTTTTGGAAATTTCTAAAACCGTAAATCCAATATAAATAGGTTTGTCAAGTACAACTGATTCTGGCTTCAACTGAACTGCCACAAAATTTTCTGAAAAAATGGTAGAACTATGGTAATTAGGCCTCGCTATTAGTTGTTCTGCAGTGACCATTTTTTTCGTTCTATTTTTTGTATCAACCCACTGATTGACTAGTTTTACATCAAGCCTTTTTTCGGTGTCCTCTAAAGTTTTGCCGAAAATGCTATTATTTAATAACTTAAAAAAATCCTGTTCGAAACTTGACTTTGCCTTTTTTCGTAACTCTGTATTCAAATCAATGTATTGTTTTAAATAAGGGCTTTGTCTGAATTTAATTACTCTATGAATCTTTGTGAGCTTCAAACCATGTGATAAACACGTTTTCAAATGCGCATAATGGATAACGTAGTTAAATTTGTCATATAAGTTCGGTATTAATTTTGGAGTTTTAGATCCTGGTGGTGAAAATTTTTGTGGGCAAAATGGTAATTCATTATGCAGGTCATGTAAATTCTCGGGATATTCTAAATCAACTTCTAAAATAAACCCTTCTTCGGAATCATCGGGTGTTTCAAGGATTTCAATTTGATCAATATCTGAAACATTCAATAATCTAAAATCCGAATGAGGTAAATAAGAACACATCGCATAGCCGTACAAATTATTACAGTCTATGTAAAATAAAAAGTTATCGGGGTATGACGTTTCATAATTTGTTAAGTATTTATTGTTTGCTTTCGCATACCTCGTAGAACATAAACATACTCCCCCGCGAATACCTTTCTGTATTAATCGAATTATTTCTAAGTCATCAATTAGCTGAAGTTTTACATTCGTTTTAAGGAGCATTGCGTCAAAACTCAAACTAGGAGCTGTCAGATAAAATGAAGGATCTAACTTGTAATTTGTTTTACAAGTGCAACGAAACTTTTCAAATACATCTGCTAGTAACAAAACGTCAGATTTCAAATATAAATCTGTGTATTCACCCAAAGTTTTTAAATTGAACTCATTCCAGACCTGTTTAGCATGGCTATAGTCAGATTCTGAAACAGTAGTGTCACTAAGGCTCGAATAGAAGCATTGCTGTGGAGGCAATTTTTTCTCTTTGTACGAGTCCCAGGTAGACATGTATTCATACGGATACACGCCTTTCCGTCTTAACAATTCGAACCTCTCAGATTCTGGGAAAAAATTAAGCAAATGAATAAAATCTTTCTTATCTAGATTCGATACAAGTTTTTCTAGGCTTGTTCCCAAAAATTTAAAAGAGTCAACGAAACGAACCGCCATATGTTTATTGTCATGTGTTGTAAAAAACTTAGTGAATGATATGTAATTTTCTTTGTTTTTAGCTATAACTTTTATTGGTCCTGATGTTTGTCCCAGTTGACTTATAAATAAATGACTGTCGTAGCCAGACAAGTTATGAAAAAAGACAGGAACAAATTGTGGTAAACGATAGTTAAGATTACAGTAAGAATGAGCTGCACCGCGATAGTTGCCTGTCAAGTGGCAGTGGTCCCGAACTTTATCATCGAATAATAATTGACTGCATAAATAACATACTTTTGATTCCTTGAATGCGCAAACTTCTTGTGTGGTTAGTTTTTTCATAGGAATTGTATTTTTATAAATTTGTAAAATTTGAGATACATCCTTTTTTAGGTTATTTATGAAAACTTCAACACAATCTTCACCGCGATAAGTTACGTATCGATTTAAAGAACTATTATAAGAACAAACAACATAATACGCAAACGCAGCCGGTACATGTTTTTGAAACAGTTTCGTTGAACTGGAACTGGGTTCGTTAGGACTGGGCTGCAATAAAGATTCAAAGTCAGCATAAATTACAAAAGGCATGTCTTGCATTTTCTCATAGTTCTTAAATTGAATAAATGTACCCGACTTTGGCAAAATAGTCGCAACCCCACCGCACACATGAGCGTTTAATTTACGTTCGTTTTGAAAAAATATCATGCAGTCGTCACAAAAAAATATTTGACCATGATGTTTTGTTACTTGCGACCTTATTAAGCGGCTTAGGTTTTTAATCAAACAATAATGTGAAAGATTACCTCTTTCTATGTACAATAAGTTTATGTGATTGCTTTTTTTACTCAACGTGCGGTACAATGGTCCAACAACATTTGTTTTGTTTTTGAGTCCATATACATTAACGCTTATATTAGGATTATTTTTCTCAAATCTTTTTATGTCGGGAAACTTAACCGGAAACGACATTTTATTTACATTGAGCACGCTCTTAAAATGAGGATAAGAAGATGTTCGATGCCCGTTGCTGTCTGCAGGAAATAAAGCTGCCATTATGCTCCATAAAAAACAGAACTCATCTTTATTTTGAATGTTAACACATGCGCGTTTGAGTTTCAATGCTTTTGGCAAATCAATGAATCTAGATGCTCTCAGAGGATTGTACTTATTAATGTTAATTTCTAAGTAACAATTACGTAAAAATAACCAACCGCTATCTCGTTCTTCAAACTCGTCTACTTTAGAAGTAATCACGTTGATAACTTGAGAGAAAACTTCTTCAAAATCAAAACTATTATTTATTACAATGTTTTCCGTAGCAAATGACTTTATTTCGGACTTGTTAGAATCATTCGATCTTAAAAGAAATTCAGCGAATAATTCAAAGTTAACTTTGATGCTATCATAAGTTAACTGGCGCGCTCGTAGCAGCTGAGCGGCGCGCGCGCGCAAGCTGCGCATGAACGAGGCCGGCGCCTGCACGGCGCTCCCCGCATCACCACACAACCTGTACGCTGCGATGCGACTGCGGAAAGCACTACCTATTTTCTCAATACCATCGCTTTCTTCAATAGCAGAGTTATTTTTATGTATTGTACTCTTAAGATGAGCGGAAAACGCTTTGCTTTTAACAGAAATATTACAAACGGAACAATATATCGATCTGTTTGACATTGTTACTTGATGTAAAAGAAAAGATTGATTTAAATTTAACTAAAATAGATTGGACTCTTATTTCTTAATGTTTAGGATGATAACTTATTTTTTGTTATCGACAAAAAACCGTCCTTCGTCGGTAAAATCCGCGCGTGCTCGCTTGACAAACTTGCGCAGCAAGTCCAGCTGTTCAGCGTCAGAATCGGTTCTATATTTAAGCGATAATACCGCCTTCTGCCAGCGATCTCTCGCCGGTATCGACTTGATGTCCGCTGAGTTATAGAGTCGGAGCTCCACGAACAGATCGCCGGATAGGTCAGCGGTATGACGTAGGTTACCATCCGCCACGCGGCGCGTGAGCACGGATTGCAGGGAAGGCGCGGCGCGCGTGCGGTTGACGACGATCTCCGGCTCGTCGTCTAAGTCCAGACACCATCCATCAGACCGAGCTCGCTTCGGTACGCTGCCTTCAGCTGGCTTGCGCTTCGTAGGTCTTTTAGCCGCTTTACTGGAACTGAAATGATTAAGTTAGATGAGAAACTATTACTTACTATGCTTCGTGGATTATTTAATTAAGAAGTTTGCTAGGTACCAAACAATCATAACCCTCCTTTGCTTTGACGTAATCAGGAGAAAAAAAAGGTATGTATCACGTACATAACTATAAAGGTATAAGGTACATAGAGTTCATAATTTATAAAGTCAATATTTTCTAATGTTTGGTTTAAAAAAGATTTGTTTTGAAAAGATCTGGTCATTACGTTCCTCGCTATGATTTTACATAAAACTTACCGCTTATTTACTTCGTCGTCCGTGTAAAAAAGTTCTTTTATAAATTTCGCCTTCCTCTTGGCCCCAGCCGTCTTGTTGCTCCTGAAAATGAAAACAAAAGTATTGGTTCAAATGTTAAGTATTCACGTTCATAAACATAAGCGTTATAAGTGGTTATAAGAATCTTCACTGTTTGTCACAATACTGAGATGCAGGTCGTTATCTCACCGTTTTTTAGCACACTCGTCTTCAGAGTCGCTAAGTGGTGGGATGGTCTTCCGTGCTCGGCGTTTGGAGGGCTCGGCGTCAGAATCGCAAAGTGCTGGAGTGGCCTTCCGTGCTCGGCGTTTGGAGGGCTCGGCGTCAGACTCTGAGTGCTTGTGCACTGCCCGGCGTTTAACTTCAACCTCGGAGTTGCATTCGATGTCAGACCTATCATATGAAGAATAAAAACAAACATGTAAAATAAAATCTTTATCGTTTTAACATAGTAAATTGAAGATAAAACTTACGAACATGATTGATTTCTGCTGAATTTTCTTGCTGTAGCACTAATAACGTTGAATAACTTCTTGATGGTCCTTGATGATCACTCACTGTCACTGATGTTATGGTTTTCATTGATCTATAGCTCCTAATTTATTCAAAAATATTGCAAACTCAGACAAAGAGGAGCATAACATTTTTACTGTAAAACTCCAATTTTACTAGGAAGTGATCGCAAAAACGACCTATAAAGTCTTTCCAATAAAAGGTTAGCTAACACTGTCTAAAATTGTAAGCTGTCAGCAAAAATTTCGGTTTGTCAATACATTTCGTGAAAAATAAAATATTAATTCACTAACTAGGTCGGCTGAAAGGTACGTACTTATGTACAGTTGACTTGAGTTTATTTAGAAGAAAAAATGTTGCGCTGTTATTAATGAACGATAGAAAATTCCCATTTTTCGCTGTTAATAACGTAAAATTATTTGTGTATACATGCGTCAGGGAACATGCCATTTGTAAGCGTTAAGGTCCAGAAGTAAGAAACTGAATATCCGTGTATGGTAAGTCCAACAAACTAACTCCCAGACGCAGGAAAATTAAAAAAAAAAAGTTTTTTCTGAATTGACTGACTTTGAACCAAACTTGTGGCAACTGGCACTGCAAAACGGAGGAAGGCGAAAACCTTGTAATAGTTCATTAAGCCATTCCTAAATGATATTACATGTCATGTGTAGAGTTGCACTACCTACACAACAGCGTCTAGTGATAAACTAAACTTCTTAAAGCTTGTGTTATGGGACACTAGACAAAGGATAAACATATTTCAAATACATCATTTGTTTACATAGGAAACAGCTAGAACAATACAAACAGACATGTTCATGCAAACGAATGTTTGTACTGTGCGGAATCGAACCCGCGACTTCTATTGTAGTAAACAACTTCTGAACCATTACACAATTAAGTAATTAGAAATACGTTCAAATTATGAAAGTAAAAATCATTTTTATTGTGGTTGACTATACTTGAATCTTGAATCATATTACCGAGCTTACAGATAAGGTAGTGCAGCGTTGGCAAAATGTAGTGACTTGTTTGTTCAAAGTAATACCTGCTTGTGTTGCATTTGCATTAGGGTTCCTTCCTATCTTTACGTAATAAACAACGGACTTTTTTGTGTTTGATTAAATTTAATAATTAGTTATTTGATATTTTTTTAAAATGAGTTTTATTTGTTTTAAGTAAATGTATTGATACCATTGTTTCATAGGTTAAGTTTTTATTCTGCATAAATGTTTACTTACTTACTTACTAAGTAAATTGATATTTATTTCTGTTTATTACAGTGATATGACTTATTTTAAAAATCTATTTTAATTATTGCATTAGGGTTCCTTCCTATCTTTACGTAATAAACAGCGGACTTTTATCTGTTTGATTAGATTTAATAAGTAGTTATCAAATATTATTTTAAATATGTTTTTTATTTGTTTTAAGTTAATTGACATTTATTTCTGTTTTTACAGTTATATTGTATTATTTGCAAAAAATCTATTTTAAATATGATTCCTAATGTTATGCTTAATATGGATTTATATGGTAATGCGAAATAATCATAATTTTGATTTTTATTAAGGTTGTTACTGCATCATTGAAGATGATGAGGTTCCTCACTGAATGTATTTAGCATTACACCAACGTATTAACCAGTTAGTAGAATTATGTTTATAAACTTTTGTCCTAACAACAATTATACGGAACCCGAAACAAAAAGCGTTACTAATTAATTACGATTTACTGGTCTTGTTCATACATTGCATCAGTATTGAAGGGATCGTCGCGGCTCCCACACACCTTTTTGAGTTAACGCGTCCATGCTCATAGTTGTGGTAAATTGCATTCAAACTTGTCCGTACGACCAATCAGGCATGAATCTCTGTTCCATCATGGAATTACCGAGGATTCATGGTGCCGACATTTTTACTATCATAAATGTGATTATTGACTATGTTGCTGCTGGATAACACGCGGTTGAATAGAGTATCACTTGTATCGGCACGACCAATCTGGCATGAAACCACCACTTGTGGTCGTTGTAGTTTCATGGTGCCGTCATATTCTAATCGGGTATCTAAGAGCGCCATGTATGATCTATCAATCAGTGTAGTTATGTTGTGTTTTTTGTGAAATACCAGATCTCAAGGGAAAAAAATCACAGGTATGTTTTTTATGAATTTGTTATTAATTTTATGATTGACGATAATAATTCACTTTTCGAATAATCATGTTGCGTCTTACACCAAAATGAACTCGTATCAAGTTTCATTCAACGATTTAGTTAAACAATCAGGAATCGGTGCATTAGGTATGTGTAGCGTAGAGGTGTCATATCGCAAGACCGGACGCACGACGTCAGCGCGAGCGCTCGTGGGTCGGCTAGGAAATGATGACAGTGCATGCAAACTGTTAAGCGAATAATTATTTAACTTTCGGTTAGTGGTTTTTTGATCAAAATTTTTAATTCCATAACATGTTTGAAGTTCATCGTTCATGATAAACCATCTGAAATATTTTAGGTGGTTTATTTCTGATTTTGTGCTCCAATGGTGTATATTGGGAAGGTACTTCATTTTTTTCGAATGAGCGAACGAAGAGAGCGAGTGGTGAAGAAAAAAATGAAGTATACTTCCCAATATACACCTACTCATACTATCTTGTTCTCACGGTCAAATTATTATATGATAATGGCAAACGTAATATTGGGTGTTATACTCATCATCATGGTCCCTGTATGTGGTGAACACATACCGATCCCAAGGAAGCGTTTCCGTAGGGCACTCTGGTCTACTATGGGTATACTCTTTCAGCTGCCGGTCGAATCATTTTTCATGCTAATAGGTCCTGCACATAGGTATGTATTGCTAAATAAATGAACACACCCGGGTTCGGCGAAATAAAAAAAACAAATGGCTGCCATTTTGTAATAGAACGAAAAAAATATATTTAAACAATGGATTTTTCCATAAAATCGATTATATTACAGAACCCTAGCGGGTCCGACACCGGTGACCAGACATACTGTATAGGTACGAACGCCAGGGGACAATTTTGACTTCGCATCAGTACTGATACTCGTAAAACCTATCTACGACTTTTTTTGTTTTGAATTATTAAATGCACTGAAATTAAAGTAACTGAATACAAAACAAATCAGTAATAGGTCCTTTTTTATTTTTTACAAGTACCAAAAGAATAACCAAAAGAAGCGGTTAGCAAAACATTCAGCGATTCATTTTTATTTAAATAGATCTGGTATTTTTTTTTCGTGTATCGGTATGCCTTAAAAGCCACACTATATCTTACCTACACTATGCTGCTAATGCTATAAAGCTGATAATAGCCTGACACTGCCATTAAAATAGATAATGAAGTTATATGTCACTGCAAACTCATTATTCCGTTAACTAGGTTATTTAAATTAAAAACGAAATTCTTCAACAAGTCATTCAGTCATCATTATCCTTGAACTTTGACTGCTATATTTAATCTATCACTGTCAGTATCGATGCATGAAACAGTATTTTTCTAGTTTTACTTTACACTTTGACTTTGATTCTGAATTTTGAGTCATTGTGAATAACCGGTGCCTGAAGTCGATTTTTTTTATTTTATTTTGATGTTGTTTTTAATTGACAATCAGAACGAAAAAAGTAAAACAAACTCGTTTGAGTTTCACCGGCCATCAGAATCGGTTCTATTGGTAATTCTAATTTACTACATAATCTATTTTTAACAACATCATTGCATTATACACTAGAAAACGAAGAATATAATCAGCTAATCATCAGTAATTAATCTGCAAACGATACACGGTTATCATAATCAGTTTGGAACTTCTGACTGAGGTAGCTTTATCCATTAAGAAGATAGTGATCAAATGCAGAACTGAAATTTAAAATAATAGTAATGACAAGCAAATATTACCATGCTTTTCGGACTCTTGAGAACTCTTGACTTCTTTTCTTTTTTTCTTTTATAGAATAGACTGATTGACGCCATTTATAGTCCAACTAATCTAAGAAATACATCTTGACGGCTACCAGTGACATTGGAAATTAAACTTCATGCAATGCCAAAGGGCTTCAAGTGTTCTGTCAGGCTCAAAAATCAAGCCACTGCTCATGAATCGTATTCCCATTGGATTGAAGTACAATTTCCAATGACACATGCAGCTGTCAAAAGGTATTTCATAGATTAGTGGGACTGTTAATATCTGAAGAATATACACTGCTCAAAAGTGTCTAGGGATATCTCAAGCATTTGCATACAAAGTATAGCTATTTGGGAGGCTGTAAAAATTAAAATATTGATACTAACGTAGAAATTTATAGAACACGAAAACTGCTATACCTGCCCTTTCAGATTGTATAAAGAAATTCATTGTAGTAGCATTATTGTACAATCGTAAGGACATTAAAAAAACACAGATTTTTCTTTTAAAGGGTGTCAAAATTTTAGCAAAATCAAACGTTTTTTTTTTTGTATTATCTTAACTTTTATCTTATGCCTCTGTCCTCGCTTTATTTTAAGACAATGCTCAACTTGTAAACTAACTTAACTTTATGAAATACTAGCGGCTGCCCGCGACTTCGTCCGCGTGGACTTAAGTGGACTTAAAATGAACGGATTCCTGAAGTTGTCTGACGTTAGATGGACGTTAGCGCGAAATCACAATTCGGAAGGCACCCATAGTTACGCTAATGACAGCAGCCGTCTGTCATGCCATACCATGTGATTCCGCGTACATTTTTATATTTACTTGATATTGTCAACAATTTACACAATATCTTTATGAATTGTAGCCTATGTGTTATTCAGATGTATAAGCAACATTATTGTAAAGTTTCATTAAAATCAATTCAGTAGTTTTTACGTGAAAGAGTAACACAGCACATCCAGACATGCAAACTTTCGCCTTTATAATATCATTTGATAAATGATATCCCTATGATATCCCTAGACAGTTTTGATGTGTGGATTAGTGGGTTTTTGGAATTGAAAAATAAAATACAATAATTAATTAGTATTCATTATAATAAATAATAATACAAGGAACTTGATGGAAAGTTTATTTCTTTTGTCTGTTCCAAGAATATTCACCTTTATCGTCTCATAAACACTTTTTAGAACACTATTTCACTTCACTATACTTTTATGACTGCCTTACCTACATTCTCTCCGTTGAGCATACCAACAAACGCGTCGAAAATGTTATCAAATCCTTCTGTCACATGCTCGTGTGTCTTGAGTTTGCCAGATTTGATCCATTCGACCAATTCAGTGAACGCCTCACCCCATCTAGCGCCCCAACGGGGAACCAAAAAGCCTTCCACCTTCAATTGTTTGAAGACCAAAGACGGCTGGAGAATAGGCGCGCTAGGGATGTTGACGTCGTTGTAGGAGCTGATACTTCCACACACTGACACACGTCCGAAGTCGTTCATTTGGCTGATGATAATGCTGCTGATCACTCCTCCCACATTGTCAAAGTAACAGTCAACGCCTTTTGGTGCGGCCTCTTTCAAAGCCTTACTAACATCAACGGTTTTGTAATTCAATGCCTTGTCGAAACCCAAGTCCTTCTCCAGCCATTGGCATTTTTCATCAGAACCGGCGAATCCGATTACTCTGCAGCCTTTAATTTTGGCTATCTGACCGACGAGAGAGCCGACTCCACCAGCCGCTCCGGTAACAACGACTGTTTCTCCTGGCTTTGGTTGGCACAGTTCCAAAAATCCGAAATATGCTGTCGCTCCAGGCATACCAACGGCTCCGACTCCCAAAGATGGGCTTAATCCTTTCAAATCGGGCAATTTGTACACGTTATCCATTGGGCCGGTGCTGACACTGGCATTTACAATGACGCGAGTGCACCAACCTTTGTGAGTAACCACTCGTGTGCCGACTGGGTATCTGGGATCTTTTGAATCTTCAACCACACCTACTTGGAAGCCGAACTGGTCGTACGGCACGGGATAGCGGCTGTTGTAAGCCCTTTGGTACGGGTCCACGCTGATCCATTCCGCTTTGATTTGAATCTCTCCATTTTTCAACGCCGGCAAGTCGTATTCTTCTATTTTGTATTCCTCCTTCTTCGGGGGACCTTCGAACGTCTTGAGGACGACGTACTTGCGTGCCTTAACCATGGTTGATATCGGTCGACTGCGGTTATCAGCGAGGTGTTGTGATATAAATACGTGTTTTAAGTTCGGATTACTTATTTGGATAGGGCTGGCAAGAACTATTCTTAAGAATATTTTTCACAATTCACTTTCATGTGACTTTTTATTTTGATAATACACATTTTATGAACAACACACAAGCGCTAAGAGGACACGCTATAACTGAATACTGAATGATTATACCCTCGTACGACGAAGCATGACTGTGTTAACAATTTGAACTGAGTATAAATCGACAAGAAGGCAGAGGGACAAGATAATGTTTACTAAGGTAGCTACCATGGTGCAATATTAATTGAGACATTTTGAACTATTTATGATTTGTTACACATCGTGAGACTCTTTTAGAAGACAAGTAAATTTTTAGGGTTCCGTACCCCGAAAGGAAAACACGGAACCCCTATAGGGTGACTATGTTGTCCGTCCTTCTGTCTGTCTGTCAAGACCCTTTTTCTCAGTAACGCTTACTAGAGGTATAAAATTAAATAAGTTTACTGCCTTCGAAATTGACATAAAATTTGTAGCAAATGGAGACTTCTTACAAGCAAGAAACGCCTGCCGTAGGAGACTACGCTCTTCCAGTCGTCTCGTATTACATTTATTATTCTGAAAGTAACTTAGTATCGAGCTGGAATTTAGAAGTAATACTCAGGTCTACTGTCTCTTAGTGCTGTCAAACTTTCCATAACCTATTGGGAGAAAATGTAGAACGAATGCAATTCGTGAAGTGGGTTTTTTTCAATAGTGTTTTGCTGAATATACAGTGATAATTAATCGCTCCTCTTGTCGCTCTGCTCGGTTCTTGTGGTTCCACCCTCTTTTGACCCGCGGTTGGTTAGCGTCGATTCACTTAGTGCGAGCGAGATGGAGGATACGTAAACCGGTTAAGTGTTCATGTTACTTAATGATTACAAACAAATGGAACATATCTACACGACTGTCGCGTGATTGGACATCTCTGTTTGTATTGAGTTTGGTGTATGATAATTTGTGTGTGTTTGTTTAAGCTTTAGTAAATTATTTTCATCCGTTGCCTAGTTACTATAGTACCTACCTACAAGCTATGCTTAGCTTCGGGCTAGACGGCGCTGTGTGCGCTAGTGTCCAATGCCAAACATAGGAGGAGGGATTTTAATTTTCTGGGGATGTATTCGCGGTAAAATCAAAACATTAGAATCGGGTTTTTTCTTATCGACTTTAATCGCTTTCGATAACAATGATTGATAATGGAACTTTATTTGTTCGGTACGGTACGGTAGATGGGTACGGTAATGGGTGGTGATGGGTTCCATCTAATGGAAAAAACACTCTAATTTATAAACTATTATCATTCGCTGGAGTTTTTAACATGGATACTTAATATTATAGTGTGTTTGTCCGCGACATCGTAGACTTTGCCGCTTTTAGTGTTCTGTAACCGTTTGCCCACTCTAAAAGGTAATGGGGTTCTTATAATACCTGTTCCCGCGTGCCTTAAACATGGCTAATATCCGTCCACTGTGGTTATCAGTGAGGTGTTTGATATAAATACGATTGTGATTCAATTTTGATTATATTTAATTTCCATAGGGCTGGCAACACAACTAATGACTTAGCACATATATTGAAAGTTAACGAAAAGGAATAAAATTAGAACAGGTGAGCTCATTTCTTAAAATAAATTTCTGACAGCATTGTGATCGGAGACATTTCATAAAATGAAAGATACAGACGTTCAGATATGTGTAAGATAAGATAAGATATACTTTATTGCACGAAGAAAACACGTTACACAGCAATTCTTAAAGATATTTGGAATGTAGGTACAATACAGGCGGTCTTATCGCTAAGAGCGATCTCTTCAGAAGACGGTTATTAAAAAGTTATAAAAATACAAAAAACAAAATTTAGTTTTCCAATTATAAAATAATAAACTTACTTATACCTACATAAATATAATACAAACAATTTTTAATGGATTAACAGGACGATTGCGTTAAGTAGTGAAAAGAAGGACATTAGGTCAAGGCGATAGAAAGTGTGCTTTGACACGGGATTTGAAAATAGGAAGGGATTATGATGTGTAGTAGAATTAATCAAAAATTTTACGCCAATGTTAATAGGCCCACACAATATATTTTTTCTTGTAATTATCAGCACAGTCGACACGAACGTTTTTACCACAGTATAAACATACAGTAGAACATCTACATACAAACGTGCCGCTCTCGGGTTGAATGTGTGCGTGCGCGTCGCGCGCCGTGTCGCGATTTCACGCACACGCGGTTTCACGCACACGCTAGCATAAAATAGGGAGGCATAGGGAGGCGGCAGTACTGACGGGCTGTGCCGCGTGTCTGTGTGCACTGTGCACGCTAGGCTAATAACTCGGCCTGTGGCGGGACCGACTTGCATTTCCGGAAGCTGGCCAACGGACCATAGATGATATTTACCCGGCATTCGAAAAATGGCATGAGCGGAAGCACGGCTCACTTACCTTCCGGTTGACACAGGTCCTCTCGGGGCATGGCTGCTTCGGGAGGTACCTGTGCCGAATCGGAAGAGAACCTAGTGCTAAATGTCATCATTGTGACTGTGGGGATGACTGCGCTAAGCACACTCTGGAGGAGTGCCCTGCCTGGGCTGAAGAGCGCACTGCGCTCAGTAGAATGCTCAGAGGTGTTGTCAACCTACTGGCCGTGGTTGAAGCTATGGCAGTGTGGGTGGCAATGGCCAAATTTTGCGAAAGGGTGATGGCGCAAAAGGAGGCCGCCGAAAGGATAAGGGAATCAGAGAACCCGGCTCGGCGTAGAAGGCGACGTAGAGGGCGGTGGTGAAAACGTGCCTTTTCATCCCCCTTCGCCCTGTGGTCTGGGGCGTAAGAATGCAGCCAAGGTCTACCCCCGCCTCGTAAGAGGCGACTAAAGGGGGCCCTTTGGGGTCGCTCGGAAAGAACGCGACGGGGGCTGCGTGCTTCCATTGCACAAGTGACCCCGAGGAGGACGGCAGTGTAGGGTGGCCTCGCACTGCCGTACACGGCGAACGATAGTAAGAGGGGAGGCACCACTTCCCTCAAGGTGAGCCGGACTGCCGGCACAGCGCGCCAGGGTTGCACCGGTAGAGTGGCTCCTCAGGAGAGTTCTCGGGAAACCCTGGTCACGCGCAGAAGAAGGCCGCCCCGGTGTTTTAGTGGGTACTCCCACCCCCTCTGGAGTGGGTGAGTCCCACACTCCTCCGCTGCCTTCCCCCCAAGCAGCGGAAAGTACGTAAACGTATTTCACCGGGTAAAAAAAAAAAAAAGCTAATAACTCGGCGGGCGGCCATAGATAACCTACTGTATGTTTATACTGTGTTCTTGCAGTCATAATATACCTACACTTTATAAACAACACATTCATCTTGAAGCGACGTACTAATTAATTGAGCAATTCAACCATTTTTATGTCTCGTTCACAACTCCAAACATCCTATGACGAGTAGTTGCATGACTTAACAATTTTGAACTGAAGGTAAATCACCAGTAAAATAATGCTTACTTAGGTAACCACCATAGTGGAATATTATGTAAAGACTAGCAGCCGCCCGCGACTCCGTCCGCGTGCACTTAAGTAAAAAAACAAAAAGTAATATTTCTTTATGACTTGTTGCCTATGTGCGGTTCAGATGTATAAGCTACATTATTGTAAAGTTTCATTAAAATCCATACAGTAGTTTTTACGTGAAAGAGCAACAAGGCACATCCAGACATACAAACTTTCGCCTTTATAATTTTAGTAGGATTAGGATATTTTATACTATTTATATTTTTGACCAGTTTTGGATATTAAATACGTTTCACTGAATGGTCCAGGCGACAGTAGTTTTTTTTCGGGTTTGTTATTTCATGAGTATTGCACCAATGACATTATAATAATAAAACGTAGATAGGTTACTTGTGCCAAAAAGTGGCACCCGAAACCAGGACTTTTGCCCACCAGAGCGAAGCATTGACAGTTTGAGGCAACACTGCGCAACATGTATTTGTCTCGTTTACGGTCTAGTGAATAATTATGCTATCTTGTACACACGGTCAAACTATAGGTACTCGTACGTACGCCGGGGGACAATTTTTGCTTACCGTCAGTACTGACATAACGTATCTATACCTCTTTTAAGTATCATTTAACTAACATGTCTTTTTTTTCTATTTATATGTTTTGTCCTGCTTTTAGATGGTGTGAAATTGACTCAATACAAAAGAAGTCCTTAAAAACTGCCCATTCTCTACCGTGTTTCTTTTGACATTCGACATAAATAGTCAGAAGTAGAGTCTTTGTACGACACCACGCAAAGACTGCAAACCAAATTCGTACCGGCCAACTCACTTCCACTTGACATCGGCACACACTAGACATTGGCAGAATCCAGTGCGCACTTACGTGCGTTATCGCACTGGATTCTGCCATTCTGCACGGACGGGTCCAGAAAAAAAAGTATCATTGTATTGCACCGTGTCTCTGCATAAACGTTTCTTTAGACGAGACCTTCTAATAAAACATACAACCATTATATTCATTGTTATTTAATTCAGGCCAATAAGTAAAACAATTATTAGTTGCATAAAAAAGGTATTTTATTCTAGTTTTTGTAAGAGTCCTAATATTACACTTTAACGACAGCTTTACCCACATTCTCACCTTTGAGCATACCGATGAACGCATCGTGAATGTTGTCAAATCCTTCGGTTACATGCTCAGGCGCTTTTAGCTTGCCAGATTTAATCCAATCGACTAATTCTACTAACCCTTCGTCCCATTTATCGGACCAGCGGGACGATAAAAATCCTTCCACCTTCAACTGCTTGAAAACTATAGACGGCTGAAGAATAGGTGCGCTTAAAATTTCGGTGTCATTGTAGGTACTTATAATGCCACACACTGACACGCGACCGAAATCGTTCATTTGGCTCATGATTGTGCTGCTGATCACTCCTCCCACGTTGTCAAAATAACAGTCAACTCCTTTCGGTGCGGCTTCTTTCAATGCCGCACTGATGTCAACGGTTTTGTAATTAAATGCCTTGTCGAAACCCAAGTCCTTTTCCAGCCATTGGCATTTTTCATCAGAACCTGCGAGTCCGATTACTCTGCAGCCTTTGATTTTGGCTATCTGGCCGACGAGAGAGCCGATGCCACCGGCCGCTCCAGTAACCACAACAGTTTCCCCTGGTTTCGGTTTACACAGTTCCAAGAATCCGAAATATGCAGTGATTCCAGTAATACCAACGGCTCCGACTAACAAAGATGGACTTAAACCTTTCAGATCAGGCAATTTGTACATATTGTCCAAAGGATCGGTGCGTATTTTGCCATTAATGATGGTGTAATCACGCCATCCTCTGTTAGTCACAATCCTACTGCCAACTGGGTATTCGGGATCCTTTGAATCTTCAATGACGCCCACTTGGAATCCAAATTGGTCGTACGGTACGGGAAAGCTGCTGTTGGCAACTCTTTGGTACGGGTCCACGCTGATCCATTCCGCTTTGATGAGGATCTCACCATCTTTTAACTGTGGTAACTCGTATTCGACTATTTTCAAAGTCAGCCTTCTTTGGAAGACCTTCGAACTTCTTGACAACGACGTACTTGCGTGCTTTGACCATGTTTTATGGTCGCCAATGCTGTTGTCGTTAGTTTGGCGTGATGAAATAAATACGATCGTTTTTGCAATCTCGCTTGCCTTAAGTTTGGCTACCACATTAAAGTAACTATTTTGTGAAAGATTTGAGTTAAATATTACTGGTAAATAAACAACAGTTGTTGCAATCACAGAAATAACTGACCGAAAACATCAATTCACCTTCATACATATATCCAATCAGGTTTAATACGTAGCATGAGTGGGCAAATAAATTGGTATTTTTGCTACTTGCTATCTTGCTTGACATAATGACAGAAAGATAATGGTTTCTACTGAAAAAACGTGGTTCCAATGTTGGACTGTTTCTAGGGTGGCTTATATAGATTATTACAACCACCATACGAACCAACGCACCATTGAACACGCCAATGTTAGACACTTGTCTTTGCTGATTTTACCAGCGTATCGAACAACTGAAGTTGGGGTGTATACGACACCCTACTGCTGAAGACAGATGATGTGTTCCGTGTCGATGCGCTTATCATCTGATTATGTCCCTGTAAACTCGCAAACATTGAAATTCAATAAATGAAAAAGGTATAGCTTAAAATATTTGTCTCGGTGTTAAACTGTCCAACATTGTTACTGCCACGGTATCTGATTATGGATTATCTTTAGTATCTCTACTTATCTATTCTAAACTATGAGTAATAAATAACAAATCCCAAATCTCAAGGCTGATTTTGACAAGAAACTGAAACTGCTTACTAAGACTGAAAGAAAAACTTTTTTCCTAGCCCGGAATCGAACCTGTTGGTTTTGAAATAAAAAACCCTGTATTTTAATGGTGTCTCTTACTTTCGCTCATGAAGACCGAATTCTGGGACTTTTTAAGAAAGGTCTCATTCTTACCCGTCTGCGCCAGGAGGGTTATGTTTTTTCAAATGTGTATGTATGTAATAGTAGTGCACGCTCTGCAGCCTGAACGGCTTGATGGATTTTAAGCCTGTTAGGCCTAGCCTGCCTGTTAGGTTAGCCTAAGGTGTTATTAGATCCGTTATTACTGTGGAAGTAACACTAGTAACAAGAAAACTAAAAATCCTTTTTTTAAATATTTTTAGTGAAATATTTATACTTTTCCTGTCCTGTGGCGTACCCTGTGGCGTACGTCTAGCAGTGGACTACAATAGGCTGATTATAATGATGATGTAAGGCTGGTTTATAATATTCTGAAGAGGATAACCTACAAAAATGAGTTTTGAATCAATAGAACTTCATTGTTTCAGGGAGAACTTTTTTTCATATCATTTCATTTGAAAAAATGTCACGAAAGCACTGCCGTTATGCATTTATTCCTGGACAGCACAAGCCTCCTTTATTATTTTATACAAGTTATTGAGAGAGACCTACAACTTGTTAGTGGATTTATTACACTTTGACAACAGCCTTACCCACATTCTCACCATTGAGCATACCAATGAACGCATCGTATATGTTATCGAATCCTTCTGTCACATGCTCACGCGCTTTTAGCTTGCCAGATTTAATCCAATCGACTAACTCTACGAACCCGTCGTTCCATCTATCGGCCCAGCGAGACACTAAAAATCCTTCCACCTTCAACTGCTTGGGAACTATAAACGCTTGGAGAATTGGAGCGCTCGGTATTTCGGCGTCATTGTAGGCACTTATACTGCCGCACATTGACACTCGACCGAAGTCGTTCATTTGGCTCATAATTGTACTGCTGATCACTCCTCCCACGTTGTCAAAATAACAGTCAACTCCTTTTGGTGCGGCTTCTTTCAACGCTGCGCTAACGTCAACGGTTTTGTAATTCAATGCCTTATCGAAACCCAAGTCCTTTTCCAGCCATTGGCACTTTTCATCAGAACCGGCGAATCCGATTACCCTGCAGCCTTTGATTTTGGCTATCTGACCGACGAGAGAGCCGACTCCACCAGCCGCTCCGGTAACGACGACAGTTTCTCCTGACTTCGGCTGGCACAGTTCCAAAAACCCGAAATATGCTGTTGCTCCAGGCATACCAATGGCTCCAACTCCTAAAGATGGACTTAATCCTTTCAAATCAGGCAATTTGTACACAATGTCCATAGGATCGGTGCGGATTCTGACATTAATAATGGTGTAATCACGCCATCCCTTATGAGTTACAATCCTACTGCCAACAGGGTGTTCAGGATCTTTTGAATCTTCAATGACACCGACTTGGAATCCATATTGGTCGTACGGCACAGGATAGTTGACGCTGAAAGCTCTTTGGTACGGGTCCACGCTGATCCATTCTGCTTTGATGAGAATCTCTCCGTCTTTTAGCTCTGGTAACTCGTGTTTTACTATTTCGAAATCGTCCTTCTTTGGGAGGCCTTCGAACCTCTTGAGGACGGTGTACTTGCGTGCTTTGACCATGGTTTATAACCGTCCGCTGCAGTGTATGTTGTGAAATAAAAACGGTAGTATTTATTAAAAGATTTAAAACAATTTCTTAAAAAGATATATTTTACTTGTAAATAAGCAACAGTTGTTGCATCCACAGAAATAACTGACTGAAAACACAAATTCCACCGTGATATATCGCCAGACAGGTGTATTGCGTAGCGTGACTGCGCAAATAAATATGACTTTTGCTACTTAGGTACTATCTTGACATAAGGGGGAAAGATAATGGTTTTTACCGCCATCCAAAGTGCCTCTCACATTTAGTCGCACTGATAAATGATATCTGCTGTGCATAAAATGCAAGTACAGAGGCGCACACAATAACCATTACATAGGGGCACCTTATGCCGCTGAAATAAAACCCATTTCGCAATGGTTTTGTAAAGATTGATGTAAGCGCCTCTGTACATATCTTAGTATGTTTTTTTTTTATTTTTAGTGACAATACAATGCAAAGATAAAAATGATAACAACTTTTTCGTGACATCGTTGCCATGTAACCCGAAATACGAGTACTTACCTAAATATATTGGAATCAAACATATTTGATTGAAAAATGAAGCTAATAATTTGTTTGAGGATATCCTTTTATAGAAAAAAGTTAACATAATTAGCGAAATTCTAAAGTTTTGAACGAAGTCGCTGTCAATAGCTAGTTGATTATTATGCCTAGCAGAAGCTGTTGCTAACACACTTGTTTATTATCTCACCTGTGTGTTATCATAATCTGATTGCGATAAGTTTTTAGTAGATTAGATCGTATTTGGTAGTTACACTTATCTGTCGGTTCGATTTATGCGCCGGTATACTGGGTTTTTCTTGACTAGTCCTCTTTAAAAGCAATCTTGACATGTTTTCATTTCATGCATGAAATTAAAACCTGTCATATGCGCAAATATGCACAACTCTCATCATATGTGCCTATTAAAGAGTGCCCTCGATTTCTCCAGGGTCCCATCATTAAATCCTGACATGAAGTCAATGGAACCACTTAACCCTTTCAAACGGATTCCTCTTCCAAAAAATTATTACTTCATTAATTTTTAAATCGTTTAAACCATTGTGAAAACAAAACTACACTTTAGCACTACACTTCAGCTGGCTTCAAAGGTAAAATCGCCTGCAAATAGCCAACAATTGTCAATAGCTGCCTATAACAAATGACATACTACACTCGACCTTTAGACGCAATACTAATCAAAATCTAGATATCTTTGTTCACGTCGATTGACTTGATCATAAGTTTGCTGTATGTATTGTCAGATGACATTGTCAATAATTTAGACTTTGGCACCAAGTTGGGTTGCGCTTTAATTTTACGATGACGTTGCTATCAATATAGACTCAGGTTTGGCAGCAACGTTACCTAGGGTTTGCTGTAATGTTGTAAGGTGAGATGACATTGCCAATAATTTAGACTTTGGCACTAACCTGACCTTGGGTTCGCTCTAATTTTACGATGACGTTGCCATTAATTAAGACTCAGGTCTGGCAGCAACATTACCTAGGGTTTGCTGTATTGTTGTAAGGTGAGATGACATTGCCAATAATTTAGACTTTGGCACCAACCTGACCTTGGGTTCGCTCTAATTTTACGATGACGTTGCCATTAAGTAAGACCCAGGTCTGGCAGCAACATTACCTAGGGTTTGCTGTATTGTAGTAAGGTGAGATGACATTGCCAATAATTTAGACTTTGGCACTAACCTGACCTTGGGTTCGCTCTAATTTTACGATGACGTGGCCATTAATTAAGACTCAGGTCTGGCAGCAACATTACCTAGGGTTTGCTGTATTGTTGTAAGGTGAGATGACATTGCCAATAATTTAGACTTTGGCACCAACCTGACCTTGGGTTCGCTCTAATTTTACGATGACGTTGCCATTAAGTAAGACCCAGGTCTGGCAGCAACATTACCTAGGGTTTGCTGTATTGTAGTAAGGTGAGATGACATTGCCAATAATTTAGACTTTGGCTCCAACTTGACCTTGAGTTTGCTGTATTGTAGAAGGTGAAATGACAGTTCCAATTACTTGGACTTTGGCACCAACCTGACCTTAGGTTTGCTGTATTGTGTATTTAATAAGATGACATTGCCAATAATTTAGGCTATGGCACTATCTTGATCTTGCATGTGTTTAATTGTAGTAAGGTGACATGACCAATATTTTAGATTGTAATAAAATAAAACACACAAAATTACTTGAATCTATCAATTCATCTGACGATGACAATTAAAAAATGTCGAAATTGTATCTTAATGATCTCACAAAAACATGACAAGCTTGTGCTGTTCCTGCAGCATCACCTAAATAAGTCATGGGTTTTTTACTATTATAATTTAATATTTTTTCACGATAAGAACTTTACGAACTGATCAATAAAGTTTATTCAAATACCTTACCTGCTAATATAGTAATGTGAAGAGTGTAGTATATGTGTATTAAAACGACATTTGTATTCGATTTTTCAGGTCTCACGTTATTCGAGGCTGGCGGTGGTGGACCCCTGCCCAAGAACGGACAGCAATGGCACGAGTACCGGGAAGGGAAGCTGCCGGACCTGCCCAACTTGTCAAGGGAATTCAACCAGCTTCTAAAGGTTAGTGTCTTCAGTAATTTGTCAATGTCGCTCTTACGTCCCACTCACCAAATCACAGGTCTCACCACGAAAATGTAAAAAGTCTATAGTCCGTTCGCGTTAAGAATGCAGTGATTTCATTCTTCTTCTTCGACCTAGCACGCCCCCTGAACAATGAAATCGTTCATAATTAGAAAGACATAGTGCCCAAATGAACGCATTCTTTAAACCTCAACGGTTTTGTACCTGAGTTTTGATGTGTGTAACGGAATTAAATTAACAAAAAACATTGCATTCTTAACGCGAATATACTATAGTTTCGCATAAACATACATAAACGGCGTATGTATGTCCCACAGCTGGGCACAGGTCTCACCTCAACCATGAGGTGGCGCGAGCCATACTCCAAAATGGTGCAGATTGTTATAATAGTGTAAGGTCAGTGAGAAACTTAAATGTCAGATCCAACCAGTAGTTTTTACGTGAAAGAGCAACACAGCACATCCAAACATACAAACTTTCGCATTTAAAATATTATTAGGACGAAATTAATAATTGTATTATATCTTTCAGAAAATGGTAGACCCCGACCCTTCAGTCCGGCCTTCGGCGGCGCGATTACGTCGGCATCCTCTACTACACCCGTCTTGCAACAAAAGCAAGGCGCAGTTGCGAAGGGAGCTCGCCGCCGCGCGCTGCAAGAACGAACTGCTGGCGAGGAAACTGCAAGAGGCGGCCAGGTAATAAACTTGGGCAATGATATTATAATAGAAAGAAAGAAAAAACGTTTATTGCATCTAGACATCGCAACATACAAAATAAACAAAACAAAATTGCTACACAAAATAAAACACTCACAGAAAAATCAACATAAATTTCCTCCAGACAGCAGTGTCACGATGTCCAAAATTAAATGGACTGCACTCAGCTAATGCCTGGGCCTAAAAAGGTAAAAAAGACGTAGATAGGTTACTTGTGCTTCATAAAGTGGTACGTACGCTAAGAGTCAATTTTCGACTTCGCATCAGTACGACATAACGTATTTACATCTTTTAAATATCATTGCAAACGGGGCAGTTAAAGGCACACTGATTGTTGCCATCATGGTGAACGGAACATTCAGAAGCCTACATTTCTCCGAGCTTATTTGAATCCAACGTGGTTATTGTACCACCGTTATCCGGGAACCTTAGGTTGGTGTTTTATATCATTAGCCAAGTAAACGAACACAAAGTAGGTGTTCCAGTCATTCTAAAACTCTGGACCACCAGCTTCCTAGCCAGAGTGTTAACTCCTCGGGCCAGTAGGCCCAGCACGAACCGCTAACGTTTTGGTAATCGAAACGATACTTTTTTTTCTTAAAGACACAAAAGTATCGTTTACTTTTCGATTACCGAAACGTTAGCGGTTCGTGCTAGCCCTACAGGTAATGCTATTTCTTTATTCATTTTCTTTTCTAACCCTTTTATCATTCTTCCTCATCCTGTAAGTTGTCTGGAAGAGATTGTGTCAGCAATAAGACCGCCTAAATTTTCCATTAACGCGCAAATGAATTATTTGTAAATTTAGTGTGCAATAGTGTTTCTTATCTCATCTTATTTTCTGTATTTCAAAAAGAAAAGAATTTAAGTTTGTGTATCCTTTGTCCCTTAAAAACTTTAACTAGTTTAGTTCGGCGCTAGATGGCGCTGTGTAATAATATCCAGTGACAGTGATTTAGACAACCGTCTTGGTGTAATTGTTGAGAAGTCGGCTACTACACCAAGGGTCGCGGGTTCGATC
The DNA here is from genome assembly GCA_950022985.1 of Udea ferrugalis. NCBI lineage: Eukaryota > Metazoa > Arthropoda > Insecta > Lepidoptera > Crambidae > Udea > Udea ferrugalis. The sequence goes on from OX465544.1 coordinate 6,200,026, forward strand.
CCCGCACAGTACAAACATTTGTGTGCATGAACATGTCTGTTTGTATTGGTCTGGGTGTTTCCTATGTATACTAAGTATGTATTTACAAAAGAAACAGTATTTATGTTTATCCGTTGTCTAGTATCAATGATAACGGACTATAAATTAGCCCACTTGGGACTAGATGGCGCTGTGTGGAATAATGTCCAAAGATATTTATCTTATTATTTGTCTCAACAGATGCATAAAGTCCCTCACACCGAACCTAGTCGCGAGTCAAGAGTCGGCAAAGTTCCGCACGCGCTCGGCCAAGCGACTACAAAAGCCGCGCGTCAACTCGCAGATCGTCGACATAATGCAATCAGTCTCGCCCATGAGGATAGACCGGAGGGACAGGCGGGGGAAGAAGCTCTAACCTATTCTGGACCTTGTGTGTGAGTTTTAAGGTGCAAGTTTGTGATATGATTGAGAGGCGCTGGGCCTGTTTTCGCCAGTTATTTTTGTTGTTGGTCAAATGTTTTTTTGCTGGGATGATGGGGAAGTTCACTATCAATTTGAAGAGTTCCGGGTTCCATTATTAGAACAGCTCGTTAATTCGAAATTTGAATTTTTTGATCACACCTTAATTTTTTACTAAATGACTTAGCAAATGTATTAAAGAATACTTCCAGATATGTTTTTTTTTCTTTTATCAAAGACTAGTTCTTATCCAGTTGTAGTTAAGGGAACAATTCAAAAACTTCAAACATAGTGGTTATGGAATCAGGAACAAATCAAGCTTTTTCAATCAGAAATTACCATTTAATTAAAATAATGAAGTCGATTTCTGAAGAGTCATTGGCGAAAACAGGTTTAACATTGGTACATGAGCTACCAAAGAAAAGTGTCTTTCTCTTTCTTCCATATGGCTGTCACTACAGCCGTCTCTTTCTGTTGCCGATGTATGAAGTATTTGTGCTCCTAGTCTTAAACTAATGCATCAATATTAACGTCCTTTTACTGGGTGTACATGGTACATAGTATGTTTGTTTTCAAAAACTGGCAAATTTACAGGGAGATTCAGAATTAACTACGCTATTGCATTAACTTATGCTTAATATTTTGTTAAAATTATGCCATTTTTAAAACTTTATAGTGCTCCGACGATCGAAATGCTTTCTTTACCATATAAAGTTGTTTTATTATTAACCAAATTCATGCAAACTACATTAAAATCTGCTAGAATCTTCAGAATTTGACAGGTTTTCAAAACATCATCCTGTGTTTTCATCATTAATAGTTTCGAAGGTCAAACAAACCCTCCAGAGGTTACACCCTGTATTTATTAAATTAGACGTGCAAGGACATTGTTGTTAGAAAGAGACGTAGTTATTGAAGCATAAAATTTTATTAGTTCTGTAAAAATGTGAACCTAATCATACACCTCCTTATTATTATAGAAAAAGCTGTTATGCTATATCACTGTTTCGTCTTGACAAAATGGTGCATTAGCTAAAATACTAGTGTAGAACTACTAATTGAGTTCATTAATTGAAGGGTTAAATTTTCACCCTTAGATTGACATATTAGATAAGAAATACCAATAAATTGATAGAAAACAAATAAATTGTAAAATGACTACAAACGGTTAAGGTATACAAGCTAAATGTATTTGCATTTGAATTAGAAGCAATGCTAAAAAAGGTTCAGCAATGTAAAGATCGTCTAAGCAGAAATGACGCGCCCCTCCACTGCATCTACGCATGCAAGCAAGCACTCTTGTTTGCGCAGATGCGGTGGAGGGGCGCGTCATTTCTGCTTAGACGATCTCTAACATACTTGATGGGGAATTGGATAAGTAACGTTTACTTTGAAAGGCATGTTAAACCGTAGGTTCTAAGGTCTTAATTTTAATTAATTGAGTCCACTTGCGAGGAGATAATGATGATCAACTAGCATTCTCGTATGCTGATAATGTTTCTGCTATTTAAACTGCCACTCCGCTTAACAAAAGACATTAGAATGGGTGAAAAAGCTTTATTATTTCGATTATTCTCACATTTGCAAAGTTAAAATTACTTTCGATTTTTGTTTGACATATCTGCAAAGATGATTGTAGTAAGTTCAAATGAACACAATACGCTTAACGTAATTTTTCTTATCGTATCGCTTCTAATTTACAATGCCAGTGCAATTTAATAATATATTGAACACGGTATCAGGTAGCCAAGATTCAAGTTACATTTATTCAAATAAAATAACAAAAAATTGTTAAAATGACTCTTACCACGTTTTGTCACGTACGAGTATATCACAAAAACCTTTTGGTAATCCATAAGGTAGCATCCAAATGGTAATATTTGCAAATGTGTACTAAACACTAAACTAAAATAGGTTAAACTATGAAATTCAAGATTAAAATCAACATCAAAGCATTGACAGTGTTGACAGTCTGAGACGACACTTCGCAACATATATCTGTCTCGTTCACGCTCTAGTAAATAACCGTACTGTCTTGTTCACACGTTATAACACGGTCAAATTAACTACGTCGCGCGTCGCACCCCGTGGACAATTTTTGACTCCGCGTCAGTACTGACATAACCTATCTACGTCTTTTTTATTGTAATGCCATTGATTTCTGCTATCTACCTTTACACACGTTCTGCTCAAAGCAGCGATACAACATCGATGCAAACGTTACATAATTTGGCTAGGTTCACTGCACTGGATTATTAATACAAGAGAGAATTTTAGAGAAAAACCTCTTTAAAGAAAGAAAGAAAGAAAACCTTATCGCGACAGATACTTAAAAACGGTAACGGTAAAAGTATAATTGGTATTCGTCGGAGCTGGTACTGCATACGAAAAGGACATAGTGATGAACTACACTTTTATATTTTAATCGTTTTCTTAAAGTTCAGTTCAGTGTCTGAAATGTAGATGAATGCAAAAACTATCATAGGTGATTGCCCAATAATGGTCTCAAAGATTTGGGTTTTCTTATCTGTAAAATGTACCTTAAGATTATTCAATGCTTTTTATGTTAGAGGATGATTCATAATGAATTGAAGGATCTCTTCTACAAATGAAAGACCTGCACTGCATAATTTTGATGACTTCATCAATGGTCAAGGGTTCGACAGGCTACCCATTTCCGGTCAGTCCTACTTGCTCTTTTGCAAATAAAAGTCAATTGGCAAAAGCAGGATAGTTACAATTTTGTAATTAAGATTAAAATTAGTGGTCTTTTTTGTGTTTTTCACATATTTTGCTTGACAATACAAAAATAAACTTTAAAGATAAGTGCCTTTGAAGTTCTTTAGAGAGAAAATATGAATGTGATCTAAATACGTGCTTTTGAAACGAATTATAGTACTTGTAAATGATAATAATTAATAAAAGAAAAGTGTTTTTAATAATTATTAATAATGGTAAACAAAGCTGTCCTATTGATTCTTCCATTGTTTTCTCGATGTGATAATATGCTTGGAGAAATATAGGTAAAAACCTATATTTCTCCAAGCATATTATTACATATATTAAGTAAAACGAAACTTACAAACAAAATTACTATTATACCTAAAAAGGTATAATAGTAATTTTGTTTGTAAGTTTCGTTTTACTTACTGTCACTTTCGTATGAAAAAATGCATTAAAATAGATAGATGAACTTTATTAAACAAAAACATTATAGTGAACTTTTATCATAACAGAGACCAATGTACAATTTAGGGGGCCTTATAGCTGGTACCTTCTTAGAATGCGTATATATTATTATCACCATTATGAAAGTGACTCGAGTAAAAAACGAAGCAATGAGCTATATTAAGGCAGCTTTTTAAATATATTAGGTTAGATAGGTACATACTAATTGCCGGGTGTGTTCGAGAAATTGACGAAAATGTTAAACCAAACAAATAATGTGAGTAATTCCAGTACTTACTTAGTCCTATAGCCCATTTTCAAATTTCAGATTCTAATTTTCGCATCATTTCTGTTTTTACATAATATCTTACACACTCTGCTGTTCCAATGAGTATAGTAATATTATAAAAATCGAATAAATTATATTTAAAACAATAATTATACTTGTATAGGTGTAAAATAACAAATATATTGAAATTAGATCCGTAAGGTTATAATGTTTGTTTAAGATTTTATTTACGCCACAGTTCAGTCGGCTTGATATGAGCATCACGACATAATTTTGTCAGGCGTTTTCTCGTGCAATTCGTATGGTTCAGGCATGAGAAAAAGCTAGACGACAAAATTTTGTCGCGATGTGCATGTTGCTACCACACGCCAATGCGCATTTCAGCTAGCTGGTGATAGTAATAAACACTAGTATTATACTATTTTCACAAATGCAGTAAGTATACATAGAGTGAAAATACTAAAAATATCTAGATATTTGGCGTATGTAAGATGTTAAACACAAAGGTAGTTTTAAAGATAATTGTATGTAAGTATGTAAAACAAATGTTTTTATACCCCAACTAAGTTAATTTCTTGATAAATTTAGCGTACTAAACCTTTTAAAATGTCTTCGTTGTATTAATAATGTGCCTTACGTTTTTAGTCTGTTTCTGTTCTTGTTCCGAATCTGTTATCGATGTAATAATTCACTCGCATGTAAGATGTATTCATTTGATCATCAGTCAATTTCGTTTTGACTGTGAATGTCAATTAAACTATAAAATGTACATACATACCACGATATAATAAGAGATGTCAGTCTTTATTATAGTGTTTTTCAATACATATCCTTCATCTGATTCTGAGGATATTTTTTTTATATAAAATTCCAAATAATTAAATTGAGGTGTCATGTATTTATACCTTAAATTGCAAAAGTTGATGTAATAGTTTTAATTTATGAAACTAAACATTTTTAAAATCTTCAAGATCAAAATTTTGTTTATTACCTGAAAACAACAGACAATGTCAAATAGTAAAATATTTGTATGTTTCAAACTATGTTAAGTCTTCAAGTTATTAAATTCAGATAAATAAGACCAATCGTACTGGTCGCCTAATTTATTAGGTTTGTTTAGAGTATGAAATGTTTTGTACTCTAGTATAAGTTACTTATTTTAAGGTATACAAATGTCATCGTATCTTAAATACCGCGTCTTGAAATAGTTTTTGATAATTTATAATTAATAATGACAGTCTCACATGGTGAGGCGTCTTCTTTTAACTATATGTGTACGGATCTCATCAATTTCTTTTCTTTTTTGATATTTTATCGCTAATTTAATAGATTACTTTAATGGGATACGTTGAATGGTCGTGCTTTCTCTGTCTAACGTGACAACCGCCACCTTACGTGTGAATAAGTCACTTCTGTCGAAACTGATAAGTATGTCGTATACCAATAAGGTCTAAGCATAGTTTTTCAATCTGGCTCCCTATAATTTCCTTTTATAAGTTAAAGAAATACTGTAATCGTAGAAGGTTTTTAGTAAATCTGTACATAATGAAATGAGTATTTAATTTGTAAAGTATGAATTCTACCGCTTCTTTTAGGCATAGACATCACACGATTCGAAATCGCTGCCTCTTGAGAGTTTAAATACGTATTTGTTTTTTTTTAGAAGGCTACCTATCGCTAAATATAACTTATAATTTGTTAATAAACGCTATGCTTATTCCTAATTTTAATCTTAGTGTCATGTTTTGACCACCCACACGTGGGACCAGTCTGGTTGTGTATGTATGATAGAGAGGGTACGGTCGAGATGTGGCTGTCGGTTGGATAACCAAAGTGTTGGCGTGATCGTAGTTGTGAATAAAATGTTTGTATATTTGCTATTATAATGAATATTGTATTAAAATAAATGTGCTTGTTTCGATTAGAAATGTATTTTATTTGTTGACGATTGTTCTACATAATATCCTGATGATGAACCATTTAACGTGGTCTCGAACATCGATGATATTAACCTGACGATGAATCGAAAGGTCAACTGTTGGATTTTCCACAGAAGTGCCTACACAGTAAAAATTATAAGTACAGTATAGTATTGGAGAATATAAAGAAGAAGTAGAAATTTAAATTAAAAGTAAGGATATGTCACACTGCAAACGAGAGAACTTAGGGCCACTCACCGCCCACATGTTAGTCTTCAATTTCTTCAAACATCGACTTTTTGCGCGTTTTTTTCTTAATTCCGCTTTCAAATCGTTTACGTTCATAGCCAAATAATCCATTTGCGATAATTTCATGAAGATAATCACACCTTCAACCAGGTAAATCAAGGAAACCATATTTTATGTCACAAAACCCGCAAGACCACGTTCGCGCGACACTAGCGCCTCTAGTGGCAGATTCATACGCTGAGACCTACGGTATTTTACTTCAACCTTGAGTAAAATTCCTCCCGTTGCTTGCCAGATTTCCTGATCTGGCTACGGCGGCGAAAACTGTTTTTTTTTCAAAGTTCAAAGTATTTATTTGCGAAACTAAGTGTTACATAGTTGGACGATACATATTTTGAGACTTATAACTTAGTCGCCCTTTTCGGGCACAGCAAACATTAGAATAATAGGAATTTATAAATTATAAATTTAGTACCTATTTAGTATAGAATTTATAAATTTAGTTTTTTCTTTTAAGCTTTGTACCCGCCCAAACATCGTTTTATTTCGATCCGATCCAAAAATCGAAGTTTAAACGTTTGAATGTTACCCGATTTACCAAAAGATCGATCTTATCAGATCAGCACAACCCTATCCCTAACATACTCTGCTCACTCACTCACTCAAGTCACTCAATGATACATACAAAAAATGGTAGCCGGCGCCGGCGCAGCATGGCATTACTGGCATTCCTTTTTCAAAAATCCAAGAAGTCAAAGAACCGCAAAAGAAGTAACATTTTTCAAAAATATGTGTTCGCTTCTGCTTATATTTTATAACAAATACTAACTAAATGCTGTGTAAGCAAGAAACCAAGCGTTTGAAATGTGGCGTCGTGTTGCAAAAATGTGTTCGTAAGTTTCGGCACCATCATCATCTCTGAAGACGTAAAGAACAAACAAGCATTCGAAGTTGAAGAGAAGATTGGCTGATGGGACATAGCGTCGTGATCCAGAGGTGTAGTCCGAGGAAAGTAAGCCTTATTCCCATAATATCTCTCATGTCATTCCTAACCTCTCAACCTAACCTCTCAACCTAACCTCCTGTTCAGCTTGCTTCGATTGTGCAACATGCTACCTAGCGTTGAGTCAGCACAGCAGCATGCACTATTTATAAACATGGTTTGTGTTAGTCACTGAACGTATTCTACCTCAAAAACTTTGAGGCTTTCAGCTTTTCGACCAGCAAACTGCGATGTCTTATTGCCTAACTGCCTACTTTAAAATTTAAAAACATAAGTTTTACGCATCAATACAAAATCTCTCTCTATCATCCATCAACGAACCGGTACAATAATGTTTTTTTAAGTCCCAAACAACTTCATTATTCCCCTCCAAAATGGCTTCAAAATTTTTGTCAAAATAAACAAGCCGATAGGCATGGGTAGGTCACTGCTATGCTTTGATTATTTAATTCAATTATTGTTTATTGCACACCCCAGGTATTTTTGTGACGGAAATAATTTATTTATTTAAATTCATTTCAAAATCCAGGGCCCTTAGAGATCTAGAAACGGAACATTCAAATATTTCTTACAGCCAATGAAGGAGTTATACTATTTAAGTTAAGGAGTGAACATGATTGATGATTGATGATGATTGAGGAGTGAGGGAGTACCATGAATTATTAATCATGTTTACTCCTTAAATGTTTGGCTTATGCTGGCTTAATTTAATTTATTTTAAACTACCTTTGTCTTAGCTGGTTTTGAAAACCACTAAATAATATTTGTGAATGCTGTGGCTCTGTAGCTTAAGTAAAGCTTAGTAAAAAACAAACATAAAAATGAAAAATGAATAATGTGATTTTACCACCGGTTCAAAGATGTTGATTTTACAGAGAATCTCACACTTGGCGCAGAACTAGGGCTGAATACCCTAGTTCTGAGCAAGAGTGTAAGAACCTGAACCTGTGTAAGACACCTACTTTGTTTTTAATAAACAACTTGCAGCTAATTTAATGGTGCGTTTTAGTGGGTTTTAAGAAAACACTTAGCATTGTTTACAAATATAAAGTTAAGTTTATTAGAGGTAAGAATAGTAGATAGCACTAGGGTCTTGGGCGTAGGGCCCGTCTGATTATGTTCACTTTCGCTGGCCTGGGACTTCCCTGCAGAGGGTGGCTGAGATGACAGGTGGCCCATATGGGATGCAGCAGAACGATGAGGTGCGTGGCATTGGCTCAGCATTCAAGGTGGTAATAGGGTGTGGTACTTGTAGATGGTACTGGTTCGAACCCTGGCGGTGCATAGATTTATTTGATAAGTAGGTAGTGTTAGAAGGATACTCGAATTAAACACGATTAAAACTATAGGACTATAATATCTAAACAAGTTACAACACAATGCGCGGTAAAATCTCTGACTTCTCTGAGCCAAGTCAAAGACTAAGTGACAGCTAATGTCATAGACTAAGAATAGTGCGAGTAGGCATATCGATTTAAAATATCGATTCACAGATCGGCCATCCTGATACGTTCTTCGTCCCGAAGAACCAAGTCAATCACCACTGTAGCCGTCGCTCGGCTACCCGGCGCGTTCTGTGGCAGCAAGTGCAGCAACCAATGATGCTCAGCCACAGTAGGTCTTCCTTACAGCCATCTTGACCGACGCTTACCCATTGCAGGCATGCAAGATGACATATCCACTGCAACCAGAGAACAACACACAGAACCTAATCCACAGAGCACAATTAAGCTAAATGGTTTAAAGTTAACTTCTTCAAGTTATAATCCTGATTCACACTTTGTTATTGTTATTTCAGACTTAAGAACTTAAATGCTCAAATTGAGATGAGCATATTCGGGCAAGGGACAGTTAATAGCATAATGAGCTTATTCAGAATTTTCTTTCGTAACAGAATTTTAGTTTAGCCAACTGGAGTAATTCAATCTTTGAAACAAAGTGCATTTCCAATTTCAGTAATTTACACATAAGTCAATTGGGATTTGCAAGTTCTTGAAAATAATCATTACCAATATGCGGCGTGAGAGTTTATTTGTAGAATACTGTACCAACTAATGCCTTTTTGTTGCAAGCAATTAAATACTTTTGAATTAACTGGAATACAGACCTCTTAATGTTCATGGTATCGAACTTATACATTACCAACTGAAATGAAGAATTCAGATTTCTCGATGTTCGTTCATTTCCGATTCAAGCCTCTCCCATGTTGCTCTCGAATTTGAGAGTCACTTGATCGGCACATCTCGGTAATGTATCATCTTCAGATTTCTTTGGTTCGTTGTTGGGCCGGCTACCGCCACGCTTTCCCGAAGGTAGAGATGGTCGCCGCTGCGATGAAGCTCAGCGGCTCAGCAAGCTTCATCACTTGCCGTGAAACAAGTTTTTCGCATAAGTGCTGTAAGAGCCGCTTAAGGCAAGCACTGTAGTGTAGACGCTGCAAGGTCTCCAAAAGACAAGCGCAGCATATTCTGTTTTATTAGTGCTGTGTGGTCTCCGTAAGACAAGCACGAAGTTAAAGCTGTAGGTCTCCGTAAGACAAGCTTCAGGTATTTTGTTTTATTAGTGCTGTGTGGTCTCCGTAAGACAAGCACGAAGTGAAAGCTATAGGTCTCCGTAAGACAAGCTTCAGGTATGTTGTTTTATTAGTGCTGTGTGGTCTCCGTAAGACAAGCACGAAGTGAAAGCTATAGGTCTCCGTAAGACAAGCTTCAGGTATTTAGTTTTACTAGTGCTGTGTGGTCTCCGTAAGACAAGCACGTTGAGAAAGCTGTAGGTCTCCGTAAGACAAGCTTCATGGTCCCCGAAGGACAAGCTGTATGGTCCCCGAAGGACAAGCTTTGTGGTCCCCGTAGGACAAGCTGTATGGTCCCCGAAGGACAAGCTGTATGGTCCCCGTAGGACAAGCTGTTTGGTCCCCGTAGGACAGACTGTATGGTCAGCGAAGGACAAGCTGTGTGGTCCCCGAAGGACAAGCTGAATGGTACCCGCAGAACAAGCTGTATGGTCCCCGAAGGACAAGCTTTGTGGTCCCCGTAGGACAAGCTGTATTGTACCCGTAGGACAAGCTGTATGATCCCTGTAGGACAAGCTTTGTCCTTTTCAGACAACCAACCGACAGTTTGTACGTTCAAACTCAACAATTCGCCAACATTTCATTTACAATTAACCAGTGTTTAAGTGTGTGTAGTGTGTGCAGTCTGTGTGTGTGTGTGTAGTCTCTGTGTGTGTGAGTTCCCAGGGTAGTGTTGTTGCCACCATAACGTATACCTTATTGGTGTCACATGTCACACCAAACTTTACCTTCTTATTCATTCATTTCACTCTAAAATGCCAGAAGTGTAGCTCACACCAGTACCAGTAGTAAACCATTTGGTGTGCAACCATTTATAATTAACTTAATGCCTGTTAACTGCTATTTGTCATTAAATAGCCCAAAATTACCAAATCCATGTTGTTTATTTCTCACTTTACCATAATAAATGTACTCTCAAGGCACAATGTTGTTCTTCCCATTCAAAATGCATCGTTTGCTTTAGCAAAACTGCAAGACCTGAAAGTTGTGTTATCCTGCAAAAGGGTTTAAGCACTTACCAAAAAAAAAATATTTAGACCAGCCTTAATACTCAACTGGGTTTATGTATACTAGTTCAATTATCACCAATTTTTCCAATTGTAATAATAATAATATCCAATGCGATTTACAGCTTAAATCCAACTGTGTAATATGCTCGTATTTTATTGGTTTCAAGTACAAGTCACGACTTTCAGTCCTGGCACTGACCAAGTCTATGCTCTCTTTCATTCACCAGCTGTAAATAAATGTTTCACATTCGAAACATCACCTGTCACCTGGAGTTGTAAAACATTACTGTCAGGAATCCGTGTCCCCCAAGAACTCAGATTGTTTGTTTTTCATTCAATGCTTGGACCCCATTTCTTCAGTTTGATGAACAACTTATCTTTCCATCCAAGTCCACAAGTAGTTAAAAGGGGTTACTTTGTATTTTCCCTTTTGTGAAACATCATGTTATCTGAATCTATAATTAAAACAACACATTTAATTATTGTTTCACAAATCACAAAGAATAACTACTTCTCCTGACTTTAAATGTAGATTAACAATTGCCATGCACAAGGATTAGCATTTACTCTCCAAGATTGACATGAAGACAGGATGAACATAACCCAAACACCACCAGGTGTACCACCTTATGTCAATGCACTGAAGGTCATTTTCCAACTTTGTTATCATTTCACTTGATGTGTGGCTCACTGTACCAGATTAAAGAATAGCTCAACCTTTTAGAACTGTTTAGGTTCCCCTTTAGTGTTATTTGTTCACTATCACACGTCACTATCATCATAGTAGTTCACCCAAAAATACAATTGCAATATGAGATAAGATAACATTACATATTTTGCACTGGTCCCAAAGTGGTATGAAAACCATAAACATTGGAAGTACTACAAACCTCCAGATCTAGTCCTGAATATCTGTTTCATGAATGAACATTTGCTAGAGCGGGAATCGAACCCGCCACACTTTCGAGTCTCAACTGGCGCTCATACGCGCCCAGTCGCATCATTTTAAATGCAGTTTACTGTTGTAAAATAATTATGACCATAATTAATCATCAACTTTACCTTGCACTCCAAGTCAAACATATAGTTTGACCCACCTGTCATGTTTTGTATTTCAACATAACACTTCATTTAGTGGAAGTCAATTATGCATGATTGTAAAATCCAATAACCATTATGTAACCATTACTGATACATAACATTTTCTCCTGAACAGATCTAAAAATGTAATACTTACAATTTTCCAGGTTTTTTGTTTTCTTACCAAACCTCATCTTGTGTAATAAGATATTATCATGGTCCCATTTTCCACATATGCAAATAAATTAACCAATTGGCATTTACTTTCAATAATTTTTGAATATGCAACATCTTGAATGCCTCATTGCTATGCCTGGACTTGTTACTTCCTTTTGTGCCAATAAACATGTTTTATCTAACTTATTAATTTCCACACATGTTTTTGTTTATTGTGACACCCTGTTAGTTCTATGTTTTTCCTGCAATCTCAAAAACAATTGAAAAACAACTCTTGAACCATTTCAAAGAGACTCATATATTGGTGAAATACTTCGGTTCAGTCGACCAAATGACATTAGTCACTAAGGTTTTAATATTTTTGGACTTTCATCATTATTGCAGTGGACCCTTCATTTGTTAACAATACTTATCATCAACATAAAAATAAAGTTTCATAGGCTGCTCATTGACATTAGAATCTAGCAATTGTTATTTTCTTGCCAATCCAATTAGGTTAGTCAGATTTCATAACATTTCAATAAGTATTGTGAAAACATGAGTTCTATTTCTTGTTCAAGAACCTCAGCATTATGTTCAACTAAGATAAATCTGAGAACACCCAGTCTTGGACCAATAAATAATATTAAGAGTAAAATCCAAGATGTAACAATAAGCAGACTTGAAATTACCATACCAAAAGGCAAAATAAGCCCCTAAATAAACTTTTGTATTTTGTTCCTAATGGTTTCATTCAGTTTTATTTTATGTTAAAATTCAACATCATTCAATTTTTTTAAATGTAAACATTTGAAAAACATCCTGTAGTTGTGGTAGTTAGGGTATCAACATCAGAGAGTTGATCTCTCTCCAGGTAATTATACCATCAGAATACTTATTTGGTTTGAGAACTTGATTTCTCATGAAGATCATACAATGATTATTTTGATGGATCTTATTCATTTAAGTAGATATTATTGTAAAATACTGATATCAATAATATCACACAGTAACCACTAATGCCATAGTTGACTGGTAACATTTTACTTTACCAAATTTTAACCAATACAAACAACTTTATTTCATCCCGGATAATGTTACAGAACACAAATTATTATATTATCATAAGCTCAATGTGGCATTTTTAATTTATGGTCTTTATAAGACTAGTGCAGTCCAGTCTAACTCAGTACAACTATATAACCAGATTGTGAAATATACAATTTCAGATAACCATGATACAACGGGACAATCTGACAACTTTTCAATTTTCATTATATTCTGACATGTTAAAAGTATGAATAAGTATACTTAACTGTGTTTAAGTGACCAACCTCTTCTTGTTTACTATTTTTTTGTTGATAGGGCTTCACTTGTTATCCTGTGTTAATTATGACAATGGTCAACTATTGAATACAGCCTTGAAGATTTATTCATTGTTAGTCACAGGCCCATTTTATTCATGTGTAAGATACACATTCCAATTGCACAGGTTTTATTTTGTATCAATTTGATCTGTTAGGTTTCCTTGAACTAGGTAACAGGTTAAAAGTATACAACATTAACTTAGATCTTTCACTTGCAAAGTTGCATTTTGCCAAGAAACAAACTTTAAATGTCATTAAATCTAATTGGAACAATCTACAATGTCATTGTAGCAAACTTATTGTGTTCAGATGATTACCAATTTGCAAGTACATTACTTTTAGTCAAACAATTCATGATTTTGTATTTTCTGTAAGTGATACTGATGATGAGTCAGTATTTCCTGATCATCACCAATCAATCATCAGTTGTAAATAGTCAATATGAAACAATCTCACCCGGTGTTCGTGTAATAACTTTTGATGGACATTTGCGCCAACTGTGCATTTTGGTTAGTAACACACATCAACACTCCAAGTTGTTCAACATCTTATTTGTAGTTGCCCATGGTTGTTCTTAGTTCTTCTTTTCGTTGCACAAGTCACTGATTCTACATAAACATCGTGATTCGAGCTTCCAACCCAAAACCAAAGTGTGTTTCTTGTAATGGCGTCTAAAGTAGGCAATACTTTGAAATAATACTTTAATCGCGTCTATAACGTTGTGGGGAAGTTGATTTCAGATCTCACTTCTGATTCTGTTAGAGGGAAACTCGAATTAAACACGATTAAAACTATAGGACTATAATATCTAAACAAGTTACAACACAATGCGCGGTAAAATCTCTGACTTCTCTGAGCCAAGTCAAAGACTAAGTGACAGCTAATGTCATAGACTAAGAATAGTGCGAGTAGGCATATCGATTTAAAATATCGATTCACAGTAGGTAGTTAGCAGTTTAGCACTAGGGTCGTGGGCGTAGGGCCCGTCTGATTGTGTTCACTTTCGCTGGTCTGGGACTTCCCTGCAGATGGTGGCCGAGATGATGGGTGGCTGACTTGGGAGCAGGTGCACAGCAGGTGTGGTGCGTGGCAGTGGCTCAGAAGCCAAGATGGTAGTAAAGATGGTAGCGGTTCGACCCTGGTGGTAGACCCTGTAGATAGAACCGCAGTGTTAGCCACGCACAGCGTATAAGCGTCTGATCGCAATGGTGAGAGCGATTAGAGGAAATAACAGTTTAGGCAACAAGTGATTTTACGTAAACATTAATTAGCAAAAATAATACAAAAAATTTTGAACCATTAAAACTTTAGCACTTGGTAGGTAGCATAGACTTTAGATATTTAAGTAGGCAAGGTAGGTAGGTTAGGCATGAGTTTATAAGAATATTTTCTGCTAATCACTTTTACCCTTTCGGGAATTCGCACGCACCTAGTTTACATTTTAGATTTTGGATATGATTTAAAATAACTAGCCGCGGACGCGACGGAAGATTCAGTGCGCCGCGGCGACAAGAGCTAGTGTGTGTCCTCGAAGGAGGCTGGTCGGTAGTGAGAGCTCGAGTCGGCGTGTATGTAACTTTTATTGCGAGGGGGCGCCGGCTCGCGAGCGTCCACCTCATCGCGCGTCCCTCTTCCCGCGGCCAGGTATCGCGGGACGGCGCTAGGCATGGCGTAGTGGTTATTAAAACGTCAGGATCGTAGGTTCAGATTTTATTTATGTAGTTAGGTAGATATGTCAGTTTGAAGTTAGAATTTAGGTTTTATTACTAAATTTTTGATTAGAAATTGTTGCGGTGCATTCCTAAAAATACACCGTGACAGTACCCCTTCACAAGACCAAGGATTTTGTTCCTATGAACAACACTCATCTGTAGACCAGATAAATGTCTGAATAATAAAACTTTATTTACCCTTTGATAAAAACACCATTGGTGTAAAATAGTGGGGTGTAATCATTTTACGGGTTGCATTGCAATCCGCCCGAGACTATGAGGCTCGTTTTATTAGTTATTCTAACTGCTTGTTCAGACAAGCATAAGGTTTATTTTGTGAACTGACGCCTCCTTCACTCCTGCGCTTTTTTGCCTCATCTTGCGCGTGCTGCCTGCGCAGCGCAGCACACACCCCACGATCCTGGAACCTCGGTGGCTCATACTGGCCTCTTGGTCTTTGAGATGGCACCTCAAAGATGATGAGCCTATGGGCGCTCTCGTGCACCCTCCAATTCCTCGCATCTACCCCTCTGGTCGACACGGTGTGTTCAACGTTGGACTCGCCGTTGGGTCCGCTGAAGGTACACGGCTGGTCTGGGGCGTTGTGGAGCAGTAGGCCCCGTCCCGCGATGAATGCGTGTACGTCGGTGCTCGGCGTCGGGTCCGCGTCCAGTGTACTGCCGTGGCTCGCAGTGCCATTGAGGAGACCCCTCAGTTCGACCAGCACGATGTCCAGGTGTTCGAGGTGGCGGTCGATGTTGTGAGAGTACTGGGCGAAAATGGAGACGATGTAGGCGTCGATTTTCTCTAGGTATGCCACGAAGCTGTGGGTGGTGCACAGGTGACGAAGAATCGCCGCCGGACCGTATCGTGTCGGACCCGAGAGTACTGTTCTTGCACAAGAACAGCATCCAGGCCCATATCGCGCATAACCGCCGGTAGCTCAACAGTGGCGAGCTCTCCACCCCCCAGGTTAAGCTGCCCCATGTGCATGCAGTGAGGCCGACTATCCATACTGCACGCTGTTGGTGGCCCTCTCCTCGGCGTACTTCCTCGCGTGGCACTGTCGCGAGGCCGTCCTGCGACTGTCCGCGCCAGGCTTGCCGAAGCGCCGACATGCCGCACAGTTCCCGCTCCGCCTTGCACGCCTCACGCGCGTGGCCCGACTCGCCGCACTTGCCGCATACGGCCTCCTTGCTCCGGCAGTATTTTTCGGGGTGGCCCAACTGTTGGCATTTGCGGCAACAGGTGACGTCAATGTAGTCTTCCACGCGTGCAACGTCCCAGCCGATGTAGAGGCGGCCCATTTCAGACAGCAGCTCGCGCGCAGCCGGTTGGCACTCCACGATGACCGAGGTCCACGGGCTCTCCTGCCTTGACCTTCTGTAGACCTCCTTGATGGAGGCCTTCACCTGCTCGACGGTCCAACCTTTCGTTTCCAAATTTTGCCCGTGGATACTCGATATGAGGTCCCCCGCCGTTGTGGTCTTGGCCACGTCTCTAATAATGACACGCGGTAGCCGCGTCTTCGGCTCTGCCACCCGCAGGGACTCAGGAGCCGCGCTCCTCAACTTTTCTGCGTCCTGCGCCGATGTCGTGGTGATGGCCACCCCCGCCTTCCCCAGCTTCCTTACGTGCGACACTTGAATGTTCAGGGCCCTGGCGTTTACATGACTTTTGATAGCCTTCTTGGTGTCTTCCGCGGTCATGGATGACTCCCCCTCCTTAGGAAAGAATGCTATGGTGGGCCCCTGCCTAGCCGGCACCAGGAGCGGCTCCTTGCGGCCCTGGATCTTGAGGGCCGCTGCATACGTGGCTGGTGGCCTCGCTCCAACCTCAGCGGTCCCTTATGTGGCCGCCCTGGCCTCCACCCTCTGCTCTGCGCTCCGCCTCCACAGCCCGCAACTCCATCTGGGCCAGACGAACCGCACAGGACCCCTACCGCTGCGATGGCGCTGCTGGATGCCCCGACTATCTGTGCCATGTCCCCTTTGTTTACCTTTGACTTGTCGCCGGCGACCACGTCTCTAAAGACGCTCTGCGTCCGCTCCACCATAGCGATGAGCTCCTCGGACGAGAGGCTCGTCAGCTCTCGTTGCCCCTCCACACTCCTAGGCATCACAATCGCTGGCGTCGATGGCGGCTCCCGCTGGCCACAGTCCGATGGTGGCAGCACGTGGTTAACACTTATTGTTTCAGGCTGCATTTTTCAGTTTGAAACACTGCAAACTTATGAAATATAAAATAAAAATGTACTTAAATAGGCGTCCCTGCGCAGATTCGGCGGCCAGTGGGAGATAACCTCACCAAGGCACGCCTAGTGTCACTTTCACTTTCACTGTCTCAAAACTCAAAGTTATTGCACCAAATCGCGCACGAAAACTATTTTTTTCTAATGCGAACATACGTTTAAATCATTTCGCAAAGAAAAATCTGTGAGTTTCCCCGAATTTCCACGAATAAAAATTTTATAACTTCAGAGCGCACGAGCGACGCGTCCGCACGCCACCGCTGCCGCCGCCGACGTCAGTGGGACAAACCCACCACCTCCCATGGCCCTACCAACCTCGCGGTTATACGGGCCGAATCTTGGGGATATGCGCGCGGAACTTGCTTCTGCTAGGCAGCGTGCACTACAGCCGCGCGCAATGCTTGAATCCCCTACAAATTCTGTCTACGTCCTTTGTCCCTTGACATTTCTCCCCATTCTGGGGCATGTTAACATCACACCACGTTGGCACCGTCCGGTGCCTGGCAGTCCATCATTCTCCACGTCCTGTGCCACACGTGCGCGAACTCCTGCAGCCGTCTGAAGTTGCCTTCCGTGCTCACGAGATCGGGGTACCAAGCGGGGCAGTGGCCTTCAAGAGTCAGCCCATCCAGCAACCGTCCCCTAGCATCCTCATACAGAGGGCAGTACCACAGAGCGTGATGTCTGTCCTCCCATTCCTCACCGCATTTACATTTGCCGTTCTCCCTGAGCGCCATATCACACAAGCGCTTGTTAAAGCACCCGTGTCCTATGAGAATCTGGGAAGTCTCATAATCTGGTGCGACCCAGCTCATGCTGAGTCTACCAGCCACGTCGGGGAAAAACTCAAAGAGCTCGCGACCCTTCGTCTCCTCTTCCCACCGTTCCTGCCAAATACGTATCACCTCTTCCAAAATTTGTCGCTTGCGCCTGCACATCTCCTCTTTGGGCGCGGTTCTACGTGCGACCTCCGTACTGCCTGCACGGTAGACCTCCAAGTCAGCAGGCAACACCCCAGCGAGCACCGGGAGCGCGGCAGTGCTAACAGACCGGTACGCCTTGGTCAGCAACACTAGTGCAGGCCGCTGCCCCCGGAGAAGGACAATCCTGGCGGTCACCCCGTCGAGCCCTGGTGCCGTGTTAGGAAATCGCCTAATTATGTTCCCCAGGTGCTCACCAGTCGGAGGAAGGGCGGCGGGACCCGAAGGGACGAGGGCGGCTGAGATCCGCTCCTGATTGTGGTACGCTGTGTCCTTAGACGGATCGTCGTCCGGGCACAGCGCGTGCACAAGACCGTGCATGGCCTCACCTACAGTCCCCGCGTGTCCCTCGGCGTACTTCGTGCCGTTGATCACGTTGGCGGGTGGACGGTTCCTCCCGCTAGCCACTCGGTAGGCCAGGCCCCAGGGGTCCTGATTGCCGGACTCGGCAAGCCTCCGGAAAAACGCGAGTTCGGTTTCTTCCTTCCTCCGCCGATACAGCGCTCTATCCTCACGAAACACCTCCCCCGCATTCACTTCAGTCGGTCCCCCATCCCGTCGCGTGCCCTACCATACTAGGCGAGAAGCACCACACTGCCGGCGCAGCCGGTCCAGTTCCGGCGTCCACCATTCGAACCCCCCCTCCCGGTTCTTCCTCCTAGGACCGAGGGCTTTGCGAGCAGATTGGAGAATCACGTTAGTGAACTCCCTGCTAACCACAGAGGCGGGGTTCCTAAGGTTTAGCCGTCCCATTCGTTCCCGGATCAGCGCTTTAAAACAACCCCAGTCGACACCGCGATCCCGAAAGCCCGTAGGCCCCTCGTCAGGCCCGACGCACCCCGAATGATGTTGAGTAGTGTGGCTTACCCGGAAAGTGATTAGCCGATGGTCGCTGGAACTGGCCCCTGCGTGTACGGTCCAGGCGGAGATGGCACAGGATCTCGAGGAGACCGTGATATCCACGTTTGTTTCCCCTCTGGCGTGCCCAGAGAAAGTGGCTGGCTGGTCTGGGGAATTCCAAATAGTGAGGTTCTCGGACAGGATGAAGTCCTCCATCTGTGCGTCTCTGCGGTTGTCATCCTGGCCCCTACCTATGCACTGCTCCGGGGTGCAGTGCCACATCTGGGAGTGGGCGTTGCTGTCCACCCCAATCACCACCCGCTTGCCCTTCAGGGCAGCGAGCACACGCTCCAGGTGCAGGATGTGCGGGCCGACGTCCTGGGAGTACTTAAAGTACGCGGACACTAAGTACAGGTCCGCCTCCGCGATGTGCACCACGCTGCAGTAGTTCGAAGAGAGGTGCGCCAAGAAAGCCACGGACAGGTCTCCGCGATGGATGTAGGCGCCCGCCAAGGAGCCCACGCCGCACTGCAGGATGAGGCCCGGCCTCGAGTATTGTTCTTGGACTAGAACAACGTCGAGGCCGAACTCCCGCGACAGCGACGGCAGCTCGTCCGTGGCGAGCTCCTGCCCGTTGAGGTTGACCTGGCCAATCACTAGGCTTCCACCTACGTCCGGTACTGGGTGCCTGCTACCGCCCGCCGCTCCGCGACCACGCGGGCCGGGCATTCTCGCGCCGCCGTTAGGTGCCCGCTGGCCTCGGCCTTTCCAAATTTTGTACAGGTCGCGCATTTAGCAGACTCTGCCTTGCAGTCCGCCGCCAGATGACCACTGCCTCCGCATCGCCCGCACACCGTGTCCGCCGACCGGCAGTACTTTTCTGGGTGCCCGTACATCTGGCACCTGTTACAACAAGTGACGGACACCCAGTCGTCGACCCTGCAGACGTCCCAGTCGATGTAGATTTTCTCCTTCCCGACCAGCATCCCACGTGCCGCTGCTGAGCACTCCACGATCACGCTAGTGAGACCGCCCCGCCGCGACTTGCACCCTGCACTCCTTCAGGAACCTGTTGAGGGGCCATTCCGCGTCGTCAGCCATGTTCTGCTCGTGAATACGGGTGAGCACCTCCGCTGCGTCTGGGTCTCCTGACAGGCCGGAAACTGCTACCAGGGGAAGCCGCTGACGTGGCTCAGCCGCACGGAGCGTGGCCGGCATGGCCTCTCTAAAACGTTGAGCCGCTGCCTCACTTGTGGTCTGTACCAGGATCCCGGCGTTACCAACCTTCCTGACCTGGGCAACCTGCACGTTTATAGCCCGCGGATCGATTGCCTTCTTCAGACTTGATGGCCACATTGCCCTCCGCCGGGTATACCGCGATGACTGGTCCACGGGGTGCAGGCAACGGGATTCACGTACCTCTAGTGCGCAGTACCTGGGCAAAGGAGGGGGGGGCTGGCGAAGAAGACGATGCCGGTTGCGCTGGCAGCTGGCCCTGCATAGTGGCGCTCGCGAGTTTCTCGCGTAGGAGTTCCAGCTCCGCATCCTTTCGCGCGATCACCTGCTCCAGAACCTGGGTCCTGCTCATGGCCTCCGCCGTCCTGATGCCGAAAATTCCGGCTCTGGCATTCACTCCTTGGATGCCCGAGTGGATCGCATTCAAGTCCGCCTTGTTAAGCTTACCCTGGCCATGCACGACGCTCCAAATTGCCTTCAGGTAGTTGCTAATCCCCTCCAATAGCTGCTGCTGGCCCTCCGCCGCCATGCTCGGTGCCGGTGGGTTAGGGGGCTGGGCCGTAGGCCGAGGGGCAGTACCTGCAGCCGTCGCTCGTTGAGGTGCCGGAGATGAGGTAAGAAGGCCCGCAATGGGTGGAGCCTTCGCTGCCGCCTGGGTCTTCCGCTGCTGCTTAGGGGGTAGGTCCTCCGGAGAGGGCAACGCCCGCTTGGCCTTCCTAGTTCCCGCTTCGGGAGTAGTTGGAGCTCCTGAGGGGGCCGGCGTTCCCACCCCCGGCGCCGACGCACCTGAGGCCGCAACGCCCACCAATGGGGAGTTCGACCTGCTCGTGGGAGGGCTCCGCCCAACACTGGGCCTGCCCGGCCCAAAGAACACAAAAGATGCAAGTACATCTTCTTCGTTCATCTTCTTCGCACAGCACAAAAATAGTCACAAAAAAATAAAAATAAAACGAAAGTCAATAAAAGTTAAAAATTACAACTACGCTAAGCGCCGAAGCCACAATTCGGACCACCGCCGGTCCAAACGCCAAACGTCAGACGTCAACTGACAGCTGTCACCTGTCAGATGTCAAACGTCAGTGTCACTCGCACACCACGCGGTCCTAACCTAAAAGCACGTGGTCGCCATGCGGCCCACACAAAGTATATAAAAACACATAGAAAAACATTGACACAACAAAAATAAAGTAAATAAAAGTCTTATCTTTCTCCCTGCTGCGTATCGCGGGAGGCAAGCCTCCACCAACGACCGGAAAACACCGAGAAAGAAACACAAATTAAAAAGTCACTGTCTTAAGCACAAATCGCACAAACACTGCAATTAAATATAATCAATTGCGAAGATACGTTCAGCAAACGATTAAAATGAAAATTTGGGGGAAAACACGTGATTTTCATTGTCCGAAAAATACCGACACTTCGACCGCGGAGCTCCGTACGCACGTCCGCACTCGGGCCGATTCTTGGGGATATGCGCGCGGAATTTGCTTCTGCTAGGCAGCGTGCACTACAGCCGCGCGCAATGCTTGAATCCCCTACAAATTCTGTCTACGTCCTTTGTCCCTTGACATTTCTCCCCATTCTGGGGCATGTTAACATCACACCACGTTGGCACCGTCCGGTGCCTGGCAGTCCATCATTCTCCTCGTCCTATGCCACACGTGCGCGAACTCCTGCAGCCGTCTGAAGTTGCCTTCCGTGCTCACGAGATCGAGGTACTAAGAGGGGCCGTGGCCTTCAAGAGTCAGCCCATCCAGTAACTGTCCCCTAGCATCCTCATACAGAGGGCAGTACGCCAGAGCGTGATGTCTGTCCTCCCATTCCTCACCGCATTCACATTTGCCGTTCTCCCTGAGCGCCATATCACACAAGCGCTTGTTAAAGCACCCATGTCCTGTGAGAATCTGGGAAGTCTCATAATCTGGTGCGACCCAGCTCATGCTGAGTCTACCAGCCACGTCGGGGAAAAACTCAAAGAGCTCGCGACCCTTCGTCTCCTCTTCCCACCGTTCCTGCCAAATACACATCACCTCTTCCAAAATTTGTCGCTTGCGCCTGCACATCTCCTCTTTGGGCGCGGTTCTGCGTGCGACCTCCGTACTGCCAGCACGGTAGACCTCCAAGTCAGCAGGCAACACCGCAGCGAGCACCGGGAGCGCGGCAGTGCTAACAGACCGGTACGCCTTGGTCAGCAACACTAGTGCAGGCCGCTGCCCCCGGAGAAGGACGCCGCGGATCACTTGGACCTTCACGCGCTCATACCAGCACGCTGCAGCATACGCAAGTGTGGCAACAAAGGTGCCCTGGTACAAAATACGGAGGCCAGGAAATCGAATGCCCCAGGAGGATGCCGACACACGCGACATCTTCCCGAAACATTTGGCCGCGCGACTTACTATCCCTTGGGCATGCTGCGTGAATAGAAGACTCCCATCGAGCACCACACCAAGCACAGTTGCCGAGTTAACCGAGCGGATCGAGTTACCCTCAAGTCGAATGACTGGGGGCCTCTGGAATTTCCCCCTGATCGTCATCGTAGATGATTTAGCAGGAGAGAAACCCAGCCGGTTACGGGCTCCCCAGGCAGAGACGGTACCTAATACC
Source organism: Udea ferrugalis (assembly GCA_950022985.1). Classification (NCBI taxonomy): domain Eukaryota; kingdom Metazoa; phylum Arthropoda; class Insecta; order Lepidoptera; family Crambidae; genus Udea; species Udea ferrugalis. The sequence continues at coordinate 6,222,900 of OX465544.1, forward strand.
TCCGAGGCTGCTGCCTCAATCCCTGCTCTTGATTGTGCCTCAATCAGAATAGTAACGTCGTCGGCGTAAGCCACCATGCTAACCCCCCCTGGCAGAGGCGCCCGAAGCAAGTCGTCCAGCAGGATATTCCACAGCGTAGGACCAAGAACTGACCCCTGCGGACATCCCATGGTGGAATCTTTCCATACCACCTGGTTTCCCACAAAGAGGCCAACACGGCGAGCGGAAAAGTAGCTCGATAACATCTGATAGATGTTAGGCGGGCAACCTCCCCTTTTCACCTTGACCATTATCATGGGCCACCAGGCGTAATCGAACGCACCCGAGATGTCAAGAAAAACGGCTTGGACATAACGCGCCGTGGAAGTCCTAGCGGTACCAATCACGGTGTCTAAAGCCGTGACCGTTGACTTACCCAGAGAAAAGCCGTGCTGGCAGTCTGAAATCTCGCTTGAGATCTGAGGTGCACAGTGTAATATTACGCGTTCCAGTAACTTACCAAAGACAGAGAGTAGCGTAATCGGGCGGTACGCTTTTGGGTCGGTGAGAGGCTTGTCATTACCTTTTGGCAGAACTAGGAGACGACCGTCCTTCCAGACGTCCGGGAATACGCCCTCGTCTACACACTTGGCATACACCTGATGGAACTCCACCGATGCAGCGGCCCAGACGTTCCGTAAAATCCTGGCGGTCACCCCGTCGAGCCCTGGTGTCGTGTTAGGCAATCGCCTAATTATGTTCCCCAGGTACTCACCAGTCGGAGGAAGGGCGGCGGGACCCGAAGGGACGAGGGCGGCTGAGATCCGCACCTGATTGTGGTACGCTGTGTCCTTAGACGGATCGTCGTCCGGGCACAGCGCGTGCACAAGACCGTGCATGGCCTCACCTACAGTCCCCGCGTGTCCCTCGGCGTACTTCGTGCCGTTGATCACGTTGGCGGGTGGACGGTTCCTCCCGCTAGCCACTCGGTAGGCCAGGCCCCAGGGGTCCTGGTTGCCGGACTCGGCAAGCCTCCGGAAAAACGCGAGTTCGGTTTCTTCCTTCCTCCGCCGATATAGCGCCCTGACCTCGCGGAAAATCTCCCCCGCAGCCTCCTCGACTGGTCCCCCATCCCGTCGTGTGCCCTGCCATGCTCGGCGAGAAGCACCACACTGCCGGCGCAGCCGGTCCAGTTCCGGCGTCCACCATTCGAACCCCCCCTCCCGGTTCTTCCTCCTAGGACCGAGGGCTTTGCGAGCAGATTGGAGAATCACGTTAGTGAACTCCCTGCTAACCACAGAGGCGGGGTTCCTGAGGTCTAGCCGTCCCATTCGCTCTCGGATCAGCGCTTTAAAGCGGCCCCAATCGACACCCCGATCCTGAAATCCCGTTGGTCCCTCCTCTGGCCCGACGCACTGTAGATGGTGTTGGGTAGTGTGGCTTACCCGGAATGTGATCAGGCGATGGTCACTCAGACTGGCCCCGACGTGCACGGACCACGAAGATAGGGCGCACGACCTCGTAGACATGGTGACGTCAATGTTGGACTCCCCTCGGGCGTGGCTGACGAAGGTGACGGGCTGGTCGGCCTGGTTCCAGGTCGTCAGGTTCTCCGCCAGGACGAACTCTTCCACTTCTGCGTTCCTACTCTCTTCAGCGCGTCCCCTGCCGATGCACTGCTCCGGGGTGCAGTGCCACATCTGGGAGTGGGCATTTGTGTCCGCGCCGATCACCACTCGCTTACCCTTCAGGGCAGCAAGCATGCGCTCCAGTTGGAGTATGTGCGGGCCGACTTCGTGGCTGTACTTGAAGTAGGCGGACACAAAGTAGACGTCCACCTTCGCAACGTGCACCACTGTGCAGTAATCAGTGGACAGGTGCGCCAGGAATGCCACTGTGATGTCCGCCCTGTGTATGTAGATTCCTGCCAGGGAATCTGCGCCGCACTGCAGGACGAGCCCCGGCCTCGAGTATTGTTCTTTCACTAGAACAACGTCGAGGCCGAAGTCGCGCGACAGCGCTGGCAGCTCGTCCGTGGCAAGCTCCTGGCCATTCAAGTTTACCTGGCCCACTGATAACTCAGCTACTCCTCCTACGCCTGGTATTGCGTGCCCGCAACCGAGCGCCGCTCCGCGACCACTCGAGCCGGGCATTCCCGCGCCGCCGTGAGGTGCCCGCTGGCCTCGGCTTTGCCAAATTTTGCGCAGGTAGCGCATTTGGCAGACTCCGCCTTACAGTCCGCCGCCCGATGCCCGCTACCTCCGCAGCGCCCGCACACCGTCTCGGTAGACCGGCAGTACTTCTCCGGGTGCCCGCACTGGTTGCAGCAGGTGACGGACACCCAGTCGTCCACCCTGCAGACATCCCAGTCGACGTACAGCTTCTCTTTACTGACCAGCATGCCGCGCGCCGCTGGAGAGCACTCGATGATGACGCTGGTCAGCCCGCCCCTACGAGACTTCTTAAACGCGACCCGGCACTCCTTCTGGAACCTGTTTAGGGGCCAGTCCGCATCGTCCGCCGTATTCTGGCCGTGTATCCTGCCGAGGACCTCCGTTGCATCAGGATCACCAGACAAACCTGAGATAGCCACGAGGGGCAGCCGCTGGCGAGGCTCAGCTGCACGAAGTGTGGCCGGCATTGCCTCCCTGAAGCGCTGCGCCGCCGCTTCGCTGGTCGTCTGCGATACGGCCGGTAGTGCCATCGTCGTCGGTGCCTGGTGGGTAGACGCTGAAGCAAGCCTCGCGCGCAGCAGCTCCAACTCGGCGTCCTTCCGGGCGACAACCTCCTCCAAGACCTGGGTGCGGCTCCTCGCCTCCGCCGTTCTCACGCCGAAGATGCCGGCTCTTGAGGCCACTCCCTGTATGCCCGTGTGGATGGCGTTCAGGTCGGTCTTATTGAGCTTGCCCTGCCCTTGGACCACATTCCAAATTGCCTTAAGGCACACGTTGATGCCTTCGAGCAGCTCCGCCTGTCCCGCCGCTGCCATGCTCGGGGCTGATGTTGCTGGTGCTGAAGCCGGTGCTGGTCGGGGCTGTGCCGAGGGCCTGGGAGGAGCAACCACTCACTGCGCTGGGCTGGTGGTAAGCAGACCGGCGATGGGAGGTGCCTTTCCGGACGCCTTCCGCTGCTGCTTCGGGGGGAGGTCCTCAGGTGACGTCAGCGCCCGCTTGTCCGCGACCGCCTTCTTCGTCGGCTCCGGCGTACCTGCTGTTCCTGCGGGGGGGGGGGAGGAGCAGACGTTCCCGCCCCCGGCGCCAATGCGCCCGACGCGGGCACGCCCACAAGTGGCGAGCCTGACCGGCTTTGGGGGGGGGCTACGCCCAACACTGGGCCTGCCCGCCCCGAAAGACACGAAGGACGCCAGTTCGTCGTCCTCGTTCATGACGACAGTTCACAATAGTCACAATAGTACAATAAAATAAAAAAAAGAAAAATAAAAGAAAATAAGAAAACAAATTAAGGGTCAAATGTTGCCACACTACGCTAAGCACAAGTAAAATTAAAAACGCAAGCGCCAAAACCACACTCTAGACCACGCCGGTCTAAACGTCAGACGTCAAACGTCAACGTCAGCTGTCAGCTGACAGACGTCAGTGTCAATGTCACTCGCACACCACGCGGTCCTAACCTAGAAAGCACGTGGTCCTAACCTAGAAAGCACGTGGTCGCCATGCGGCCCACACAAAGTATATAATGGCACAAAGAACACATAGTCACAAAGTAATAAAAGTATATAAATGTCTTATCTTATCTCCTTGCTGCGTATCGCGGGAGGCAAGCTTCAACCAACGAACGGGAACACCGGAGAAAGATACACACACCGAACAAAGTCACTGTCTTAACACCAATATTAATTGCATAAAAACACCGCAATTAAATTAAACCATTGCGAACATACGTTCCACAATAGTTTAAACGAAAATTTGGGGGAAAACACGAAATTATCACCGTCCCAAAAGGCACCGACACTTCGACCGCGGAGCTCCGTACACACGTCCGCACTCGACGCGAGCCGAAGCGCAAGTCTCATTAATCCATTCATGCGCGTCACTAATTAAATGACAAGACAATTGGCTACCTTAAGAGAGTCATAGTTACTCCCGCCGTTTAACCGCGCTTGCTTGAATTTCTTCACGTTGACATTTCCCCTCACTGGAATTTTCAAGGTCCGCAGAAAGTATCCGTACACCGCCGCAAATGCGGTGCTCTTCGCGTTCCGAACCATATCTCCCTTCTATAGGATTCCATGGAACTCGAACGCTCAGGCAGAAAAGAAAACTCTTCCCGGACCTCTCGGCGGCGTCTTCAGGCCACTTTGGGTTACCCCGTCGAACACTCGCTTTGAAACGAGGGAACGATTATTGAAACGGTTCCGCTGCCGGGTTCCGGAATAGGAACCGGATTCCCTTTCGCTCAAAGGGCGTTATTTGTCAATATTCATTAAATAAAGAAAAAAATTAAAGAAGGATCGACTGACTCGCGAGCAACTACTGTTCACGCGAAACCCTTCTCCACGTCAGTCCTCAAGGGCCTCGCTGGAGTATTTGCTACTACCACCAAGATCTGCACCGACGGAGGCTCCAAGCGGGCTCACGCCCAGACCCTTCTGCGCACTCCGCCGCGCACGTCCTACTCGTTACTGCTTAGTGACAAATGGTTTAAAACGAATGTCTGACATGCCCGTACCGGTAGTGTATAGGCAAAACGCTTCAGCGCCATCCATTTTCAGGGCTGGTTGCTTCGGCAGGTGAGTCGTTGCCCATTCCTTAGCGGATTCCGACTTCCATGGCCACCGTCCTGCTGTCATGAGCGACCAACACCTTTCATGTCCCATGAGCGTTTTTTAGGCGCCTAAACACTACGTTTGGTTCATCCTACAGCGCCAGTTCTGCTTACCAAAATTCTGATGACGGTGCCAAGTGGGTGCCTACTTGGCACCGTCATCAGTAGGCCTTGCACGAACCGCTAACGTTTTGGTAATCGAAAAGTAAACGAAACTTTTTTTTTTCCTATGTCTTTAACAAAAAAAAAAGATCTCCGGCTTCATCATTCGAGTAAGTCGAAGTTCTCACCCATTTAATGACTGAAATTTAACGACATGACTCGGCTCAGGTGGCCTGCCGTGCAGCGGCGCTATAGAGTTGAGGTGGCGGTGGGGTCCGTGGTCGGCGCGGTCGAATATTCGACGCGCTAGACTGACCATGAACTCCTTCAGCGGCTGCACGCGGACGTCGCGGGCAATAACGTCATAGCGAACGTAAGGCCGGCCCCTGATAGCATTCGGAGCGCGACATTCTGCACTATTTGCAGCCTCTTCTGTTGGCGTTCGGAGCACAAGGCGGACCAAGCCGGTGCTGCGTATGTTAGACACGGACGAATGTAGGGTTTGTAGATATCTACCTTCCTCCACAACGGCAGCTTGGATTGTAGGAGAGGTCTCAAAATAGCGCGCGCCATCTTCTCCTGGTTTGTGGCGTGGTCGACCTGCTGGATCATATTCAGGGATCCTAAAACCTTGGTGAGCACTGGTAGCGTGGTACTGGGCATGGGTACCGTAGAGACATTCAGTACCCAACTCCCCCATAGCCATGAGCGTGCACATGGAACCGCCTAGGTCCCCGGCTTGTCCATCCACAAGCAGGGTGCCGTTAATGACGCCAGGAGGTTAATGACTTTATTTGTTAACGCTGAGTAAAATGCCGCATTTACCTACCGCCGAGGGGTGGATGGGTTATGTCGAACTCCCCTACTGGGAAGATTGTTAGTGGCCTACCGACTAAAAACCTCAGCGACTCCCTCTCATCGTCGCCATAGAATGAGGAGTCTGGCACGAAGCTTGCTACGCGTCCCCCCAAAGCGGTAGGTGGTAAGAATAGAATAAGAATAGTGTTCACTGTACACTGTACTTTTTAACATCATATTTGGTCCTCACCATTAGACTATTCAGAAGCCCAAACTACGCCGAGGGAATTTAAACCCAACATAGTAAGGGGTGCCTCAGTTTTATGGGTGTTTGCAAGCACAGCACCATTACCGCAAGTTGTCAAGTAAACACAAAGTTGGTGTTAGAAGGGGGGAACTTTTAAAATTAATTCAAACTAAAATGAATCTTCCTGCGCGGAAATAAAACACGATCTAGTTCTTATCTACATCGCATGCCTACTGTTCTATTCACCTACAGCCAGTCCGGGGTAACCGAAAATTAAACTAAGGTGGGAGTTCGGCAGGGTTGCGAAAGAATTACCTTCAACTTCGGTGTTCAATAAACAGTAATTTGTGTAATACTCGTAGTGCGTGTATCGCGATCGCATGGAGCGAGCGACAGCGAACGACCACCTCGAGACCGGTCCACTCTATTATTCTAAAGGTCCACTCTGTGTTGCTTGTGCCAATTCCAGCATAATTTTGGTGTTTATTCAATGTAGTAAAATAATATAAGAATATAAATGTAGGCATACGATGCAAGCAGACAGAAGCTAGAAGAACAATTTCATTTTTGTTCAAATTTAATTTGATTGCCTTCTAAATGCATCATGTACAGAGTCAGGAGGTCTTAATAACTAAATTCAAGTAGGTACATGTACCCTGTTAGGGTGTGGCAAAGATATTGTCGCAAGATGCAGTGCCATCAAAGAGATCATTTTCATTACACAAAAGTAGTGCATTTATGGAGGCTGTAAGAATGTTTGTTTATGTTTTGTAATTTATCCGAATAAATGATTTCTATTATTCTTATTAAATATAACGGCAGAGGTTGTTATGTCGCGTGTCTTAGCCATTTTGGGGGTGTTTATTTTTTAATAGTTTGTACTTACACAAAAATATAGTTACAATGGATTTTATTTTTTATTTTAATAATATCAATAAATATTGAAGACAATTAAAATTGCTGGTCTCAAAGTAAGACTTTCTTGTATTATGGAAATACATCTAGAGAAACCTAGAACTAATAAGGCATTGAGTTAAATAAGAAACTATTTAAACTCTTGATGAGCTAGCTAAACTGTTACCACAACAAGAGGCTTCATGCTGAACTCTAGTCCACTGCAACCTTCTCGCTCCATAACGATCCTTTTCCATCATCCGGGGCACTTCCATCATCGGACAACATACCCTCGGACGTGGCTTGCGCTAGCTTTTCAAGCTCCCAACCATCCAAACTCTTGGAGAAGTTACTGCAATATCAAGAGGTGGTGCCGTGCGCTGTCAATACCGGACAGCAGCTGAACAACATGAAGAATGAAGCCTTTTTTATTTTTTTGGCTAATGGTTTTACGCGCTATCCCCCTCCCTGAGTAGGAGAGCGGAGGAGTGTGGGGCTCACCTAGCCCAGTGAGGCGTGAGCAAACCCACTAAACTAAATAGAGGCCTTCTTCTGCGCGGTACCAGGAATCCCCGAGGACCACCGCGAGGGACTCTTATCAGTGGACCCCAGACGCGCTGTGCCGGCAACCCAACTACTCGCGAGGGGAGTTATGCCTCCACTTCTAAACCCGCGGGCGTTCACGGCAGTTTGAAGCCCCCCCGCACCGCACAGTCTCCACCATGAAGAATGAAGCCTAAGGTTAGTTTTTTTTAACCCCTCATTCATATTGATTGCTCTTGTAGCTCTGACTTCTATCTTTAGCCATCAAATTTTTTAGGCACACAGAATACTTAAAGCTGTTCAGAAGTGACAGCAACAAATAAGCATTTCAATTCATAAAGCATCATTTGGTGAAATTGTGTGAAACGAGTGTTAGTCTATTCTTAACAGATTAAAAAAAAGTGGGAGGTTTTCAATTTGGCAGAGCCGATTTGTATTTAGGTACTTATTTTCCTTGAACGAGTGTAACTCACAGAGTAGTCCCATGGTCATAAGGTTGGAATTTAATCCCGGATCGAATGATCGATTTCCAGGATAACAGCCTGAAAAATCGAGGCAACTATTACCAAATTCAGAAGAACACTCGAAAACAAAACCAAAACCAGAACCCCTTGAATTGATTCTTGTTTATTTCACTTTCTTTGATCAAGTTGTATTATGTAGACTCACAGAATTTCTTTCTTCCTAATTCCAGGATACACAGAATTCCTGCTGAGTTACAGCATTGGAGACACGTTTCGGAAATGCTTTTGCGTACCCCTGCGTCTGTCTAGTGAAGAATAACTGCAGACTGAGGTCTACTAAGAGCTGGAGACACGAGGATAAGTGGAGCCACCAACACCATCGCAGATCGAACTTCCAAGGCGAATGTAAGTTTACTAGTTGGTAAAAAATATGTAAACGTAAGAACCTTTTCTCACGCCTAAACTACAGAATCAATTTTGATGAATTAATCTGTCTGAGCATTTGTTACAAGGGCACTATTAGCAGGTTTTGTTCTAGTTTAAAAAAACCGGCCAAGTGCGAGTCGGACTGGCGCACCGAGGGTTCCGTACAAACCTGCAAGGTTTACAAAGTTCGTTCATTACGACAATCGAGTCATAACTATGGTATTTTTATTGCAAAATGAAATTCATAACATTACATTGGGGAAAGATGGAGGAGCATAATTAAAAAAATATAAATTATGTGATGTAACTAAAAATTTATGGTTTTCGTAATTTTTCCTTTATCTATGCTATAAGACGTTGCTTCGTACCAAATTTCAAGATTCTGAGTTCACGGGAAGCACCCTGTAGGTTTTGATTCCCTTGCAAGTGACGAAAATTTGCGGCATAAACGGCTGTATCTTTTGATTGCGTTGGCTTAGAAGTTTGATTTTTTCACAGCTTCAAGGGACAGTAGACCTGAGTAATTGATATAATTTTGAATTTCAGCTTCATACCTCCACGCGTTCCTGAGAAAAAGGGTCTTGACAGACGGACGGACGGACGGACAGACGGACAACAAAGTGATCCTATAAGGGTTCCGTTTTTTCCTTTTCAGGTACGGAACCCTAAAAATAGATAAAATTAATTTAAATGTCATTTTCAGAAATTGGTCGTTTTGCAATGAGAATTAGTCATTTCGCAAATTAGTCCTTTCACTAATTAGTCCTTTCAAGACTCGGGTGCCATTTTGCGAAGATGCTCACCAGGATTATGAATCATCTCCCTCATGAGTTCTCGCCTTAGCGTGGCGATGGGGCTTAGTACCGGTGGTAGGGTCCAACCGCCAGGAAGCGAAGAGGACTCGGGCGTGGCTAGTGTAGACTAGCCACCCACCCGCTGCGGCCCGCAAGGGCGACACGTAGGGTTGCAGGGCCAGTGGGGCCTGCAAGCGCCCTGAGGCGCGTGGTGGAGGCCGCGGCGCACAATCGGTTGGTGGGGGCCAGTGATCGGCGGCCGGAGTGCGGGGGTGCTCTGGCTTGCATTGCACGGCGCCCACGGAGACGGCGAAAGTGTCTGCATACTCCAGGCGCTTTCGTGGCCACCCCCTTTCGTTGGGGGGTCGGTTGCTTCGCCGCCAAAGTTGGACGTTTCTAGAAAGATTTATTTACTGTATGTTAATGCTTGCCTTCGTTGTTAAGTTGAATTAAAATATTGGATAGAAAAAATAGAAGGTGGAATAGTTTTCAACTGTTACATAAGATCTCGTATGAAGATATCTCTATTAGTTTTCTATACAAATATTATAAAGAGGAAAGGTTTGATTTTTTGTTTGTTTGTTTGTTTGTATGAATTGAATAGGCTCCGAAACTACTTGGCAGATTTGAAAAATTCTTTCACTGTTGGAAAGCTACATCATTCCTGAGTGACATAGGCTATATTTCATTTTAAAAAAAATAGGCATCCTTACTAAAATTACGATAACGTAATCCAAGGTGTGAAAAATGTTTAATGCCCGTGCGAAGCCGGGACGGGCCGCTAGTTGTGTTATAAAGTGCTAATGTGTAACTATCTTTTGACTCAGGTTGGCAGCGATTCCACATCAAGTACTTCACGAAGAACAACAGACTTGCCTCTGGACGACATAATGTTTGCCTGAGATGGGCGTTCAAGCACGAAGCATAATCATCATCAGAAGTTTGTTGTGCTAAAAACTTCCTAATTACGGCAACTACCTATTACTGTCGCTTTCCTCTACGGCAGCTTTCACGAATTCAGGGCTAGAAGTGGCTAAAGCTTAGCGATGCGCTGATTTTCAGCGAATTTCAGCGATTTTTAGCTAATACAGTCTTCGCCAAACAGGATCTTTAACAATTGGGGCGCCGTGACCTGTAAAAAGCTTTCTGTATTACAATATAGCTGTGGGTTACTGTATAAACCGTTTTGTAAACTTGTGAAGTTGGGATCGATCACATACTTGAGCTCATATTAAATTGCTCTTTACTAAAATTGTACTGTTTTTTGAAGAAAGGAATTATTTATTTGCCTACATTTAGCAAGTGTATTTAAGAACCAACAGTGTAGATAATTGATACGAGTACATTAAATATTATGGTATTCATGTATATCAAGTATATTTTGTTTGGTTGATTCGATTTGACTATTGGAAAATACTCTGTAACAGGCAATGATATTATAATAAAAAAAGGTAGATAGTTTATGGCAGTACTGACGCAAAGTCAAAAATCGTTCACGGGGTACGACGTTGTTAATTTGATGTGTGAACATGAGATACCTGTAGCGCAGTGTCGTGCCAAACTGTCAGTGCTTTGCTCAGGTGTTCGAAAGTTATGATTTTTGGTGCCACTTTTTTAGCACAAGTAACCTATCTACCTCTTTTTATTATAATATCATTGGTCTATTTGAAGAAAGATAATTTTGTTATCTTGTTTGGAGTAGTGCAGACTCCTTCACATCAATCTTTACATATGGGCTTCTTATACTGCTGCTGACGTTAAACTTATTTTGAAATGGTTTTGTAAAGGTTGATGTTATTCGCGTCTGTACAGTCAACAACGGCTCATCAGAGAGCCTAGTGCCAGTTTCGCCAATCAAACCTATCTCCAAATATACGTCCACCGTTTGGTCCAGGAAACTCGCACTCTGGCTACCCATTTCCGTATTTTGCCTCTCTTGCCATGCCATGTTATAATGATTCTTCGCAATAGAGCAAAGAGGAATGCCCGGAAATGGGTAGCCTGTCATGCCGTTTAACGGCAGTAGATGTTAATTTAGTATTAAATTGGCTTTAAAGTTATGATAACTGATGATGACCTATGGTAATTATTGTTTTTAGCATTTTCCATGCAGTATCTTAATTAAAGATCTGAAAACCAGAAAAAGACATTTGGTCAATGATTTGGTAATTGATGAAATCACCCTGGCTCATAGAGTAAATATACCAGAAAGATTTGGCCGGTCTGTTTATGGTCTCGTTAGCACAGTGGTTAGTGCAGTCACCCGGTTTGCGAAAGATGCGGGTTTCTATTCCTGCCTGATGCCAAGATGATGGTTTTCAGATCTATAGTGATGATGACCTTTTGAGCTGTTGTGAGTTTCAGACTGAAGGCATATGACTGGATTTTATAACGAAAGTATGTAAATGAAATCCTAGGTTATTGTGAAAACAAACTTATGATTTACCCCCTTATTAATAGAAACTCAAACAGCGCTTCAACAAAACGTTAACTTTTTGTATAGCTTTGTCTCTTTCATTCTTGTTGCTGCCGCCATTTGCGAGTAAGTGTCAAATCACGTTGCTAAAACCATGTTTTAGCGTTGCGTTCGTTTTTATGAATAAGGGGTTTAGTTAGTACATGCTCATATTTTGTAATTTTATTGTGAAGATAAACACCTACGAGTAAGTGTTATTTTTGTAAGCTGTGCTGTGATAAATTACTCAATTATGTGAGAATAAACGACTTTAAAACGAAACTCAATTTATTAGTTTCTATTAAATACATTCATACTGTGGGTCTGTGGCGAGAGCTATCGGAAACGATCACTGGTGTCAAGCAACACCCGCCATTTCGGCTACTGGGGACACGGGTGGCCATCCACCAGGTTTTTCACTCTTTTTAGGGTTCCGTACCTCAAAAGGAAAAACGGAACCCTTATAGGATCACTTTGTTGTCCGTCTGTCCGTCCGTCTGTCAAGACCCTTTTTCTCAGGAACGCGTGGAGGTATGAAGCTGAAATTTATATCAATTACTCAGGTCTACTGTCCCTTGAAGCTGTGAAAAAATCAAACTTCTAAGCCAACGCAATCAAAAGATACAGCAGTTTATGCCGCAAATTTTCAACACTTGCAAGGGAATCAAAACCTACAGGGTGCTTCCCGTGAACTCAGAATCTTGAAATTTGGTACGAAGCAACGTCTTATAGCATAGATAAAGGAAAAATTACGAAAACCATAAATTTTTAGTTACATCACATAATATATATTTTTTTCATAATTTTAAACCTACTACCCATTTCCTCATAAACGCGTAGAGGTATTAAATTGAAATTCATACCAAATACTCATTGTAAACCTTGCAGGTTTGTACGGAACCCTCGGTGCGCGAGTCCGACTCGCACTTGGCCGGTTTTTTTTTCTGGAATTACTACTGCTGTGTGGCCCCAGATGGCCTTAACAGCTTTACCGGACTGTAAAGCGAGCGCTGAGGGCTCTCAACCTCTAATATTTACCCCTGAATTCACAAATGACAATCAACGCTAAGCACGCGCTCACGCTCATGCTGTCCCTTTCAGTTTTATTGACATTTTACGGGACAGCATGAGCGTGAGCGCGTGCTTAGCGTTGATTGACGTTTGTGAATTCAGGGGTAAGAGTAACTAGCTAAGGGCACCCCAGAGCGAGGTCAGTAACCTCTGCTTAGGGCGTTACTTGGAGAAGGCACCCACCACGACTGAAGTGATGTATTTTACGGGCATCTCCGTGCTTTCTTCGACATTTTAGACAATATTCTCACCGCGATGCGGTTGTACAGTCAACAGCACATCAGGTTACCCCATTTCCGTTTTTTCTCTCGCTCTTGCCAAATGACATTTCTTTGCAATGGAGCAAGGAGGACTGACCGGAAATGGGTAGTGTGATGTGTGCCGGCCACCCTACACAATACCCTAGCAAAATGTGCTTTGGAGGGGGTGAGAGTATGTGTCTACACCCAGCGGGATCCCCTATCTGGGAGACTTATGAGTGATACAGAGAATTAGATCTGGATATGTTCCACTAAATTATGCTGAAAACAGAATTTGTTCTGTATAATAAACGGAAATATTAGCTTCTTTAACCGACCTCCAGCCAGCGGGATATTTATCTAAACTACGTCTAATGAACTGTAAATTAATGTCAACTTTTAGATCTATATGTGTTTTGTTTATTAAAAAAAAACAAGTCTTCTAAAGTCCGTCATTCGGCGACAATCAAGCTGCAAAGAAACCTCCATTCAGCGGACTATTTCTTCTAAGGATGTTATTATTGCAGTTTTTACGATAAATTAATACAATTTAAACTAATTACAGCTTACAAATGATGATGAAAGATGAACAAATACGGAATTTAGGTAAAATAAGCCGTAAATAGTTTAAATTGTATTAACTCATCGTAAAAGCTGCAATAATAACATCCTTAGAAGAAATAGTCCGCTGAATGGAGATTTCTTTGCAGCTTAATTGTGACCGAATGACGGACTTTAGAAGACTGGTTTTTTTTTAATAAACAGAACACATATAGATCTAAAAGTTGATATCAATTTACAGTTCATTAGACGTAGTTTAGATAAATATCCCGCTGGCTGGAGGTCGGTTAAAGAAGCTAATATTTCCGTTTATTATACGGAACAAATTCTGTTTTCAGCATGATTCAGTGGAACATATCCAGATCTAATTCTCTGTATCACTCTTAAGTCTCCCAGACAGGGGATCTCGCTGGGTGTAGATACATGGTGGGAGTTTATCAGATAATAACAGTTAGTGTATCATCCTATGTGAGGTGCCCGTGGCGCAGTTGTGACAGTGATCGGCGACGATCGCTGTTGTAAAGCAACACACGCTCGGCCGGAAATGGGATGGGTGACCACCCCGACCGAAATTTAGTGATGTGTATTTCGGGCAACTCCGTGCTTCGGAAGGCACGTTAAGCAGTTGGTCCCCGCTGACATCGTAGATGTCAGTCGTTAAGCCTAGTCGAAGGCCTTAGGGCGGCTTGATAACATCTGACATTAAGGTTGCTCACTAACCTTACACCCTTTTAACAATCCGCACTGAGCCCGCGTGTTGGAGTATGGCTTAATCTACCTCATAGTTGACGATGATTGACGGGACGTATATAGGCCGTTTATGGTTTTATGGTATCATCCTACTACTACTCGTATTATAAATGCGGAAGTTTGTATGTGTGGATGGATGTGTGTTACTCTTTCACGCAAAAACTACTGATTGCTTTTAAATGAAACTTTACAATAATTATAATTAATGAAACTTGAAAGTGAATGTACAAAATATTAATCGGGAAGTCGGCTGACACAAGATGGCGATGGCGGTAAAAGCAATGCTTAAAATGGTTTTATTCGGACAGGGTGCTTAGCTAGTCCATTATGAGTTGATTGATAATCAATACTACTTCAAAAAACTTTTAGAAGCTTGCTAGATTCGCACATATTATCATAATCTCAAACAACAAAGTGGCGCGGCGGGGCCTTGACGCGACCGCTTTTGTTAGTGTTGCCAAGTCAGTTTATTTTACACTAAATCTGGTGGTTGGTGGTGGTTGTTCCGCTTAGTGAGGCAAAACTACCAGAGTTAGTGAAAAATACACAAACAAGAGCGGTTGCGTCACGCCCCGCCGCGCTGCGGTCACGCACGTCACTGCGGTCACGCACGTCACACAGCGGTCGCGTCGCGCTGCACTGGGGTTGTATTCACGCTCAGCGCAACAGCGGCGTGGCGAGACGGCTTTGTGTCGCTGCTGCCATACTGTTTAGTACATTACAAACTGGTCAACGTCACGCTGCCGCGGCCGTCGCGTCACGCCGCGCCGCGTCCGCCGTGTGTTTTGGCCTTAAGTAGTTGTAACTGGTAACACTGCGGCACTGTAATAACAAAAAAATGTTATAAAGGCATGTGTTTGTATTGTTGATGTGCCAAATGAACGAGATATTCAAGTACCCGTTTCCAATTAGCCAAATCGATTCCTTCCGCACTATTCTTCTAGGTAAAATTTCAATCGATTGTTAACTATGGATTTGACCGGTAATTACACATCTCTAGAAACATCAAATCTCAAACGTCACGTCAACCCATTTTTTTTTTTTTTTTAAGTAGGGGAAAGCTTGCAACGAACAAAAGGGGACGTGGACCATGGTAATAGGAGATTTTAACGCAAAAATCGGACCCAGGCAAGATACCGATAACTCCGATGTACTTGGACCCCACGGCCTGGGAATTCGTAACGAAAGAGGCACTCGACTCCTATCCTTTGCCTTTGGACAAGAGTTGAAGATAGCCAATAGTTTCTTCTTTAAAAAACTGCACCGCCGTTGGACTTGGACATCACCTGGCAACCGATATCGCAATGAAATTGACTACATTTTATCTTCTGACCCTAATATAGTTAAAGATGTTTCAGCTATAAATAGATTTAAATTCAGTTCTGATCATAGGCCCTTGAGAGCAAAAGTAAAATTTAACTTCAAGATTCACAGAGCAAAGTTATTCAAACAACGTATAAAACAGCTGGATTATGTTAGTCTTAGCAACAATTACGACAGATTTAATCTAGAGATATCAAATTATTTCGAAAATTTGACCACAAAAACCCTAGACGTGGACACCCAGTACAATGCAATTTTGAAGAGTATAACCATAGCCAGTAGTAAGATCAAACAGGAGAAGAGAAAAAACAGCAAACTATCAAACGGAACAATTCAGTTAATAGAAAAGAGACAAAACACTCCACGTAGTTCAATTGAGCACAGAACTTTGGACAGAAAAGTAAAACGACACATCAGAAGGGATATTAGGAACTACCACACAGAATTGGTTAGAACGGCTCTGGAAAATAACGTTTCGTTGCGGTCGGCAAAACAGGGAAATGTAAAAACTAAGACCTGGATAACCAGTCTGCAGGATCACAAGGGTAAGAAACAAAACAGCCGTGATAAAGTAATGGACATTTGCACAACATTTTATAGAACATTGTATTCAGACGATTCAAGCTACATGCATGCCATAGACTACCAATACGATGAAAATATTCCTTTAATCACACAGGAAGAGGTCAACAGTGCCATCAAAAGTTTAAAATACAGCAAAAGTCCGGGTGAGGATGGCATCACCGCAGAGGCCTTGAAATTGGGTAAGCCTAGCCTGCGCCCCCACCTCACTCGACTTTTCAATAGTATTTTGAAAACTGGAACTTTGCCACAGAACTCGTGCCATGCTAATATCATCTTGCTTTACAAGAAGGGAGATAAGACAGACGTTGGTAACTATAGGCCCATTAGCCTCATTTCACAGATTTACAAGCTGTTCATAAAAATTATCCAAAGTAGAATAGATTCCAAATTAGATCAACAGCAACCTCCCGAACAAGCCGGTTTTAGACCAGGCTTTTCTACCACTGACCATCTGCAAGCCTTAAACCAGGTGATAGAGAAGTTTTCTGAATACAACAAAATACTGTACGTAGCATTCGTTGACTATTCGAAAGCTTTTGACAGTGTGTTACACTCCGCTATTTTTTCGGCGCTCGAGAATCAGAACATCGAACCACTGTATATAAAGCTACTTCAGCTCATTTACCGCCAAAGCACAGCCGACATAAAACTGAATACTCAGGGCCCACCGTTTGCGATTAGGAGGGGTGTCAAGCAGGGCGACCCGCTGTCGCCCAGACTATTCACTAGCGCGCTGGAAGAAGTATTCAGACAGTTGGCAGGACCTTGGTCTAATAAAGGGATCAATGTTGAAGGAAAGAAATTGACCAACCTTCGTTTCGCCGACGACATTGTGCTTTTTGCCAACACACCCGCCGAGTTGCAGACAATGCTCCAAGAACTGAGCGTGGCGAGTTTTCGCATTGGGTTGACGATGAATCGGTCTAAAACAAAATTAATGACAAACGGCACACAAAGTGGGGTAGTGGTAGACGGGCAGATAATGCAATACGTCGATGAGTATATCTACTTGGGCCAGATAGTCTCCTTCGAAAACAGGCAGGAAAGGGAAATCGAACGCCGAATCGAGAACGCCTGGAAGAGCTACTGGTCCATGAAGGCTTACATGAAGGGGGACCTTCCGATTTCGTTAAAGCGAAAGCTCATCGACGTTTGCATTCTGCCTATCCTAACCTACGGTGCACAAACCTGGTCGCTGACCGAGAGTCTCAAGTCAAAGCTCGGAGTTTGTCAAAGGGCAATGGAGCGGAGTGTGCTAGGCATCAAACGCACAGACCGAATAAGGAACTCCACGATCCGTGCTAAAACTGGCGTTCAAGACGTAGGAATAAAAGCAGCCAAACTGAAGTGGGAGTGGGCAGGTCATGTCGGTAGGATGCATCCGGATAAATGGGCCCGACTCACAACCCAATGGATCCCAAAAGATGGCTATCGCCGAAGGGGACGGCCTAAAAAACGCTGGTGCGATGACCTGGTATACTACTCGAGAGAATGGTGGACTTTTGCAGAGGACAGGGAACGATGGAAAGGTTTGGGGGAGACCTTTGCCCAGCAGTGGGATCTTGCAGGTTAAATGAAGTAGGGGAAATGCCTTACGCATACCCGTCCACCGTAAGATGTCAGTCGTTAAGCCTAGTCAGAGGCCTTAGGGCGGCTTGATAACATCTGACAATAAGGTTGCTCACTAACCTTACACCCCTCCAACAATCCGCACTGAGCCCGCGTGTTGGAGTATGGCTTATTCCATCTCATAGTTGAGGTGAGGCCTGTGCCCAGCAGTGGGACGTATATAGGCCGATTATGTATACCCGTCCACCGGGGGACGGACGGGTTATGTCGGACTCACCACTGGACAGATGGTATACCAGTGGCCCTACCGACTAAAACCCCTACTACTCCCTCTAATCGTCCGTTAGTGGGGGAACACGGTGAATAGCGCCTGCCTGTTACGCGTTCCCCCGGACGGAGCCCGCCTGCACGGCGGGCCGGAAGCGACCCCCCCCGCGTGAGGGGAGGCCAGAAGGGACAGCCGAGGATGTCAAGCCGTCCCTACCAGGCAGCGGTGAAACCCGTGCAATGCTGGCGGCGGCACCCCCGTACCACGCGCTAGCTGGCCACCGTACGCAGGCCCTACTGGGCCCGCAACCACGAGCCACCCAAAGGGCGGCTCCGCTGCCGTAACCTTCGGTACGGCCCCGCCGGGCCGCGACGCACAGGGGGGATCAGCCTCGGGTTACTGGCCCCCACCAACCGGTTGTGCGCCGCGGCCCCAACCACGCGCCTCAAGGCGCCTGCAGGCCCCACTGGCCCCGCATCCCCGCGTCGCCCTTACGGGCCGCAGCGACCCTACTGGGCCCGCAACCACGAGCCACCCAAAGGGCGGCTCCGCTGCCGTAACCGACGGTACGGCCTCGCCGGGCCGCGACGCACAGGGGGGATCAGCCTCGGATCACTGGCCCCCCCCAACCGGTTGTGCGCCGCGGCCCCAACCACGCGCCTCAAGGCGCCTGCAGGCCCCACTGGCCCCGCAGCCCCACGCCGCCCTTACGGGCCGCAGCGGGTGGGTGTCCAGTCCACCACGCTGCCACGCCTGGGTTCTCTTCGCTTCCCGGTGGTGCCCCTACCACCGGTACTAGGCCCCCTCGCCACGCCGAGGCGAGAACCCATGAGGGGGGTCACGTCAACCCATGCGTCAACCTAACATCCTGTGCGGTCCGAATTGGGTCAAAATCGATTACAGCGCGCTCACAGAGGAGCGTCCCGAATTGAGATATCGCGCTGACATTCATCTAACGTCAGACAGCTTGACGTCATGGGTGACGTCACTAACGGCGCCATATTGCGCTCACAACGATAATGCTCCAGAGCGATATCACCGTGGGCCTTATGTCAGATTCATAGATGAAACGTCAAACAGACATTTTCGCGTAAAAATATTTTTGTCAATAGTCCTCAGAATAAATCTTTGCTGGGACAAATCTTTTTCTGTGATAACGTAACAGAAAGTTTTACTACAAGAACCGCAAGTTTAACCTTTGAATGATAGAAATTAAAAGTTAAAAATTGTTGGGTTATGTGTCACTATTGACCCCCTCATGAGTTCTCGCCTTGGCGTGGCGAGGGGGCTTAGTACCGGTGGTAGCGTCCAACCGCCGGGAAGCGAAGAGGACTCACTCAGGCGTGGCAGTGAGGTGGACTAGCCACCCACCCGCTGCAGCCCGCAAGGGCAACACGTGTGATTGCGGGGCCAGTGGGGCCTGCAAGCGCCCTAGGGCGCGTGGTGGAGGCCGCGGCGCACAATCGGTTGGTGGGGGCCAGTGATCCGAGGCTGATCCCCCCTGTGCGTCGCCGCCCGGCGGGGCCGTACCGCTGGTTGCGGCAGCGGAGCCGCCCTTTGGGTGGCTTGTGGTTGCGGGCCCAGTAGGGCCTGCGTACAGTGGGTGCCAGCGGGCCGGAGTGCGGGGGTGCTCTGGCTTGCATTGCACGGCGTCCACCGAGACGGCGAAAGTGTCTGCGTACTCCAGGCGCTTTCGTGGCCACCCCACTTCGTTGGGGGGTTGGTTGGAGGGGGCTCCATTAGGGGCTAGCACTGGCGGCGGAGCAGTGCGGTATTACTTACGGTAGGATCCAGCTTCGCCGCCAAAGTGCCACAGTCGAGTGCCGTGGGGTTTTAGTCGGTAGGAGTCCGACATAACCTCGTCGTCCCCCCGGGCAGCGAGGTATCCATGAGGATTTCCCCACGAAAAAGAGAAAAAAAAAAATGTGTCACTATTGAGCGGTCCGAATTGGTTTTCACGCTGACAGCGCTGTGAGCGCTGTTGACGCGATATTTCAATTCGGGACGCCTGATATCACCGTGAGCGCTCTCATAACTGTAATCGCATTACGGACCGCACAGATCGTCTGCTGACACTGCGGTCCGTAATGGGATTTTAGCGCTGTGAGCACTCGAGCGCTCTGACTCTCACAAATGTTCAACTTACTCCTTGACGGTTGTTTTATTTAGGAGTGTCGAATTGAAAATCGCAATAGCAGTCCAAATTAATGCATTTCGGTTGGCTGTTAAGTGACACACCTCATTTAACAATTTTTAATTTGTATCGTTTATCATTCACAGGATATTCTTGCGGTTTAGCACTACCTAGTTAAAAGATTTTGTAACGTTATCACAGATTTTTCCTGGCAAATATTAATTCTGAGGCTTAACTAAAAAAAATATTTTACGCGGAAATTTCGGTTTGACGTTATATTTATGAATCCAATCTCAGAGCTTAATAGTTGTGAAGAGGGTTTTTTCTGTTTACTCAATGGTCATTTACTCATTTTTTACAAACAGGAACGTTAACACACAGGGTGCAGGCCATTAAAAATATCTTTATGAGTGCGAAATCACGCTGAAAGTGACAATAGTCACGACGTCACCACAGCAAATTACCATCTGTTATTTGCTTTCATAAATTCGGGACGCGCGTCTGAGCTCGTTAATATCACTTTTGACCTTAGAGCAAGCTTTTGACTCAATTCGGAACGCACCCCGTATGATTATGAATTTACAACTGATTTTTTTTTTCAATGGTAGGTAGGCATTGTGTTGTGTGAATATTGTGATATGTGTACCTCACATGCGAAGCTTTGTGTTTGATAAAGTAAGTATCTAGCACCGGTATCTAGTGCCTAAATGAAAAGGTTAAAGGAGCTGTGTAAAATAACAAAAAAGTATAGTAAAATCGATTTCATTGAATCGGTCCGTTTGCACCAAAAAGGTTTAATTACATTTGGAAAACTTTGAAACTTTCTTGCCTAATTACCGGTAAAACTATAACCGATTGTTCAACTATCTCTTTGGTTTGTAAAATGTTGTTTTAGATCCGAGAATTGCAACTTGTTGAGAATTAATTTTATATTTCTTGTAAAGAGGGTAGTTGTGATTATTTCTGATTAAATCATTTAGAAAGCTTTCTGATAGAGGAACACTAACTGCAAGTGTTTTAATTTGATCTAACTGGTTATTTCTTTTATCTTATCGTACTAGGCTCCTGGGGATTCTTTTGACATTAGAAATACGTGAATGCTCCGTTCATGAAGTCGCCGCTTCGCGTAACCTGCGAACGCGCGGTGAACGCACTCGTTACGCCAGAAAAACGCTGGTGGGATAAGGGGTTCGTGTCGTTACAAGAATCTATTGATTGGAATACTAGTGAGGTAATGATGAACATATTTTTTTTTTGGAATAGTAATGGAAATAAAATTGCTAAGTTTAGTAACTTATATACCCATAAGATTTGCGCTATTTCTCAATCTGACTAATCTTTAGGAAAAACATGTACATGCCAATGACGAACCGCACATGGTGCCTACATACTATGTGCGGGCGCTGCTACTGCACAGGTACGGTCAACGGCATGATAGGAATGGGCTAGGCTGTATGTGTGGTTTCTGAATGTTTAGTATTACAACATTTGCAACATCAGTTTCTGCACAAAGCAATACATCCATAATGAATATCATAAATGCGAAAGTAACTTTGTCTGACTGTGTGTTACGTCATCTCGCCTAAACTACTGAATGATTATAATTATATGAGAGCCTGAGACCTATCTCAGGCCTATGTCCTAACATAGGTGCATTCCTGCTTGGAGATGCAAAAAATATTGCTTCATGGGGTTGAAGTCCGTAAACGGATTCCACCCGTCGAAAAAAAAGGTGATGAAAGTTTTCATGGAAATTACGTCATTATCTTAAAAGCTTGAAATTTATTTCTAGACTTTCGATTAGATATGCATAAATCCTATGACATTCAATGTTTGTAAATATTTTAACCTGAAGGGGGTAAAAATGGGCTATGGAAGATTATTGTGATGACGTTCGCCGGCAGAAAGGCTCAAAAGACATAAAAGGGTTGAAATAATAAGTTCGCATCAAAGAGCGATAACAACTAAATTCTACGCAGGCGAAGCCGCGTGCCGGAACCTAGTAAAAATTTTATCAATGTGATAATTCACTTTTACATAAACGGCCTATATACGTCCCACTGCTGGGCACAGGCCTCACCTCAACTATGAGGTGGAACAAGCCATACTCCAACACGCTGGCTCAGTGCGGGTTGCTGGAGGGGTGTAAGGTTAGTGAGCAATCTTAATGTCAGATGTTATCAAGCCGCCCTAAGGCCTCTGACTAAGCTTAACGACTAACATCTAGCGACGTCAACCGGGACCAACTGCTTAACGTGCCTTCTGAAGCACGGAGATGCCCGAAATACACATCACTAAATTTCGGTCGAGTGGTCACCCATCCCATTTCCGACCCGGCGTGTGTTGCTTTACAACAGCGATCGTCGCCGATCACTGTCACAACTGCGCCACGGGCACCTCACTTTTATTCACTTTTGATGCTAACATTATAATATTATGTATTTCAGGTGCTTCCGTCGCAGCCAGTGGATGCCCAAACTGCCGCCTGGTGCGTATTCCGGCGGGCGCCAAGACTCACTTCGCTCGTGGTGAGTTATCTGTAAAATTCAATTTCTTTACGATTGTGGTTGTTTGAGAGAAAAGAACTAAGCCAAATATCATTATTTAAATACAAAATGAGAGAAAATACTATTATATAATACATTTAGAGTGAAGGGTATTTTAATGATTGTGGTAAGCGTGAAGCACCCCTGGGCTGGCAGTCCACCTTTGCACATCGAACGATTATGAAGTGAGATGATATTTCGGTGTTTTGGAAAACTCAATACCTACGCGAATGTGATCGTTTTCTTGAGTGAAAATAACTAAGCCAAATGACATTTTGAATTTGAGTATTTCTAGGTAAACAATGAGGGAGAATACCAATTCAAGGCGAAGGCAATATACGATTGAAGTAAAGCAGATGGGCATGGCTGATTTAATTTTGACGACTAGAATCTGATTTAGAAGTTCAGAATTTATGACTAAGGACAAACCTAAGGTGATTTACTGTTTGTTAAACAAAAGTTTTCCTGTAGTAGTTTTCAAAACACGTTGCAAATTTCATTGTTCGTTTTTTCATTCATTCATTATTATTATTCATTCATTCATTATTAGAGAGAAGAATTCAGATTTTCATTAAACAAGGTCCAGTCTTAACCGAAGTGCTATATTATTTTTTGCTATGTTATTTCAGATAGTCCTGTCAAAAACTCTGATGATTGACAATATTCAGAATGAGTGTTGCTTGGCTAAGCAGATCTCAGCGAGAGGAGACGCCAGACTGAAATCGACAGAAGTTGCAGAAATGGTTATAGAAGGGGAGGTCCCCCAGTGGTGAACAGGTAGACAACATGTAAATACGACAGTATATGTTTGTAAAAGCATTCAGGGCATAACATAAGCGGCCTATATACGTCCCACTGCTGGGCACAGGCCTCACTTCAACTATGAGGTGGAACGAGTTGTTGGAGTTGTGTAAGGTTAGTGAGCAATCTTAATGTCAGATGTTATCAACCCGCCGTACTGACTAGGCATAACCACTGACATCTAGCGACGTCAACCGGGACCAACTGCTTAACATGCCTTCCGAAGCACGGAAATGCCCGAAATACACATCACAAAATTTCGGTCGGGGTGGCCAGTGATCCCATTTCCGACCCGGCGTGTGTTGTTTCACTACAGCGATCGTCGCCAATCACGGTCAAAATTGCGCCACGGGCACATATAAATAAGACAGTAATAGTTTGTAAAATCTTAAAGTGCATAAAAAGGTTGAAATAAGTTCCTTTGCTATGAAGAGCGATAATAACCTCATTCTACACAGGCGAAGCCGCAGGCGGAAAGCTAGTCATTGGTATATTGTATATTTTCTGGCAATAAGAATCAAACGCTTCTAGAAGCTGACATTGTATTGTATTAACAGATTAACTACCTATGGATAAAATATCTGAAATAAATGTTATTATTATTATTATATTTGTTTAAGATTTCTCTTTCTCCAACCTTTTTTTTTAATTTTTTTTAAAGGCGGGTAAATATTCTTAAGAACGCGGACCTCAGTCAAGCGTCATAAGATTTAGGGTTGTGGTTCCTGACGATAAAAACTTCCGGGTGATACGACATGTATTTAATATGGCAGCTTTTTGAAGCAAGTAACTGGTGTTAGCTGGAATCTTCAATACTTCGAGGCTCTTCTTCAAACTTTGGGGTATTACTCCGGTAGATGATAGTACTATGGGGATAATGTGTACAGTTTTTGCTTGCCATTGGATTTTAAGTTGAACTGCTAATTCGTGGTATTTCGTTATCTTTTCGGATATGGTTGTTTGAAGGTTGTTATTATGTATTTCAGGTGCTTCTGTAGGAGCCAGAGGATGCCTGGAAGACTGGACTTATTACAGCGGTCGGCAGACTACCTACGTGCTTCGAATGCTTCCCATGTATAAATAATTATACTGTCTTGTGCCAGCTTACAACTTACAGAGCTACTTTACTGCGAGTAGAATCTAATTCAGAAGTTTAGATTTAATGACTAGGGCAAAACTAAGGTGAGTCAATATTTGTTAAACAAACGTTTTCATAAAATATTTTTAAATACGTTTGGAATTATGATGCAACTAGTGGGTGCCCGCGACTTCGTCGGCGTGGACTTAAAAGGAATATTTCTTTATAAATTGTAGTCTATGTCTTATTCCGATGCATAAGCTATATTATAGTAACGTTTCATTAAAATCCATCCAATAGTTTTTACGTGAAAGAGCAACACACAAACAAATACAAACGTTGACATTGATAATATTAGTAGGATAGGTCCAGTCTTGTGCTTTTGTCCAAAAGTGCTTTAATTCATCTTACTTTGTTATTTCAGATGGTCCTATCAAAAACTCTGATATTTCGTTCACTATTGGCAATATTCAGAATAAGTGCTGATTGGCTAAGGAGATCTCAACAAGACGAGAGGCCAGACCGAAATCGACGTAGGTTGTGGAAACAGTTCTAGAAGATGGGGTCTATACTTAGAGTGAACAGGTAAACAACATTAAATCATCTAGCCCCCAGATGAGCTAATTAAAGCCCGTTTTCATGGGATACTAGACAACGGATAAACATACATATTATACTTTTTCTTTTTGTAAATACATACTTAATGTACACAGGAAACACAAAGACCAATACAAACAGACATATTCAATTCATGCACCGGGGTACCGTCGCCGTCATTGCACAGGCTTTCACCACTGCCTGGTAGGTACGGCTCGACACCCTCGGCTTTCCCTACTGGCCTCCCATCACGAAGGAGGGTCGCCGTGTAGGCGGGCTCCGTCCGGTGGAATGCGTAGAAGGCTTCGTGCCACTTACCGTGTTCCCCCACTATGGACGATTAGAGGGAGTAGTAGGAGTTTTAGTTGGTAAGGCCACTGGGATACCACCTTTTCAGTGGAGAGTCCGACATAACTCGTCCATCCCCCGGTGGACGGGTATGCCCGCCCACCGGGTTGGACGAGTAAGGCAATTACCCTACTATGAAAAAAATAGTACTTCTTCTTCTTCAATGTGTTTTTTTGTTATGTGGGATAATAAGGCTAGGTTGCTAGTAAAGTAATAATAGGTTATTACCTAACTTTAACTTAACTTTTTCAGTAACTTTACTTTTTTCAGGAAATACACAGTTATAAGAATAAAGCTGACCTACTTTACCTACCTTCATAAGGCCATGCCACAGAAAAGGCTAGCGTTAGACTGACTGCCACACAATGTCAACTTGTGAATTGGTGCCACCTTCAAGAGCTGCTGTGCTCAGGTAAACTTCCAGTCGAAGCCGACATAATATACCATCTAAAATAATATACTGTTATCCTTGTACTTTCTGTTACAAATTTATAGTGAATAAATGAATATGAATATAGATAACTAGCGACCGTGGAGTCTTACGTTTTTTTTTCGAAATCGGTTCAGTTAATTGTAATTTCATTTGTTACAAAAAAACGAATCTTTTTTCTTCGGAAAATCAGATCAGAAAACACAAAATTAGTAAAATGGAGTTTGCCGTGATAATTATAACTGTAGAACTGCAGGTATATGAATACTTCCCGTTGAAAATATCAAGTATATTCCTATACCAATCCCTATGAGGTGCTCGAAGCGCAGTTTCAACAGTGGATCGGCAAAGATCGCTGTTGAAAAGCAACACACGCCGGGTCGGTAATGGGATGGGTGCTCCGTGCTTCGGAAGGCACGTTAAGCAGGTGGTCCCAGTTGATGTCGCTAGATGTCAGTCGTTTAGCCTAGTCCAGGGTAGGCGAACTTTTAGGGCCGGCGCCCACCATCGGCATCGGCACGCTTCAGGCTTTTAAGGTGGCAAATAGTAATATACTCTAACATAATGGCAATAAAGTAGAAAATGCCGAAACAGAAACAGAACAAATGCATTTTGTTTTTACGAGAACACATCACGGAAATTTCTACTTTATTGGCATAATGTTAAAGTATATTGCTATTTGCCACCTTAAAATCCTGAAGCGTGCCGATGCCGATAGTGGGCGCCGACCCTTATGCATCAACGTGCCATTTTTTCTAAAAAAAGTTTAATGGGGTCATTCGGGTGCCATCAAATAATTTTGACTTACTGATTAATATAATAATTATAAATAAATACTATCAAAACTCTTTATTTAATAAAGTGAGCAAAAGAGGTACATTTTGGTATGTTTATATTAAACTAGCGGCCGCCCGCGACTTCGTCCGCGTGGACTTAAGTTGAGCAACTAAAAGCAATATCTTTCTAAATACGCGCTATTTTCGATTTTTTCTTAGTTCGGAACGCACCCATAGTTATGCTAATGACAGCAGCCGTTGACTTTGTCATCGACTGTCATGCCATACCACGTGATGCCGCGTACATTTTCATATTTTACTTGATATTTTCAACAATTCACACAATATCTTTATAAAATGTAACCTATGTGTTATTCAGATGTATAAGCAACATTATTGTGAAGTTTCATTAAGGCGCGATACCAGGAAAACGGCTCTCGGGAAAACTAAAGTTTTATATGGAAAATATGAAGTATGAGGCACGAAAAAAATCGTCATAGTAGTCAAAGAGTTGCACAATCAGCTCAAACTTCCAGTATATGGATCAACTTACTAGATTAATGTGAAAAAAAATCTGAATATCGCTAAAAACGTGCAAAACGCACTCCCGTATTTCAAAAGTTTAGGCATCATATAAACTAACAACTTACGTGTTTTAAATAACGTGTAAAGATCAGATATCAAAGAAGCATTGCCAATCAGTTGTTTTTCATTGCTTTATTTCAGTTTTGTGCAAAAAATTCCCAAACATTCCGAATTTTTCGCTTGAAATCTCCATACAAATTACTATGGAGTGAGTGAAGTTTCTTTGATAGCTGTCCGCGCACCGTCGCAGCTCACTCCCCCCCATGTCCCCAAGGTGAGCGCACGTCGCTTTTGACGAAAATGACATTTATAATTACGCGGATAATTTACACGAAATAGGCGCACATAGGGTCTTTTGTTGAAAATAGTACAACTTTATTTTTTTTCCTCCGTACTGTTTGTTCATATGCATTATGCATAATTTATCAAACGTATGATTTTATCATGATTCACCATGAGAGTTATATGGCAGGTTCATATTTATAAGTACACTTGATTAAAAGCTCTCTTGGGTTTGACAATTTCGTACTAGTTGCCATTTCATTTTCCTATTCTTTACGCAGTGACGTGCACTCACCCGGCGTCATGTGGAAGACTGACTTGCGGGACTGCGCAGACGGCTGTCAAAGAAACTTCACTCGTTCCATAGTAATTAGGATGGAGATCTCGAGCAAAAAAAATTAAAGTTTGCGTTTGCTTATACGAAACAGAAATAGTTATTGCAATAGAACATAATGACAAGTTATTCGAAATGGAAACACACTTCACACCGGAACAGCTTTTACAATTGTACCAAGCACAAATTCGGTTGTGTATGGAGTACTTCTGCCACCTCTGGGATGGCTCTGCCAAGTATCAGCTGGATGCACTGGACTCAGTAGACCGAAGAGCCAGGAGACTGATAGGTGACGAGACGCTCGTTGGAACCAAACTCGAGTTTGGAGCATCGGCGTAGAGTTGCCTGTCTATCGGTTTTTTATAAGGTGTATTTCGGAGAGTGTGCGCAAGAACTTCATGACCTGATACCACCCTCTACTTTCTACTACCGGACCACAAGACGCCGCGAGGGCTTTCATCTCCATGTGGTCGACTTTCCAGCGGTCCGAACTAAGCGGTTTGGTGCTTCCTTTCTGGTCCGTACCGCTAAGGAGTGGAATGCCCTCCCTGCGTCTGTGTTTCCGGATACATACAACCTTGGTGTTTTCAAGGCAAGAGTGAATAGGCATTTTTTGGGTAAGCGTGGCTGGCAAGACTGAGGTCAAACGCAAACCCATTTTAAATTTAAAAAAATGGATCAGATAGAACTTTGATATAAATATGAATTATCATATTTACGTCAGCCATGGAAAAATGGCAGTGCAAGCATTTTTATCTCTAACTGGCTATTTGCACACAGCTTTTTCCTGTAGTAATTTGAATGAACTATACAGACAAACGTTCTAGAAAATATAATTAGCATCAACTATCATTTAGATAGTGAAAGCTTATGTAAAAACAGACAGAAAAACGCGGAGCGTGACTTCCTTTCATACTATGCTCTACTCGTAGATCAATTCCAGTAAGATGAAGATCACGGTGGATTCTGTATTAAATTCAGCGCGATGGCTTCTACAGGAGACTAAAGGTATTACTCAAGTGTTATTATATAAAATAAATTATCCACTAAAAGTGTCTCAACTGTTGACAACTGTTAAATTCCTCGTTTTAGTTAGTAACAAGATAGCTCCGTTTAATGCTTCTTGCAGCTTTTCATTACAAGTAAGACCAATTAATTAGTGGGTTCTTCTGCATGTTACTAGAAATGGCACCGTGTATTGCTATATCATATGCATTGGATGTAAGAAATATTTTGTGTTGATGATGATCGAACGGATAAACCAAGTTACAACTAAATCTCGATGGAATCGTCAAGTACCAGATACAACATTGTGCAAATAACGTGGTCACGAGAATAGATTGCAAATAATAGTGTAAAAAAATAATTGGCAAAACCGCTTGTTAGTATGTTTAATAAAATAAAATTTTTGGTTAGTTTCTTTTGTTTGCCCTATATCCTGAAATATATTTTGTGGCGATATAAAAATATCTTTGGTGAACGCATCAAATGATTATCATGCCGCGATTTATAATAATAATAAATAAATAAATATCCCTGGACATTATTCCACACAGCGCCATCTAGCCCCAAGTGAGTTAATTATACTCCGTTTTTATGGGATACTAGACAACGGATAAACATACTCAAATACTTTTTCTTTTGTAAATACATAATTATTATACATAGGAAACACCCAGACCAATACAAACAGACATGTTCATGCACACAAATGTTTGTACTGTGCGGGGATCGAACCCGCGACCTTTGGTGTAGTAGCCGACTTCTAAACAATTACACCAAGATGGTCGTCCGGATTTATGCATTGCATTTATGCACGGATTGCACGGCCCAACCACTGTGTGACCATAGCTGTCACGATCGCTTTCAAATTTGACAGATTTTCTCTCCGGCCGACCCTAGTAGCGAACCTTAAAATCCATTCAGTAGTTTTTGCGCAAAAAAGCAGGATCCCTTCTTCGGCGAGTCCGTGGTAGCCGCAACAGTGTCTTGAAAGACATTGTCGAGAGTGGGGACTGTCCACTTCTCGCGCACATGTCTAAAATTAATTTGTCGAAAATTATAATTAAGTATTAACATAGTTTTTAAGCTTTCGATGTTACTAACAAATTGGATCATAGTTGTCTGAATAAAAACATTTTTTTTTTTTATTTTTTTTTACGTGAAAGAGCAACACAGCACATCCAGACATACAAACTTTCGCCTTTATAATATTAGTAGGATTTCAGTAAAATTAGTGTGACTTCTGTTGCTGCAGGTTAGATATAATTGATGTTAGGATTGTAAGATGTCACTTTTAGCAAAATGCATGCTGATTCAGATTCATCTGTCAAACGGTTTCTAACCGAGTTTTTAATGTTATTCATCTCTGAAAATAATGACTCGCAGGCATATGTAGATGAAAACATGGTTAAAATAGCATGAGCCAGCTTCTCCAAACAGTTAAATGTGTCTGGTAACGCATTCCATGTTTCCAGAATTTTATTATTAGCATTTTTACTTAAATTACTTGTCGATCTTTCAGTTTCAATTAATTCCAACTCCTTCAGCGTAGGAGCATAGCGTTTGATCGTCTTAAAATACCTAATTCTGCGACGTGACCAAAATATGGCACGCGTGCCATTGGTTCGCCTACCCTGGCCTAGTCTATGAGGCCTTAGGGCAGCTTGGAAACATCTGTCATTAACTTCACTCACGGCTTACCAATCTTACACCCCTTCAATAATCCGCACTGAGCCCGCGTGTTGGAGTTCGGCTTGCTCATGCTCATAGTTTACTTTAGGCCTGTGTCCAGCTGTAGGACGTATATAGACTGTTTGGGTATATTCCTATAAATTAAAAATTAGGTTGTCAGATAATCTTGGTGTACGATTTCCCAGATATGATGTTTATTGATTGATTTTGGTTTTTCAGGTCCTGCACCCTGATCATAGTGTGTAAGGGTAAACATGAACAATGATTGACTTAAAACCTTAGATGTGAGCCATGCAAGCTACCCGAAGTGGATTGAAGAGAGTAGGGAATGACAGCAAGAGTGAATCTATTCCTGCGAGGCACGAAGACCTGCGGCAGTGTTTTGTGTATTTTATTCTACAACACTGTCTGTACCGTAGATATAGGTAGTTACTTACTTTTTGCGTTCAATAACCCTGCACTTATCATAGATATAATCAAAAAGAGGAAGATTCGTAGCGTTTACACTTCGCAAATGAATCAAGTCGCTGTCATATTTGCTTGAAAGTAGGTCCGTTGGACTTACTGTTGTTAGGCCAATTTTGGTACGCGGCCGCGAAGGAAAAGATATGGTCCTCTTTTTGTTTATATAATTTACAGAATATGCTTTATTATGTTCATTTAATTGACGTTGACAAGGTGACAATAATTGTAAAACTTATAGACTTTTGTAATGGCAGGGTATTTGACAGAAAATGACGGATTTGTAAAAAAGGAAACCAGTAATTTTCTGTAAAATTACTGTTCTGGCTTGCCGGCTTGCCATCCTATTTTCCTTCCCATTATTTTTTACCTCTAACGCCATCTGTTGAGGCGACATACAATTTATTTGCGACGAGCGCGCAACAGCCCACGCAAGAAGACGAAGACGCCAGTAAACTTCCGCTCGAATAATTAGAAAATCACAAGAAAAATGGTGATGAGTGGTAGCCGTCTCCGTGCCAGTGAACATGAACGCATTGTGAAGTGTCCCAAGTGTCACCTTTATCGCAGAAACTCCGTAGGATTTCTCGGTATCGGAGTCGCCGCTGAAACACGCCACGTGAGTGCTTTCTTTCCTTCCTGTTTCCCGGTAGGCCAAGCTAATTCACCTCTTATTGGGTCAATCGGTAGCAAGTGAAGTCAAGGAACACAGGGTCTAGATTAGAGCTTAGGTGGCTTCAAAACCATTCAATTACTTGTAATTGTACAGGTACTGTAACTTCAGTACGGTACTTGAACTTTGTCATAATGGCTAATCTGGCAACTCCTTCATAAGTCCTGCTGTGACCACCGACCACCACAGTGTCCGCACTTGTTTGTCAGTGGGTGTATATAAACCAACATGTGTGAGCTGACAACCACATCAATATTCTTATTAACTAATTAGTGCCTGAGGTGCTGATAGGCCAATTTTGTAATCGCCCACGCTGATAATGTGATAATCCTAATAGTTGATGTCCTGCGGTCGTGTCAGGAGCGGTAGAGGAAGTATACTAAGGGTAGGGAGACGTTCCGGTACTTTACTCACTTTCTCGTCCTTAGCTGTCACGGCATGTTCAAGGTGAGGCTTTACTCGCTAAAGCTTATCATGAGCCCTGAATGCGGAGTGTGGTTTTGGCGCTTGTGTTTTTAATTTTACTTGTGCTTAGCGTAGTGTGGCAACATTTGACCCTTAATTTGTTTTTGTTTTCTTTTATTTTTATTTTTTATTGTATTGTACTATTGTGACTATTGTGCGCGAACTGTCGCCATGAACGAGGACGACGAACTAGCGTCCTTCGTGTCTTTCGGGGCGGGCAGGCCCAGTGTTGGGCGTAGCCCCAAAGCCGGTCAGCCTCGCCACTTACGGGCGTGAACCCGTCGGGCGCATTGGCGCCGGGGGCGGGAACGTCTGCCCCTCCCCCCCCCCGCAGGAACCTCAGGTACGCCGGAGCCGACGAAGAAGGCAGTCGCGGACAAGCGGGCGCTGACGTCACCGGAGGACCTCCCCCCGAAGCAGCAGCGGAAGGCGTCTGGAACGGCACCTCCCATCGCCGGTCTGCTTACCACCAGCCCAGCGCAGCGAGTGGTTGCTCCTCCCAGGCCCTCGGCACAGCCCCCACCAGCACCGGCTTCAGCACCAGCAACATCAGCCCCGAGCATGGCAGCGGCGGGACAGGCGGAGCTGCTCGAAGGCATTAACGTGTGCCTTAAGGCAATTTGGAATGTGGTCCAAGGGCAGGGCAAGCTCAATAAGACCGACCTGAACGCCATACACACGGGCATACAGGGAGTGGCCTCAAGAGCCGGCATCTTCGGCGTGAGAACGGCGGAGGCGAGGAGCCGCACCCAGGTCTTGGAGGAGGTTGTCGCCCGGAAGGACGCCGAGTTGGAGCTGCTGCGCGCGAGGCTTGCTTCAGCGTCTACCCACCAGGCACCGACGACGATGGCACTACCGGCCGTATCTTAGGGTGGGCCCCCCTCTTTTGCCCAGGTTCTGCGGACGAGAGGAGCGGAGATCCCACTACCGGCCCCGCGAGGCCCAGTCATTGCAGTCTACCCAGCGGAGGGCAACGTCACGCTGAAATCGGCCGACGACACCAAAGCGGCGCTGAAAAAGGCCATCGACCCGCGGGCGATCAATGTTCAGGTGGCCCAGATTAAGAAGGTGGGGAATGCTGGCATCCTCGTGCAGACGACCAGCGAAGCGGCGGCGCAGCGCTTCCAGGGAGGCAATGCCGGCCACGCTTCGCGCAGCTGAGCCTCGCCAGCGGCTGCCCCTCGTGGCGATTTCGGGTTTGTCTGGCGATCCTGACGCAACGGAGGTCCTCGGTAGAATCCACGGGCAGAATATGGCGGACGACGCGGACTGGCCCCTGGACAGATTCCAGAAGGAGTGCCGGGTCGCCCTTAAGAAGTCGCGTCGGGGCGGGCTGACCAGCGTCATCATCGAGTGCTCTCCAGCGGCGCGCGGCATGCTGGTCGGTAAAGAAAAACTATACGTCGACTGGGATGTCTGCAGGGTGGACGACTGGGTGTCCGTCACTTGTTGTAACAAGTGCCAGATGTACGGGCACCCAGAAAAGTACTGCCGGTCGGCGGACACGGTGTGCGGGCGATGCGGAGGCAGTGGTCATCGGGCGGCGGACTGCAGGCAGAGTCTGCTAAATACGTGACCTGTTCAAAATTTGGGAAGGCCGAGGCCAGCGGGCACCTGACGGCAGCGCGGGAATGCCCGGCTCGAGTGGTCGCGGAGCGCCGCTCGGTTGCGGGCACGCAATACCAGGCGTAGGAGTAGCAGAACTTGCAGTGGGCCAGGTAAACCTGAATGGCCAGGAGCTTGCCACGGACGAGCTGCCAGCGCTGTCGCGCGACGCGGCCTCGACGTTGTTCTAGTCCAAGAACAATACTCGAGGCCGGGGCTCGTCCTGCAGTGCGGCGCGGACTCCCTGGCGTGCATCTATATACATAGGGCGGACATCACAGTGGCATTCCTGGCGCACCTGTCCACTGATTACTGCACAGTGGTGCACGTTGCGGAGGTGGACGTCTACTTTGTGTCCGCCTACTTCAAGTACAGCCACGAAGTCGGCCCGCACATACTGCATCTGGAGCGCGTGCTTGCTGCCCTGAAGGGCAAGCGAGTGGTGATCGGCGCGGACACAAATGCCCACTCCCAGATGTGGGAAGCCCACGCCCTGAAGAGCGTAGGAACGCAGAGGTGGAGGAGTTCGTCCTGGTGCAAAACCTGACGATCTGGAACCAGGCCGACCAGCCCGTCACCTTCTTCAGCCACGCCCGAGGGGAGTCAAACATCGACGTAACTTTGTCTACGAGGTCGTGCGCCCTATCTTCGTGGTCCGTGCACGTCTGGGCCAGCTCGAGTGACCATCGCCTGATCACATTCCGGGTAAGCCACACTACCCAACACCATCTACAGTGCGTCCGGCCAGAGGAGGGTCCAACGGGATTTCGGGATCGGGGTGTCGGTTGGGGCCGCTTTAAAGCGCTGATCCGAGAGCGAATGGGACGGCTAGACCTCAGGAACCCCGCCTCTGTGGTTAGCAGGGAGTTCACTAACGTGATAATCGCAAAGCCCTCAGTCCTAGGAGGAAGAACCGGGAGGGGGGGTTCGAATGGTGGACGCCGGAACTGGACCGGCTGCGCCGGCAGTGTGGTGCTTCTCGCCGAGTATGGCAGGGCACGCGACGGGATGGGGGACCGACTGAAGTGAATGCGGGGGAGGTGTTTCGAGAGGATAGAGCGCTGTATCGCTTCTTCCCCTTGCATGCGTCGACGATTGGCGAACGCGCGGCCAAATGCTTCAGGAAGATGTCACGTGTGTCAGCATCATCCTGGGGCATTCGGTAGCGCGGCCTGCGCGTTCTCTACCAGGGGACGTTCGTTGCCACCTTGACGTATGCAGCGGCGATATGGTACAAGCGGGCGCATCTCCATGTGGTTCGCAGCGCAGTCTTACGGGCGCAGCGGTTGTCCTGGGTCCTTCTGACCAAGGCTTACAGGAGTACCAGCACACCTGCGCTCGCGGTTTTTGCAGGGGTTGTACCTGTAGACCTGGAGGTCATCCGCGCTGGGCGCATCGAAGATGAGCGCCAGTTACTTGCCAGGGAAGAAGTGAGCAGGCTGAGACGCGGTGCACGGGAGGATGTGTTGCGGATGTGGCAGGAGCGATGGGAGAAGGAGACGAAGGGGAGGGAGACGTTTCGTTACTTTCCTGACGTTCGCGTCAGACTATTTCAGTCCTGGGTCGAGCCCGACCACGAAACGTCTCAGCTCCTGAGCGGCCACGGTATATTCCGGGCGCGACTTTACTCGCTAGAGCTTAGCGTGAGCCCTGAGTGTGCTTGTGGTCATCCGGGCGAGGACATGCACGCATTGTGGTACTGCCCTCTATACGCCGATATAAGGGGGGAGCTTTTAGACGGCATAGTACGTGGAGAGGTGGGTCCAGCATACTACACCGATCGTGTACTCGGAGGGGAACTTCCGACGGCTACGGGATTTCGCGCACGCGTGGTACCGTAGGAAGAGCATACGCGAGCGCCAAAAGAAACAGAACGAGGCGCTGCTAGTAGGAGGAGGAGGTTAGGATGCCCCGACGCCGAAGGCATAAATGTAAAGTCACGCCCCAGAAGGGGGAGTTGGCAAAGGGACAAAGGAGATAGATTTAAAGGAACTTGTAGAGAGTCAAGCATTGCGCGCGGCTGAGTGCAAACTGCCTAGCAGCCGCAAGTTCCGCGCGCATCTCTCGCGTTTCGGCCCGTATGACCAGGACGGCTGGTAGGGCCATGGGTGGTTGGTGGGTTTGTCCCTGTTGTACTACTTGCGCTTCGGCTCGCGTCAAGTGCGGACGTGCGTACGGAGCTCCGCGGTCGAAGTGTCGGTATTTTGCGGACAGTGAAAAACCCCGTGTTTTCCCCCCCCGAATTTTCTGTGTAATTAATTGTTGAACGTATGTTCGCAATTAATTACCTTTAATTGTCTGCGATTTATGTTTAAGACAGTGACTTTTTAATTGGTGTTTCTTTCTCGGTGTTTCCCGGTCGTTGGTTGAGCCTTGCCTTGCTTGCGATACGCAGCAGGGAGAAAGATATGTAGCCTACCTAGATAGGTCATACATTTTATCATAGCAGTCGGCGTGCGCACGCGCCGCGCGCCGAGCAAGACTGGCGAGCGCAGCGGCCCATGGGCAGTATTTACGTGTCGTCCGCTCTGACGTCACAAGCGCGGGAGCAGGACGTACGTTCACGCATCCCTCTCAAGATCCACTCAACTTTCAGCTGGTCAATGACCCTCTAATTGTAGAATAATTTCTTGTATTTAAGTAAACCAAAATTGACAATAAATACTCATTATTATCTCGGCATTCGGCTTTCACTCATCTCCTTACAAGCAGCTACATTGGTGACCCCGCAAGAAAAATGAACACCAGCAACGAAATTTTGGCAGAAGAAACTCTCCACAAAGAAGAAATGGCAGCGGTCTCCCTGAAAGCTCGGATACCACAATTCTGGCGCCATAAACCGAGACTTTGGTTCGCTCAATTCCAGTCAATCGTTAATAATCAGAAGATGGGAGACGAAGCTAAATTTCATCTCGTCGTGGCACAACTTGAACTTGCTGATATCGAACAAGTTGGTGATATATTGTTTTCACCGCCGGAAGACAACAAATATGAAGCCCTGAAACAACGATTACTCTCGGTCTACGAAGAATCAGAAACCAGACAACTTCAGAAGCCGCTCGTAGAGATTGAACTCGGAAGCCAAAAACCTTCTCAACTGCTCAGGAAGATGCGTGACCTAGCACTCGACAGGGTTCCCGATAACACCCTAAGAATCATGTGGACCGGACACTTACCTCCATCAGTACGCGCCGTTCTCGCTATAAGTACGGAAACGAGATTGGATGTTCTCGCTAGTATGGCAGACAAGATGACAGAACAGACTCAAGAAATTGGCTCCATATGTTCCTGCTCTGCAAACCCTAAGCCAGCAACAAATGAAGATCTCATCAACAAAATTGACGCTTTGTCAAAAGAAGTCGCATCATTAAAAATGGAACACACACGCAACCGCGGGCCGTTTCGGTATAATAACAACAATCGAAACCGTCCCCGTTCGAGATCATCGAGCCGAGCGCGGAACGATCCATTATGTTTTTATCACCGAAAATTTGGGAAGAACGCGTATCGATGCCAACCCCCTTGCGAGTTCAAGAAAACTAATAACAACAATAGTGACGCATCGTTAAACTAGCATCGACTCAAGCAACGACGGGGGCTGGAGTCGACGAAATCTCAAACCACCGTCTGTTTATTCAAGACAAGACCTCGGCACTATACTTTCTTATCGACACCGGCGCAAACGTTTCCGTGCTACCCGCAACCCAGACCGAAAAAAGGAAGATCGCACCGAGTAACTATCTATACGCCGCGAACGGTTCATCAATAGCTGTTTACGGCGAAAAGACAGTGGCGCTCAATCTGGGCATGCGTCGACCTTATAGATGGACATTCGTCGTTGCAGCTGTATCAAGACCAATATTGGGAGCCGATTTTCTTCAACATTATAATATCGTGGTGGATTTACATGGAAGGAACTTAACTGACAAGCAAACAAACCTGTCTACAAAAGGCTGTTTAATACCTACAACACAAAGTAGTGTACGAACACTAGACAACAGCCAACCGTACCACGATCTACTAGCCAAGTACCCAAACATTACCAGACCACGTCTAGACCACCCTGTAAACAGTGAAGTCGAGCACCATATTGAAACAACGGGACCGCCAGTATTCTTGCTGTAGGAGCAAGACCACTACCACCACTGAAATACAACGTGGCTAAAAGAGAATTCCAGCAAATGATGGAACAAGGGATCTGCAGACCCTCCAGCAGTCCATGGGCAAGCCCATTACATTTAGTACAGAAAAAAGACGGTCAATACAGACCCTGTGGCGACTATAGAAAACTTAACGCAGTCACTATTCCGGACCGATATCCCGTACCAAGACTTCACGATTTCACGTATAACCTAAAAGGCAAGAAGATTTTTTCAAAAATAGACCTGAAAAAGGCCTACTATCAAATCAAAATTCGTGAAGAAGATATCAAGAAAACAGCAATCATTACGCCTTTCGGCCTATACGAATTCACTAGAATGTGTTTTGGTTTGAGAAACTCTGGCCAAACATTCCAGCGGCACATCGATGACGTCATGCGAGGCCTCCCTGTCTTTGCTTTCGTCGATGATATTCTCTGTGCTACGGAGGATCAAGCTTCACATAAACTATTACTAGAAGAAGTATTTACAAGACTGGAGAGAAATGGTCTGCAGATTAATGCAGCCAAGTGCATTTTCGGCCAAGAAAACATTGAATTTTTGGGATATTATGTCAACTCGGAGGGAATATCACCAACTACAGACAAAGTTAAAGCCATCGAAGCCTATCCACGACCCAGCACTATTCACGAGTTGAGACGATTTTTAGGGATGATAAACTTTTACCGTGAAAACATCCCAAACGCTGCATTGCATCAACATTCTTTGAACAAATATATGCACAACTCGAAGAAAAACGACAAAACAAAGATCGATTGGAACAGCGAAGCAATTCAAGCATTTGAGGAGTGCAAGCGGGACGTCACTAACGCTGCTCTTCTCTCACATCCAGCCTCAGACGCCCCTCTCGCTCTAATGACGGACGCCTCCAATATGTGCGCCGGCGCAGTATTACAACAAAAAATTGAGGGTAAATGGAAACCTCTCGGATTTTTCTCAAAAAAATTCAGCGAAGCTCAGCAAAAATACAGCACATACGACCGCGAACTGTTATCCATTTACATGGCAGCTCGACATTTCAGAAGAATGTTCGAAGGTCAGGACCTGGTCATCTACACCGACCACAAACCATTAACGTATGCATTGACGGCAAACAGCAAGAATGAAACTCCTCGCCGAACACGATATTTAGAATATATCGGACAATTCACATCTGATGTTCGTCACGTCGCAGGCAAAGACAACGAAGTCGCCGACGCGCTCTCACGAGTTGATGAAATATTATGTCCCTCACCGATTGAATATTCATCACTATCAGAACAACAAATTGAAGACAAAGAATTAAAAAATATGTTGAGGAATAAGAAGCACCAATTCAAAACTATCATCATGCCTGGCACTTCGATACCTATCATCTGCGAAACGGCGACAGGCACCGCCCGCCCCTACCTACCACCTGAGTTCCGGAAGTCAGCCTACCAAGCACTTCACAATCTCAGCCACCCTGGAATAAGAGGAACGAGGAAATTAGTAACTAGACGCTATTTCTGGCCATCTATGAACGTAGACATTCCAATCTGGACTCGATCCTGCATCCCCTGTCAACGTTCGAAAGTACAGCGACACACGCAAGCACCATTGGCGCAGTTTGAGAAGGTAGATCGGTTGTACCAAGTTCATATAGATATTATCGGGCCCCTTCCTACGTCTGATAATTATCGATACTGTCTAACTATGATTGACAGAGCGACAAAGTGGCCAGAAGCGTATCCGATGGAAGAAATAACAGCAGAAAAAGTAGCTGATACCTTTTATCAAGCCTGGATATCAAGATTTGGGTGCCCCGCCGTTATAACCACAGACCAAGGCAGACAATTTGAGTCGGAAATATTCAAAGTTCTAACACAACGCCTCGGTATTCACCGCACACGAACCACTGCATATCACCCGCAAGCCAACGGAGTCATCGAACGTTGGCACAGAACATTAAAAACAGCCCTCAAGGCTCGCCTACAAGAAAACCCTAACTGGACGCGTGAGCTACCTACAGTTCTGTTAGGCGTGCGGACAGCTATAAAAGAAGCCACGGGATACAGCGCAGCCGAGCTACTGTATTGCCAAGCCCTCCGTCTGCCAGGTGAATTCTACGGCGAACCTGCGATATCACTCACGTCATCACAATTTCATAACAATCTATCAGACGCAATGCACAGATCGCAATCACAAAAAACATCGTCGAGAACTACGTTCGTGCACAAAAACCTAAGTACATGTACGCATGTATTCGTAAGAAACGACGCCGTACGAAAACCGCTAACTCCAACTTACACTGGGCCGTTCAAAGTCATCGATCGAAACAACAAATACTTCAACATTCAAATGCCACAACGACGAACAAACATCTCAATCGAACGACTCAAGCCGGCATTCATCATCAACACTGAAGCACACACCACGAACTCTGCCGATTCTTATGCCTATGTAACCAGAACAGGAAGAATTTCCAAGCCTCCAGTACGCTTCGCTGAGGGGGGAGTAATGTAGCCTACCTAGATAGGTCATACATTTTATCATAGCAGTCGGCGTGCGCACGCGCCGCGCGCCGAGCAAGACTGGCGAGCGCAGCGGCCCATGGGCAGTATTTACGTGTCGTCCGCTCTGACGTCACAAGCGCGGGAGCAGGACGTACGTTCACGCATCCCTCTCAAGATCCACTCAACTTTCAGCTGGTCAATGACCCTCTAATTGTAGAATAATTTCTTGTATTTAAGTAAACCAAAATTGACAATAAATACTCATTATTATCTCGGCATTCGGCTTTCACTCATCTCCTTACAAGCAGCTACAGATAAGACTTTTATATACTTTTTTTATTGTTGTGACTATGTTTTCTATGTGTTTTTATATACTTTGTGTGGGCCGCATGGCGACCACGTGCATTTTAAGTTAGGACCGCGTGGTGTGCGAGTGGCAGTGACACTGACGTCTGACGTCTCTCAGGTGACAGCTGCCAGCTGACGTTAACGTTTGACGTCTGACGTCTGACGTTTGGACCGGCAGTGGTCCGAATTGTGGCTTCGGCGCTTAGCGTAGTGTGTAACTTTTAACTTTTATTTGATTTACTTTGTTGTCTTTTATTTTGATTTTGATTTTATTTTTATTTGTAACTATTATTTGTGCGGTCGATGAACAAGGACGATGAACTTGCGGCCTTTGTGTCCTTTAGGACGCGTCAGTGTTGGGCGGAGCCCCCCCACCAGCAGGTCAAACTCCCCATTGGTGGGCGTTGCGGCCTCAGGTGCGTCGGCGCCGGGGGCGGGAACGCCGGCTCCCTCAGGAGCTCCAACCACTCCCGATGCGGGAAGCAGGAAGGTGGGGCAGGCAGGCAAGCAGGCGTTGCCCTCTCTGGAGGGCCTACCCCCCAAGCAGCAGTGGAAGTCCCAGGCGGCAGCGAAGGCTCCACCCATTGCGGGCCTCCTTACCTCATCTCCGGCACTACAACGAGCGACGGCTGTAGGTTCTGCCCCTCGGCCTATGGCCCAGCCCCCTAACCCACCGAGGCACCGAGCATGGCGGCGGAGGGCCAGCAGCAGCTGTTGGAGGGGATCAGCAACTCCCTGAAGGCGATCTGGAGCGTGCATGGCCAGGGTAAACTCAACAAGGCGGACCTCAATGCGATCCACTCAGGCATCCAAGGAGTAAATGCCAGAGCTGGAATATTCGGCATCAGGACGGCGGAGGCCATGAGCAGGACCCAGGTTCTGGAGCAGGTGATCGCGCGAAAGGATGCGGAGCTGGAACTCCTTCGCGAGAGCAGCTGCTGCCAGCGCCTATCGTCATCTTCGCCAGCTCCCCCCTCCTTTGCCCAGGTACTGCGCACCAGAGGAGCAGAAATCCCGTTGCCTGCCCCCCGTGGGCCAGTCAAAGCGGTATACCCAGCGGAGGGCAATGTCACCATCAAATCGGCCGATGACACCAAGGCGGCGTTGACGAAGGCGATCGATCCGCGGGCTATTAATGTACAGGTTGCCCAGGTCAGGAAGGTGGGTAACGCCGGGTTCCTGGTACAGACCACAAGCGAGGCAGCGGCTCAACGCTTCAGAGAGGCCATGCCGGCCACGCTCCGTGCGGCTGAGCCGCGTCAGCGGCCGCCCTTGGTAGCGGTTTCTAGCCTGTCAGGAGACCCAGACGCAGCGGAGGTGCTCACCAGAATCCATGAGCAAAACATGGCGGACGACGCGGACTGGCCTCTCAACAGGTTCCTGAAGGAATGCAGGGTCGCTTTCAAGAAGTCGCGGCGGGGCGGTCTCACCAGTGTAATCGTTGAATGTACAGCAGCGGCACGAGGGATGCTGGTCGGTAAGGAG
The DNA here is from genome assembly GCA_950022985.1 of Udea ferrugalis. NCBI lineage: Eukaryota > Metazoa > Arthropoda > Insecta > Lepidoptera > Crambidae > Udea > Udea ferrugalis. Next base: position 6,265,030 of record OX465544.1, read on the forward strand.
GTCCCTGGCGGGCATCTGGCACGTGTGGCACAGAGCTCGGAGGATGGTGGACTGCCAGGCACCGGACGGTGCCAATGTGGCGTGTTTGTAACATGCCCCAGAATGGGGAGAAATGTCAAGGGACAAAGGACGAGATAGAATTTGTAGGAATTTGTGGGATTCAAGCATTGCGCGCGGCTGAGTGCACGCTGCCTAGCAGACGCAGGTTCCGCGCGCATATCCCCAAGAATCTGCGCAGGGACGCTTATTTAAGTACATTTATTTTTTATTTTTATAAGTTTACAGTGTGTAAAACTGAAATATGCAGCCTGAAAGCAAGAATTGTTAACCACGTGCTTGTGACAGCTGACGGGTGACAGCTGACAGCTGACAGTTGACGGCCGACGTCTGACGGCTGACAGCTGACAGGTGGCAGCGGACGATAGTGCACTGTGGTGGCGGCTTGGCGCGGTGCCTTTGGAGCCATCGGACCGGACACTTCAGTGCCTCCGAAACTTTCGGACACTTGACGTTTTTATGTACTTTGTTTTCCTTTGACTTTTCATTTTTTTTTTATTGTTATTTTGTAATTATAAGTTGTGAGCATGGACTCAGACATGGAGGATGTGGAGGAGAGTTTCCCCTTCAACATCCCGCCAGACATCCCGGTCTCCTGAGAGCCCAGGTACCAGCGCCGAGAGGGGAGCAGCGGCAGCAAGCGCCCCCTTACGTCACCGGACGGGTCAAAACGGGTAAGGGCAGAAAGGTGGCAGCCTCGTCGACGCCACTAGCGCCGGCACGGCTGCTATTACCATTATTACGGATTGTCAGCGGGAGCCCCCATCGACGCCAGCGATTGTGCTACCAAGGAGTGTGGAGGGGCAACGAGAGCTGACGACCCTCTCGTCCGAGGAGCTCTTTGCGATGGTGGAGCGGACGCAGAGCGTAATCAGAGACGTGGTCGCCGGTGACAAGTCCAAGGTTAACTAGGGGGACATGGCGCAGATTGTCGGTGCTACCAGCAGCGCCTCACAGCGATAGGGGTCCTGGCGGTTCGTCCAGCCCAGATGGAGCTGCGGGCCGTGGAGGCGGAGCGCAGAGCCGAGAGGGTGGAGACCAGGGCGGCCACATAAGGGACCGCTGAGGTTGGAGCGAGGCCACCAGCTACGTATGCAGAATCAGGGCCGGGAGAAGATCCAGGGCCGCAAGGAGCCGCTTCTGGTAGGCAGGGGCCGACCATAGCCTTCTTTCCAAAGGAGGGGGAGCCGACTATGACCGCGGAGGACACTAAGAAGGCGATTAAGTACCGTGTAAACGCCAGGGCCCTGAACATCCAGGTGTCTCAAGTGAGAAAGCTAGGAAAGGCGGGTTCTGGAGTGTGAAAGTTGGTCCATCGAGCAGGTGAAGGCCTCCATCAAGGAGGTCTACAGAAGATCAAGGCAGGAGAGCCCGTGGACCTCGGTTATTATGGAGTTCCAACCGGCTGCGCGCGAGCAATTTGGCCACCCCGAAAAGTACTGCCGGAATAAAGAGGCCGTGTGCGGCAAGTGCGGCGAGTCGGGCCACACGCGTGAGGCGTGCAAAGCGGAGCGGGAGCTGTGCGTGACATGTCGGCGCTTTGGCAAGCCTGGCGTGGACAGTCACAGGACGGCCTCGCGACAGTGCCCCGCGCGAAAGTACGCCGAAGAGAGGGCCACCAACAGCGTGCAGTATGGATAGTCGGCCTCACTGCATGCACAAGCTCGCCACTGTTGAGCTGCCGGCGGTTTTGCGTGATCTGGGCCTGGATGCTGTTCTTGTGCAAGAACAGTACTCTCGGGTCCAACACAGCGCCCTGCTGCAGCTCAACCAATCTTCAATGGTGGGCAGCTACATTGGAGAACGGGCTGGGCCGGCGGCGATTTTCGCCACCTGTGCACCACCCACTGCTTCGTGGCACAAATAGAGAAAATCGACGCCTACATTGTCTCCATGTACGCCCAGTACTCACATGACATCGATCGCCACCCCGAACACCTGGAAATCCTGCTGGACGCGCTGAGGGGTCAAAGAGTCCTCATTTGCATGGACTGCAACGCACATTCCCCTCAATGGCACTGCGAGGCTCGGCAGTACACCGGATGCGGACCAGACACCGTGCACCGACGTACACGGATGGAGGGCTTCATCGCAGGACGGAGCCTACTGCTCCACAACGCCCCAGACCAGCCGTGTACCTTCAGCGTACCCAACGGTGAGTCCAACGTCGATATTACCATGTCGACCAGAGGGGTAGACGTGCAGAATTGAAGTGGTAATGGAGGAGGAGCATACGCGAGCGCCAAGAGAAGCAGAACGAGCCGCTGCTAGCATTGTGCGCGGCTGAGTGCAAACTGCCTAGCAGCCGCAAGTTCCGCGCGCATCTCTCGCGTTTCGGCCCGTATGACCAGGACGGTTGGTAGGGCCATGGGTGGTTGGTGGGTTTGTCCCTGTTGTACTACTAGCTACTAGTACTACTTACGCTTCGGCTCGCGTCGAGTGCGGACGTGTGTACGGAGTTCCGCGGTCGAAGTGTCGGTGCCTTTTCGGACAGTGGAAATCGCGCGTTTTCCCCCGAATTGTCTGTGTAATTAATTTTTGAACGTATGTTCGCAATTAATTACTTTTAATTGCAGTGTTGTTTGCGATTAATGTTGGAGTTTAAGACAGTGACTTTGTAATCGGTGTGTTGCCCGGGGTTCCCGTTTGTTGGTTGAGTTGAGGCTTGCCTCCCGCGATACGCAGCAGGGAGAAAGATAAGACTTTTATATACTTTTCTTATTCTTATTATTGTGACTATGTGTTTTTTGTGCTTTTATATACTTTGTGTGGGCCGCATAGCGACCACGTGCTTTTTAGGTTAGAACCGCGTGGTGTGCGAGTGACAGTGACACTGACGTCTGTCAGGTGACAGCTGTCAGCTGACGTTGACGTTTGACGTCTGACGTTTGGACCGGCCGTGGTCCGGAGTGTGCTTTCGGCGCTTGTGTTTTAATTTTTACTTGTGCTTAGCGTAGTGTGGCAACATTTGACTTTTCGTTTGATTTGTTTTCTTTTATTTTTATTACTTGAACTATTGTGACTATTGTGCGTGTACCATGAACGAGGACAACGAATTGGCGTCCTTTGTGTCTTTCAGAGCGGGCAGGCCCAGTGTTGGGCGCAGCACCCCCCCCCCCAAGCCGGTCAGGCTCGCCACTTGCTTGTGGGCGTGCCCGCGTCGGGCGCATTGGCGCCGAGGGCGGGTAGGTCTGCCCCTCCCCCCCGCGGGAACCTCAGGTACGCCGGAGCCAACGATGAAGAAGGCTGTCGCGGACAAGCGTGCGCTGACGTCGCCGGAGGACCTCCCCCCGAAGCAGCAGCGAAAGGCGTCTGGAAAGGCTCCTCCCAGCGCAGGTCTGCTCACCACCAGCCCAGCACAGCGAGTGGTTGCTCCTCCCAGGCCCACGGCACAGCCCCCACCAGCACCGGCTCCACCGGCAATATCGGTTCCGAGCATGGGGCGGCGGGGCAGGCGGAGCTGCTTGAAAGAATTAATGTCTGCCTCAAGGCCATTTAGAATGTGGTCCAAGGGCAGGGTAAGCTGAACAAGACCGACCTGAACGCCATCCACACGGGTATCCAGGGAGTAGCTTCCAGAACAGGCATCTTCGGCGTAAGAACGGCGGAAGCGAAGAGCCACACCCAGGTCTTGGAGGAGGTTGTCGCGCCCGGAAGGACGCCGAGTTGGAGCTGCTGCGCGCGAGGCTTGCTTGCCCCCCCCCCCCCCCCAGGAACAGGCTATGGCACCACCGGCTGTGTCTTCGGGTGGGCTTTTGCCCAAGTTCTGCGGATGAGCGGAGATCCCGCTACCGGCCCCGCGAGGCCCAGTCATCGCGGTTTACCCAGCGGAGGGCAACGTTACGTTGGAATCGGCCGACGACACCAAGGAGGCGCTGAAGAAGGCCATCGACCCGCGGGCGATCAACGTGCAGGTGGCCCAGGTAAAGAAGGTGGGGAACGCTGGCATCCTCGTGCAGACGACCAGCAAAGCGGCGGGCAGCGCTTCAGGGAGGCAATGCCGGCCACGCTTCGCGCAGCTGAGCCTCGCCAGCGGCTGCGGATCGCCACGTTGCGTCAGGATCGTCAGACAAACCCGAGATCGCCATGAGATCCTGACGCAACGGAGGTCCTCGGTAGGATTCATGGGCAGAATATGGCGGACGACGCGGACTGGCCCCTAGACAGGTTCCAGAAGGAGTGCCGGGTCGCCTTTAAGAAGTCGCGTCGGGGCGGGCTGACCAGCGTCATCGTAGAGTGCTCTCCAGCGGCGCGCGGCATGCTGGTCGGTAAAGAAAGGCTATACGTCGACTGGGATGTCTGCAGGGTGGACGACTGGGTGTCCGTCACCTGCTACAACAAGTGCCAGATGTACGGGCACCCGGAGAAGTACTGCCGGTCGACCGAGACGGTGTGCGGGCGCTGCGGAGATAGCGGGCATCGGGCGGCGGACTGTAAGGCGGAGTCTGCCAAATGCGCTACCTGCGCAAAATTTGGCGAAGCCGAGGCCAGCGGGCACCTGACGGCAGCGCGGGAATGCCCGGCTCGCGTGTCGCGGAGCGGCGCTCGGTTGCGGGCACCCAATACAGGACGTAGGTGGCAGCCTGGTGATTGGCCAGGTCAACCTCAACGGGCAGGAGCTCGCCACGGACGAGCTGCCGTCGCTGTCGCGGGAGTTCGGCCTCGACGTTGTTCTAGTCCAAGAACAATACTCGAGGCCGGGGCTCATCTTGCAGTGCGGCGTGGGCTCCTTGGCGGGCGCCTACATCCATCGTGGAGACCTGTCCGTGGCTTCTCTGGCGCACACACATCTCAACAGACTACTGCAGCGTGGTGCACATCGCGGAGGTGGACACATCCCGCACCTGGAGCGTGTGCTCGCTGCCCTGAAGGGTAAGCGGGTGGTGATTGGGGTGGACAGCAACGCCCACTCCCAGATGTGGCACTGCACCCCGGAGGCGTGCGGACGCGTCCCTCGTGTGCTCCGAAGTAATTAAATTTTCACTCGTGGAAATTCGCGGAAACTCTCAATTTTTTTTTTGTTATTTTGTTATTATAATTTGTGAGCATGGATGCAGACATGGAGGATGTGGAGAAGGGTTTCCCTCCAACACCATCGTGGCAGACATCCAGGTCTCCTGAGAGGCCAGGCACCAGTGCCGAGAGGGGAGCAGCGGAAGGGGGGTGGGGGGGGGGGGGCAAGCGCCCCTTTACGTCACTGGACGAGCCGGACTCGTTGGCCCGCCGGGCCAAAACGGGTAAGGGGAGGAAGGTGGCAGCATCGTCGACGCCACTAGCGCCGGCACGGCTGCTATTACCACCAGCGGATTGTCAGCGGTAGCCGCCATCGACGCCAGCGATTGTGCTACCAAGGAGTGTGGAGGGGCAACGAGAGCTCATTGCTATGGTGGAGCGGACGCAGAGCATTATCAGAGACCGTTATCAGAGTCGCCGGCGACAAGTCCAAGGTCAATAAGGGGGACATGGCGCAGATTGTCGGGGCATCCAGCAGCGCCATCGCAGCGGTAGGGGTCCTGGCGGTTTATCTGGCCCAGATGGAGCTGCGGGCCGTGGAGGCGGAGCGCAGAGCCGAGAGGGTGGAGACCAGGGCGGCCACACAAGGGACCGCTGAGGTTGGAGTGAGGCCACCAGCTACGTACGCAGCGGCCCTCAAGATCCAAGGCCGCAAGGAGCCGCTCCTGGTGCCGGCTAGGCAGGGACTCACCATAGCCTTCTTCCCAAAGGAGGGGTAGTCGACTATGACCGCGGAGGATACCAAGAAGGCGATTAAGAGCCATGTGAACGCCAGGGCCCTGAACATCCAGGTGTCTCATGTAAGTAAGCTAGGGAAGGCGGGGGTGGCCATCACAACGACGTCGGTGCAGGACGCGGAGAAGCTAAGGAGCGCGGCTCCTGAATCCCTGCGGGTGGCCGAGCCGAAGACGCGGCTACCGCGTGTTATAATTAGAGACGTGGCCAAGGCCACGACGGCGGAGGACCTCGTAACGAGCATCCACGGGCAAAATCTAGAAACTAAAGGTTGGACAATCGAGCAGGTGAAGGCCCCCATCAAGGAGGTCTACAGAAGATCGAGGCAGGAGAGCCCGTGGACCTCGGTCATCATGGAGTGCCAACCGGCTACGCGCGAGCTGCTATCTGAAATGGGCCGCCTCTACATCGACTGGGACGTCGCACGCGTGTAGGATTACATCGACGTCACTTGTTGCCGCAAATGTCAACAATTTGGCCACCCCGAAAAGTACTGCCGGAGTAAGGAGGCCGTATGCGGCAAGTGCGGCGAATCAGGCCACACGCGTGAGGCGTGCAAGGCGGAGCGGGAGCTGTGTGCGACATTTCGGCCTTGCGACAGTGCCCCGCGCGGAAGTACGCCGAAGAGAGGGCCACCAACAGCGTGCAGTATGGATAGTCGGCCTCACTGCATGCACATGGGGCAGCTTAACCTGGGGGCTGCAGAGCTCGCCACTGTTGAGCTGCCGGCGGTTATGCGCGATCTGGGCCTGGATGCTGGTCTTGTGCAAGAACAGTACTCTCGGGTCCAACACGGCGCCCTGCTGCAGCTCAACCAATCTTCAATGGCGGGCATCTACATTGGAGAACGGGCTGGGCCGGCGGCGATTCTTCGCCACCTGTGCACCACCCAATGCTTCGTGGCACACCTAGAGAAGATCGACGCTTACATCGTCTCCATGTACGCCCAGTACTCTCACGATATCGACCGCCACCTCGAACACCTGGACATCATGCTGGACCCGCTGATAGGTCAAAGAGTCCTTATTGGCATGGACTGCAACGCACATTCCCGGGACGGGGCCTACTGTTCCACAACGCTGCAGAGAACGGAGCAGCGGAAGGGGGGGCAAGCGCCCCCTAACGCCAAAGGACGAGCCGGACTCGTTGGCCCGCGACGATGAACTCATTCAAACACACTTTGAAAAAGTATTAAATGTCTAACCAAAATACGGACCAGCCAAAAGAAAGCAACATGACTCACCCTCGGTTTGTCCGCGACGCGTTCGCGGGGAATCTCGTCCCAGAGCTGTAGGAACTGACGCCAACACTACCGGCTGATGGGCCGGCCACCCTTTCAGTTTCCTCATCGTCTACATGGATGTGATAGGAGTTTGTTGATTGTCCCCGTTTTCGTGAATGTACGCAGCAAAACTTGGCGGGTGTCACGTCATCTGTCATTTCTGTCAGTGTCAAATTAGGGGACTGGCAAGCGGGCCAAGCCAATACAGTCTTGACCACATTTTATGAATATTCATCTTTTCTAATCTATCTTATTACTAACTTGTTTGTAAATATGGTAATGTTAATATCTTTCTTCCTCTTTATTTATTGAGCTTCTCTTTGGTACATTTTTTTGTAAAATTTGTTTCTGTTATTTTTGGCCCTGTCAGAATACCACCGTCGCTTCAGTTAAATACGGCTGCAGCGGCACATGCTAAGACAGGGACCTAGTTGGCCTCACCTAGGAGGCTTCACCTTTTTATTTTATTTTGTTTTGTTTTAATAACACTGTAAATGTGCTTAGATTTAGATTTATTGTTACTTTTGAATGTGTTTTTTTTCAATTTGTTGCCTTTTTGTTTGGGCCAATAAAAAACTTTCCTTTCTTTCTTTTTTCTTTCCTTAACTGCCAAGGGTAAGAAAGTGGCGTCTCGTCAATCCCACTAGCGCCGGCACGGCTGCTGATACCGCAGGATTATCACCGTGAGCCGCCATCGACGCCAGAAGAAGAATACCAATTTCCTTAAAAAGTTCACTAAGAGAGGCACGTGCTCGCAGCTTACAAATAGATCCAAGAGCTCGCTTCTAAAGAACGAGAATTGCTTGTATGTCCGCCGCTTGACCCCAAAGTACTATTCAATATGGCATAATACTGTGGAAGTAGCTAAAATAAACTAAGCGAGCGGTGTCAACGTTTGTTATTAGCCTTATTTTTCTAATTGCAAAAGCAGCTGAGCTAAGCCTACCCGAAAGAGTTATCAAATGAAGGTTCCATTGCAATTTTGAATCTAGGCTTACTCCAAGAAAAACTGTGGAGTCCACAAGCTCCATTTTACCATCATTGATTTTGAAATCTGTGGCGTTATTGTTTACGTTAGGCAATTTAAAATTAACATATTTTTCATTACTCATACTCTGAAAGTAGGTCATTACTGACCTGAGAAGCGGGCTGAAAGTAATACTTTTCATCCCTAGGGAGAATCACTTTCAACTGACAGCTGTCAAATTATTAAAAACAAAACTAGTTATTTTTCACATACCTATTGATCCATGTTCCAACTTTCTATACAGCCACGATGTAAAATTGAAATAACTTAAAGTTAATTATGTATTGATTAGAGAATATATATTTTTAAATACCTTTATTATAATTCAGATTCAACAATTTCTATAAAATAACTTAGCTTTGAGCATAATATTTAGCATTTTTTCAATGAAAAATAATGGCTGAATAGCGGGCCGGCCACAGAAAAAAAAAACAAACAAAGTAGGCGGGGAAGCGGCAATTCGATCTTCATTTATTTTTCTTATTTTTTCTTAAGCTAATTCATGTTTTTATTCTTACTTTCCTCGTATTCGTAATGAAAAGCACAGTGTTTACCTCGGGTTAAAGACTTATTTAGTCCCTCGAACTATTGGCGCCCTCACTTCGTTCCGGGCGCCAAACCCCGTCTCGGGACTAAATAAGTTACTTTCACCCCTAGGATAACAATGTACTATAGTTTTCTTCGAATTTAGCTGCAGATAATTAACTTTAAACCAATATAAAACTTTAGAAAGCGCTTCATTAACATCGTCAAAGATGTTTTTATTTCTATCAATGTTAAAAACTAAAGATGTGTCACCTGCAAACAAAACTTATATCACATAGGTCATTGACACAAAAAAGTAAGTCATTAATATATACTAGGAACAGGAATGGACCTAAAATAGATCCCTGTGTGTAATTTGGTTGGTGAACCAGACGATTGTACCCCATCCAATATCTACTTTTTTGATTCTGAAACTAAGATAAGATAGGATCTAATTTGACGCAGTGTCCTTTATTCTGCAGAAAACAAGTTTCCGGATGTGAGTTCCTTAATCGACTCAACCAAGCGCCTTGGATAAATCACAAAAGACGCCAAGAGCGTTCTATGAATTCTCCCAAGCCCTGAAGATGTGTTTTAAGAGCGTAATCCAAGCATCGGTGTTTCGCTACGTGACCGAATCAGAAATGAGGAAGTCCGTAGGAGCACGAAGGTCGCCGACGTAGCCCAGCATGTTAGCAAGTTGAAGTGGCAGTGGGCGAGGCACATAGCTCGAAGGACTGACGGTCGTTGGGGCCGGAAAGTCCTCGAGTGGAGACCATTCGAGGCCAAGCGCAGCCGCAAGCGTGGGCGCGGACGCCCACCCGCAAGGTGGACGGATGACCTGATTAAAATCGCAGGGTCTCGGTGGATGCAGGCCGCCTACAGCAGGCCGCTCTGGAAATCTATGGGGGAGGCCTATGTTCAGCAGTGGACGTCCTATGGCTGCTGATGATGATGATGATGATGAATCCAAGCATCAGTGGTGGAGCTCATAACTAATAATCAGGACTAATAACTTTCACTGAAATATCCCAAAGATCAGCAGTATTTTTAAATTAATGAACTTGAAGGATTTTAATATATTAGAAGAATGTACACGTTTAAATTTGAAAACAACATTGCAGCATGAGACATCATCTTTAACTAACTGTTCTGCTTCAATAGCTGATGAATTGAGTGATGCTGTAGTAACTATAGGTTATATTACCATAGTCATTTGTTACACAAGAGTGCAAAGTTGGTTTTTAACCGCGTGCTCAATTTTGGCGACCGAGTGTCGTGATTCTGTTTTATTTAATCGATTTTCAATTTATTATCTGTGTCAAATTCACTTTTATTGTGTTGGCACCACTGGGTTGCCTTTCTGTGATTGGCTGTAGCGACCTTTACGAAGTATTAGCGGGGAAAATGGCGCAGCTAAAGGCCGCTCCACACTTAGCCCGCGGATCGCGCGCAATGGCTGCGAAGGGGCGCAAACGTTAAGTGTAGAGCCGTTTCGCATATTCTTCGCGGTTTCGCGCTGTGTTCCCCAATTTTGGTCGGTTTTTGGTCCCGCGTCAAAGGGAGGGCGAAGAGCGAATGCGCGGCGAACGTGCATGGTGACTCCACGACGTCCGCGACGGTTAGTATTGTTCTTCGAGTCGTTCGAGTGTTCGAACTAGCACCGTTGCTGAATTCGCGGCAAGTTCGCTCCGCGAGATCGCGCCGTGATCCGCGGACTAAGTGTGGAGCGGCCTTAAGGAAAGACGGGCGCTGCGGAGGCCAGTTGTTCACCAGCGTTCGAAACGATATAACCTTAAGGGGTCACTATGTTAGTTAGACTATAATTTGTAAGAAGTGCCTACATTATATTGTGAAATAAATAAGTGCTACAACTACCGCGTTATAATTTCATCAAAACTCAGAAGTGGTAAACGGCTCCAGCGCACAAAAGGTATGTACGAAATTATTTTGAACAGACCATCGTCTCATAGAACTTTGAGAGTGATAGTTAAAACGATGAATGCACTTTATTGCTGATGGGAATATCATTTGGTCAGGCTACTCTTGACAATTGTATTATATTCTGCTGCTGGGACCATTCGGTCAGAGCTACTCTCTGACAATGAAACCAGGCAGTGGTGCAATACAGTGGTATTTGAGTTTTAACATGTAGGGTGTTGGGGTAGCATTCGGCTAAGGCGACTCTTTGGCAGTGCTAACCCAAAACCCTCGTGCTGAGTTTTCACTAAGATCACTCGGTCAAGGCCACTCCTTGATAGTGACTTATGTTAACTTTGTGACACGAGTAATGCATGTTCTTAATTTAAACTGTAAAATTCAGTTTCCGTATTTCCATTGACAGTTAAGATTCGCATTATGAGTATATTGGGTTAACACTTGGCCAAGGCAACTCTTTGGCAGTGTTAAACTGATATGATTGTGCTGCGTTATCACTAAGATTATTTGGTCAAGGCAACAAGGCAACTCCTTGGCAATATCTTATGATAACCTTAGGTTAAGATATTTTAGTTTTAATTATTAATTAGCAACATATTGGGTTAGCATTTGGCCAAGGCAACTCTTTGGCAGTGCTAAGCTGATATGATTGTGCTGAGTTATCACTAAGATTATTTGGTCGAGGCAACTCCTCGGCAATATCTTATGATAACCTTAAGTTAAGATATTTTCATCATCATCATCATCATCAGCCTGTTGTAGTCCACTGCTGAACATAGGCCTCTCCTTTTGCACGCCACTGTACTCGATCTTCGGCTGCTCGCATCCAGCTCCTGCCAGCCATCCTGCGCAGATCATCACTCCACCTTGCCTGAGGACGTCCTACACTACGCTTGCCGAGACGCGGTCTCCACTCAAGAACACGTTTACTCCAACGGTTGTCGGTTCTACGGCTAACATGGCCAGCCCACTGCCACTTCAGCTTGCTAATCCGTTGGGCTATGTCGATAACCTTGGTTCTCTGCCGTATCACCTCATTCCTGATTTGATCTCGCAGAGAAACGCCGAGCATAGCCCTCTCCATAGCCCGCTGAGTGACTTTAAATTTGTGGACCAGCCGTGCCGTTAGTGTCCACGTTTCGGCTCCGTATGTTATGACGGGTAGGACGCACTGATTGAAGACTTTTGTCTTTAGGCACTGTGGGATCGACGATGTGAGGACTCGACGTAGCTTCCCAAACGCTGCCCAACCCAACTGAATTCTTCTGTTCACCTCGTCCTCGAAGTTGTTTCTACCTAACTGCAATGTCTGCCCGAGGTATACATATTTTTGAACAACTTCGAGAACGGCGCCGTGTATCGCAATCGGTTCCGGTAGTACATGTTCATTGAACATGACCTTGGTTTTGTCCAAGTTCATCCGTAGACCGATGCGCACAGAAGAGTCAGCCAGGTCATTCAGCATCTGTTGTAGGTCCTGCAGCGTTTCTGCCACGATGACGATGTCGTCAGCAAATCGCAAGTGAGAGATGTACTCGCCATTGATGTTGATGCCACGTCCTTTCCAGTTCAGCGTCTTGAACATATCCTCCATTGCATTTGAGAACAATTTCGGGGAGATAATATCCCCTTGTCTCACACCTCGATGCAACGGTATAGGACTTGTTTGCTGATTCTGGATTTGGACGGACATAGTGGCTGCTTCGTAAAGGCATCTCATCACTTGGATGTATCGCCAATCTACTTGGCATCGCTGCAGGGACTCCAGAACAGACCAGATTTCAATCGAGTCAAAGGCCTTCTCATAGTCCACAAATGCTAGGCACAGGGGCTGATTATATTCTTCAGTTTTCTGTATAATCTGCCGCACTGTGTGGATGTGGTCTATGGTGCCGTATCCGCTCCGAAACCCAGCCTGTTCCGGTGGTTGGAATTCGTCGAGTCTTCGCGCAAGACGGTTCGTGATCACTCTTGAGAACAGCTTATAGACGTGGCTTAGAAGGGAAATGGGTCGATAGTTCTTCAGTAGGGTTTTGTCTCCCTTTTTAAAGAACAGGACGACCACACTCCTACTCCACGCCTCTGGAGATCTCCCTTCAAAGAGGACAGCGTTAAAAAGCTTTTGGAGCTCCCTGAGTACGGGTCTGCCTCCTGCTTTTAACAGCTCTGTTGTAACGCCGTCCTCTCCAGGGGCTTTTCCATTTTTAAGCCGCCCAAGAGCGATCTCGATTTCGTCAATGCTGACTTCTGGCAGGTCTTCGGTGATATTTTAGTTTTAGGTAATTATTAATTAGCAACGTATTGGGTTAACATTTGGCCAAGGCAACTCGTTGGCAGTGCTAAGCTGATATAATTGTGCTGAGTTATCACTAAGATTATTTGGTCGAGGCAACTCCTTGACAATATCTTATGATAACATGAGGTTAAGATATTTTAGTTTTAATTATTAATTATCAACATATTGGGTTAACATTTGGCCAAGGCAACTCTTTGGCAGTGCTAAGCTGATATGATTGTGCTGAGTTATCACTAGGATTATTTGGTCGAGGCAACTCCTTGACAATATCTTACGATAACCTAAAGCGCAAGCTAAGCATGTTATGATATTAAAGTAAAAAAAAAAAAAAGGCATAGTTACTCATTGGTTTTATACCTAACCAACCCTTTAAGGATTTATTCGAAAATAAATTATTCTTCAGAGGCCAAGAAGAGAGTCCAAAAACGACATCCGAAAAACGAAATGCGGTCAGTTGTGACAGTCATTAATATCTTTTTGTACGTATCACTTAGTAGGCCATGTGAGTCAATTGTTAGCGGCCATGTGAGTCAATTAGTTAGGGGCCATGTGAGTCAATTGTTAGCGGCCATGTGAGTCAATTTGTTAGCGGCCATGTGAGTCAATTTGTTAGCGACCATGTGAGTCAATTTGTTAGCGGCCATGTGAGTCAATTTGTTAGCGGCCATGTGAGTCAATTTGTTAGCGGCCATGTGAGTCAATTTGTTAGCGGCCATGTGAGTCAATTTGTTAGCGGCCATGTGAGTCAATTTGATAGCGGCCATGTGAGTCAATTTGTTAGCGGCCATGTGAGTCAGTTATTAGCGGCCATGTGAGTCCCGTGGTTTGAAATAACATTTATTTAAGTATTTATTTTAAATTTCAAGATGTACGAAGTCACGTTGTGACATATTAAATAAATTCCCTTGGTGCCAATGAAAACAATAGGGATAAGTGATAATACTTATTGTTTTTTTTATTTTTCTATTTTCGAGATCATGGAGAGGAATCCAGCCAACCGGAGAAAGCGGAGAAGGACTCCATCGGCGCCACCCATGTCGAAACGTCAATATCCTGTTCAGCTCCAACTCCCGATCAGCTGGTGGGATGTCTCACCAATCAGCCTCAGGGGCTAACCACCCAAGACTTTGTCAGGCTTTTGTCCTCATTTCGAGGCGATAAAGAAAAATCCAACCAATTCAACAATCTATTTAATAATGTCATACCCGAATTCGATCCCTTAAACAAGAGTCAAAGTATTGACAGCTGGATTAGGAAAGTAAATGAATGTAGTACCATTTATGATTGGAACGAGAAGCAGACCATACATTTTGCTTTGCAAAAATTGACAGGTCTTGCAAAAAAATGGTTCGAAGCCTTACAATCCCTCGTTTATACATGGGATGAATGGCAGGATAAATTAAAGAAAGCCTTTCCTAATAAGCAAAATTATGGTCAGCTTCTCGAAGAAATGCTTGGTCGTAATACACGCAGGAACGAAAATTTGTGCGATTATTTTTATGATAAATTATCTTTATTGTATAGATGTAATATCACAGGTAAAAATGCGGTAGATTGTGTAATATAGTGTGCTTACAATAAAGACATCCTCAATAGCAAGAAATCAGGCCATTTGCATTCAATTGATAAAGTCAGTGTACCGTTTCATACCATACATATCGACCACCTTGGACCTTTTGTAAAAAGCAGGTGTGGTAATGCATACATCCTTACAGTTGTAGATGGTTTTACTAAATATCTATTTGTTAAACATGTAAAAAATACAAAAACCAGAAGCACTATAAAAGTTCTTGAACAAATATTTTACGACTTCGGTCTCCCCTCACGAATAATATCAGATCGAGGAACTTCGTTCACTTCAAGTTCATTTCAAAAATTTTGTGACGCTAATGGTATTAAACATGTATTGAATGCTGTCGCTTGCCCAAGGGCTAATGGACAAGCCGAACGTTTTAACCAAACTATTTTGAATTCTTTGACCAAGCACAATCATGGCAAGGACGAACGCGACTGGGATAAATGTTTAGGAAAAATACAATGGGGCATTAATAATACCCTCAACGCTTCCACACAAAAAACTGCATCGGAAGCTCTGTTCGGTATTAAACTTCGAGACTCTCTTACTAACAAACTTGATATTCCTACAGACAGTGAACCCAATAATTTAAAAGAAGTTAGGGATGAAATAAGCGCAAACATTAAAACAAGTCAAGAAAAACAGAAACGCCAGTATGATGCCGGGCGAGCTCCTGCTGCCATATACAATGAGGGAGATCTTGTTAAAATTACCAGGACAAACTTTTATAATAAGGGTAATAGTTCGAAATTGTTGTCAAAATTCATAGGGCCGTTCAAGGTAATTAAATGTTTAGGAAATGACCGGTACCAAATTGCAGACATTCCAGGTTTTAGTAATAAGAAAAGGAAATTTGAAAGCGTTGTTGCAGCTGACAGAATGAGACCTTGGGTCAACATTAACAGTCAATATTCTGACAAATCTAGTGATTCCTCCAGTTCTTCGTATGATAGCGACGATAATCGTCCTTTGTCTGAAACGAAATGTAAAAGTACTAAAAATTTATGTCATAATTATGTGTGTAGATATTATTAAGTTTCAACTGTGATTTGTAACAAGTGATTTAATTTAGTTAATTTTTCTCTTAATTTTAAACATTATATTATTATACATATTAAAAACAATGTAAAAGTAGGTTAATATTTATCCATAATTAATGCAACAAATAAGACTAATACAATATTTTATTTAATAAATGTCGTGATTGTAAGTTGTTACATAGTGTTTTGAAAGTAAGACTGTACATAATTATAATATATTAATTTAGAAGTTTGTTTTTAGTTACCTATTATAAGCAGAATTACTTTCATAATTTATCTTACTGATGATTGGGTATCTGTATACTATATATTATGTAGAACGTCTAGGTCCTATTAGAGTAACAAATTATGTAATACACGGACTATAAGCGTTAAAGTATTTAACTTAATGTCACACAATGTGTCAGTGTATTTAAATAAATATATATAATAATGTATGAGTAAATGTGTATGTAAAATGAATATTATATTTGTGAGAATGTATCATGTTAAAGGAACAAATATCTTCATTCGAGTCGATGGTATAGCAACTGGTCTATGCAAATGTATATTTTTCAGAAGTACTGATCTATTTCATATAAAAATGTTTTGATTTTGGTTTTGTAGACGTACACCAGGAGATTGTACTTTGTCGGATGGCCGAATGTCGTGATTCTGTTTTATTTAATCGATTTTCAATTTATTATCTGTGTCAAATTCACTTTTATTGTGTTGGCACCACTGGGTTGCCTTTCTGTGATTGGCTGTAGCGACCGTTACGAAGTATTGGCGGGGAAAATGGCGCAGCTAAGGAAAGACGGGCGCTGCGGAGGCCAGTTGTTCACCACACACCCACACAACCTTAAGGGGTCACTATGTTACACACATCAAAAGTGTCTAGGGATATCTCAAGCATTTTCATACAAAGTTTAGCTATTGGGGAGGCTGTAAAAATTAAAATATTGATACCAACGTAGAAATTTTTAGGACACAGAAACTGCTATATCTGCCCTTTCAGATTGTATAAAGAAATTAATTGTGGTAGCATTATTGTACAATCGTAAGGACGTTAAAAAAAAGACAGATTTTTCTTTTAAAAGGTTTCAAAATTTTAGCAAAATCAAAGATATTAGATAATGCTCAGCATTATCTTAGAATAACTCGAGGAAACAGGCATAAGATAAAGGTTAAGAATATTACAAAAAAACGTTTGATTTTGCTAAAATTTTGAAACCTTTTAAAAGAAAAATCTGTCTTTTTTTTAACGTCCTTACGATTGTACAATAATGCTACCACAATGAATTTCTTTATACAATCTGAAAGGGCAGATATAGCAGTTTCTGTGTCCTAAAAATTTCTACGTTGGTATCAATATTTTAATTTTTACAGCCTCCCCAATAGCTATACTTTGTATGAAAATGCTTGAGATATCCCTAGACACTTTTGATGTGTGTAGTTAGACTATAATTTATAAGAAGTGCCTACATTATATTGTGAAATAAATAAGTGCTACAACTACCGCGTTATAATTTCATCAAACGAGCAAGCGAAGGATTCTAAAATAGAATCACGTGTGCAGCGAGTGATTTAAAAATTAGAATCCTGAGCGTCAGCGAGGGAATCAAAAAAGCACAAGGTGAAAAATTCTTGCACTCGAGTGCAACAGGTAACTTTTCATCACACCTCAGCGTGGAAATTACTAATTACAAGAAAAAAATGGCGCGTTAGAGCTCGTTCCCACTCGTTTTCACGTCGGGGCGATCTCTTGCCAAATAAAACTAATTATTATCAATTAATCGACTGTCGCCACCCAAAATAAGTATCGATTGGAATCGATTATTTGATACTAATTTTCCAAATATACTATCGATGACACTATCGATCTTATAGATAGTATCGATTATAAATAGATTCTTCTAGTCAATTTTTGTGCCATTTGCAATATCGATTTTAATCGATACACTAACGATTATTCGGCAATATAAGTTAGCACGCGTCAGCTTAAAAAAATATGCGAGGTCGCCTCTCCGTGAAATCGTCCAAAAATCGCTAGTGGAAACAGGCTCATAATAATAGTTTCAGTCAGTTCAAAAAAACTTTCTCGCGTCGCTAGAATCACTCATTTTGTTTTTAACTTGCTTTTAAGTAATTTGTTCCGATCTTCTTACTTGTAACCAAAGGCGACAAATAGCGCTACACCAATGCTGCCGCACAATTTTAAACGAAGTAAGTACCACTTACTGCGTTTATGGTTGTTATATATATTTACAGGAGGGAAAATAATCCAGGGGGGAATTGCCACATTACAATCCAATTACGTAATTCTTGTCATGTGTACACGATTGTGTACACCACTTAAACCGTCTTTTTCTCGAAACGGTCCGCATGTTCTTCACTGCGTTTATAAATTGTGCGGCAGAATGGGGTTCCGAGTCTAAGTTAAAAAAAAAAGATGATTCGCAACCATGGAGGTAGAAGCAAATAGTTGTCGTCTGCATGGAATCCAGTGATTGCAAGGTGCAAATCGCGTTTTGGGCCGTCCAAAATAAAACCGGACAGTGTTAGTGTGTTTTGCCGAGCTGACTGTTCCACCACTAACAATGATGTGCGCGTGGATGAAGATTTTCCTCTGCGCACCGTCAGACGGCGCCGCGCGCCGCCAGTCCGCTCGTGACTACGGCACATGCAATTGTCGCCGAAACGTCGGGAAAACATAGGTAAAATAGTAGTTTTTACCGTAGTTTATACGTTGCAGAAAATCCGGTTATTTTGTGTTTATTACTTTACCGTTGAGAGGGTAAAAACGGCTTTTGTACTCAGATTTTGAAGAGCAAAAACGCACTTTCCGAGAACGCACAAACTCAACAACAACGTGGTGCATTCGATGCTAGAGGCATTAGATTTCTATTTCTTGTACCCGACCCTGTCAACTACCCGAAGGAGGCCAATATGCATACTGTCCAATGGTACACCCATTGGACACTATTTCTTTTAGGTATTTCTATTGATAGAAATGCTGGGACTGATTCAGATTGATTGTTCCACTATTTCCATTGCTTTTGGCTGCGTCAAAAAACGCTGCTTTATCACCTCTTATGACGGCGTACATACAGAATAGTAGTTTTCGATACAAGTGCGGAAAGTGTGTCATTTTGCACGAGTCTCGAGGCATCTTGGCCCGAGCCGGCAGGCGAGGGTCAAGACTCGGGACGAGTGAAAATGACACTTCCGCTCGTGTATCGAACAATGTTTTTTAATACATTTGCGAAAAAACATTACAATTAAATGAAGAGTAAAAAGGGCGGGAATGAAAAAACTTTTTTTTTTTAAAGGCAACGGTTGGTTGCATTCAGCCTAGTACAAATAAAGTATTTTGAAAAAATATGTTAAATACTATTACATACTTGTGTTAGAAAAATGTAAAATAAACAACATTAAAACACGATCAATTACAAAAGTATATCGTGACAGTCGTGATAGAAAGCGGGAATGAAAAACTTAGGATTGACAGTTTTTTTTTACACGGCATCGGTTGTATTCAGCCTAGTAAAAATATAAGAAGTAATTTAATTGCATTTAAACATGGAAATGCAATAAATACCTATTATTTTATTTCAAGTATTTTTTGGTGAAACTCATTCTTACTTACAAATCTCCGGCCATTGCTAATACACAAACAGCCAACTATAAGTAAACTGTTTCCGAAATGTAATTGTTAATAGTTACTAAATAACCCTTTATTTTGTCAATTATCTAATTGTAATATTTTTAATAATATTATATTCCCAGTTTTGATGCCAAATAACAAAATAAAGTATCAAAAAACAAAATAAAGTGATTGAACAGACAACCTCTTTGGTAGGATGTATGGGTTTTATTAACATTATCAAAAAAAATATTGGAAAAGTAAAAAGCACTAGTGCGGAAAAACCAACTTTCCGCACGCTAAGCAGCTACGAAAAGTACCACTTTTTGAGCAACTGTATTAAAAACTATTTTATTTATTTCCTCGTTCAAACGAATATTTGTTTTTTTAATACCGAGAAGTCGTGTTTCAATTTTAATCTGTTCATTAAAAGTTGTATACTTTTCAAATACCTAACACGGCGTTTTTTTTGACGCAATAGAAATAATGGGATAAATTCCGACGTATTTATCTGACTTTGTAACCAAAACCTCTCCCCTGTCATTCATTAGGAGTCTATTGGCTATGAGGTCGATGACGGAATGTCACTCAAGCAAGTCGCTATAGATGATGACTAGTGTCAACTTTGACACTTCTGTGCATAAAATAAAGCAAATAAAGTGAAGTAAGATGTGGGAATTTCAATTTGAAAACTAAAGCAGAAATATGAAGAAAATATCATATTTAGCACCATTGTCAATATTTTAGTTGAATTCCAACTATAGTGTTTTGACGCTCCACGATGATGAATTTACATATGCTGATTGATAACGCAAGATCTACCCGCCCAGAGGATTACACATTAGAACACAACAAAATGGTGTCTTCAAGCAAAGGTATCTTAAACATTCATTGAATAGTTAAATAGCTAAAGTCTGTCTTGAATGTGAAAAGGTGATCTTTTTCAAGTATCCAAATTACCACAGGAAGTTTGAAAACTAAAACCTGACTACTAAAAGCAGACGCCCTAAAAAGTACGAAACAAGGAAGTGGGTAGTCTCCGCCAGGCTAATGGGATAGCCGTGATCGTATGCCATTTGGTTTTCGTTTTAACCTACTTAATCTTACTATCCAACTATTATTATATGCGAAAGTTTGAGTGTGTGGATGTGCCGTGTTGCTCTTTCTCGTAAAAACTGCTGGATGGATTCGAATTAAACTTAACAATAATATAGCTTATACATCTGAATAGAACATAGCCTACAATTCATGAGAGCGTCGTGGCCCAGTGATTTTACACTCTGGCTCGGAACCCGATGGTCCCGAGATCAAATCCTGCCGGAACACACCTACTTTGTGTTCATTGTACAATTTGCGGCTAACTCTCCGGTGATGGAAAACGCCGATATAAAACCCAAGCAACCCGGATAACGGCGGTAGGCTCGCCCCTTACCACGTTGGGTTCAAATTCCCTCGGCGACATGTGGTCTTCTGAATGTTCCGTTCATCATGACGATAACAATCAGAGTGCCTCTGACTAACCCATTAGGGATATGGTCGTGAGGGTATGTTATGTTATGTTACAATTTATAAAGAAAAAACCGGCCAAGTGCGAGTCGGACTCGCGCACCGAGGGTTCCGTACAAACCTGCAAGGTTTACAAGGTTTTCGGAATTTTTCCTTTATGTGTGCTATAAAACGTTGCTTCATGCCAAATTTCAAGATTCTAGGTCGACTGGAAGTACCCTTTAGGTTTTGATTCCCTTGCGAGTACTTGCGAGTTTCAAAATATGCAGCTTAAATTGCTGTTTCTTTTGATTGCGTTGACATAGAAGTTTGATTTTGTTACAGCTTAAAGGTATTATAGACCTGAGTATTTAGTATGAATTTCAATATAATACCTCTACGCGTTTATGAGGAAATGGGTAGTAAGTTAAAAATTATTAAAAAAATATATATTATGTGATTTAACTAAAAATTTATGGTTTTCTTAATTTTTCCTTTATCTATGCTATAAGACGTTACATAAAACATAAACGGCCTATATACGTCCCACTGCTGGGCACAGGCCTCACCTCAACTATGAGGTGGAACAAGCCATACTCCAACACGCGGGCTCAGTGCGGATTGTTGGAGGGATGTTAGGTTAGTGAGCAACCTTAATGTCAGATGTTATCAAGCCGCCCGAAGGCCTCTGACTAGGCTTAACGACTGACATCTAGCGACGTCAACCGGGACCAACTGCCTAACGTGTCTTCCGAAGCACGGAGATGCCCGAAAAATACATCACTAAATTTCGGTCGGGTGGTCACCCATCCCATTTCCGACCCGGCGTGTGTTGCTTTACAACAGCGATCGTCGCCGATCACTGTCGCAACTGCGCCACGGGCACCTCCTATAAGACGTTGCTTCGTACTAAATTTCAAGATTCTGAGTTCACGGGAAGCACCCTGTAGGTTTTGATTCCCTTGCAAGTGTCGAAAATTTGCGGCATAAACGGCTGTATCTTTTGATTGCGTTGGCTTAGAAGTTTGATTTTTTTACAGCTTCAAGGGACAGTAGACCTGAGTAATTGATATAAATTTCAGCTTCATATTTCTACGCGTTCCTGAGAAAAAGGGTCTTGACAGACGGACGGACGGACGGACAGACGGACAACAAAGTGATCCTATAAGGGTTCCGTTTTTTCCTTTCGAGTTACGGAACCCTAAAAATATTTTTTTTCTCACTTAAGCCGCGGCCGCTAGTACTCAATAACACAAAACGAGCTTACATTACCTTGTAAAAAATTAAATATTGATCAAATGGAATCTTGCAGGCCTCACTTTGTCAAACACCAAATATTGACTCTCACGTCCTTATACATCTTTGAGTCCTGCAAGTTTGTTAGAAAGCACTTTTATTTGTTTTCCCCAATTAAAAATAATAAAAGAAATGATAGAAACCTAAACAAACTTAAAGTGCCTTTCTCAAAACTAAAATTGGTATCGCATAGTCCCCATAATATGGTCATAAAAATCTACAACCACTTACCGAACCACATAAAAAATTTAGAAACTGCTACACTTTTTAACAAAAAACTAAAATTATACCTTATCGAAAAGTCGTATTATAGTTTGCAAGAATTTTTTGATATTTGTTGAATTCTTGGGTGGTACGGTGGAAGGGAAATATATATTTAAATGTTAATTAGTTTTAATGTAATATTTTTAATTATATTTTTTTGTGTTATTGAATGGATTTATTTTGATTTGTAATCTAATTTATTGATGCATGTTAAACTATTTTGAAGATTTTTTTTGTTTTAACAGTCCTCTCTCGTGTGTTGCTATGCCCTTGCAGGGTGTCACATTTGCTACTATATTTATATTTAAGACCTCATTTAATGTAATGTGATATGCAATTAATAAATGAAATGAAATGAAATGAAATGAAATGAAATGTAATGGTACAGTAATGTGTAATATCTTGATATAACTTGTAACATCACCCAACAAAATCAATAGTGAATAGGTATTCGAAATTCAAATCTGTATGCTCAAAGTCGAATCTATGATGTTACATTACACGCGAATGGTCGTCAGTCTGGGAGGAAGTATTGCACTGTAGTAGTCAAATCTTTAATGTTACATTACACGCGAATGTTCGTCAGTCTGTACTGTAGTGGTCAAAGCCAAATCTGCAATGTAACATTACACGCGAATGCTCGTCAGTCTGTACTGTACTGGTCAAAGTCAAATCTTCAATGTTACATTACACGCGAATGCTCGTCAGTCTGTACTATAGTGGTCAAAGTCAAATCTGCAATGTAACATTACACGCGAATGCTCGTCAGTCTGTACTGTACTGGTCAAAGTCAAATCTTCAATGTTACATTACACGCGAATGCTCGTCAGTCTGTACTATAGTGGTCAAAGTCAAATCTGCAATGTAACATTACACGCGAATGCTCGTCAGTCTGTACTGTACTGGTCAAAGTCAAATCTTCAATGTTACATTACACGCGAATGCTCGTCAGTCTGTACTATAGTGGTCAAAGTCAAATCTGCAATGTAACATTACACGCGAATGCTCGTCAGTCTGTACTGTACTGGTCAAAGTCAAATCTTCAATGTTACATTACACGCGAATGCTCGTCAGTCTGTACTATAGTGGTCAAAGTCAAATCTGCAATGTAACATTACACGCGAATGCTCGTCAGTCTGTACTGTACTGGTCAAAGTCAAATCTTCAATGTTACATTACACGCGAATGCTCGTCAGTCTGTACTATAGTGGTCAAAGTCAAATCTGCAATGTAACATTACACGCGAATGTTCAGTCTAGTCTCTAGAAAGTCTAGACGCGTTGATCTCTAATACACCACGAAAAAGCCTGATCCTCGCGTTGTATGGGACTCAATAGTAATGAGGGGTCAGCTTATACTAGGGCTGTTTTTAACGAACATTTCGTTGAATTTACTTAAAAAATTGATCATCATCATCAGCCACATGATGACCACTGCTGGACATAAGTCTTCATCGAAAGATTCCACCTACTGTACTTTTCTGCTTAGCCCTATGGTTGACTGGTAGAGAATGCCTTTTTCAGCATTAAGTCCGCCATTTGTAACAATCTTATTGTTGTGCAATAAAGTAAAATAAAAGTACAGTAGGCGGAATCTATGTATGGAGACTTAAGTCCAGCAGTGGACATCACGTGGCTGCTGATGATGATGATGATGATGATGATGAACAATTTTTTTAAGTTAATTCAACATAATATAAAATGATGCAATAAAGATTATTTATCTTATATTATGTTATCATTATTAATCTTACAAATGTATTGTTTAACTATTGAAAATACCTATTTATCCAAAAGCAAAGTAAATTAAAGCAATGGTTTAAAAGAAATGGCGACATCCGGTACCACTTCCGGTTTGCTAAAAATTACTTTTTTCAAAGCGTATTTGCAGTCATTATGGTTGACTGGTGGATAACACTTTTGTAGCGTTAAGTCTACTATTTAATATTGTTACATACATAAATAGGTACATACATTGATTATTTTTTCTGTTTTACGATAGTACAAAAGGCGGTCTTAACGCCTAGAAGCATTCTCTACCAGTCAACCACACTATTAGACAAATTAAGGCGGTGCTCTAGACTTAGAGTTAGAACATACATAACATAATACATACATACAAACACTCGAAACACATAACCCTCCTTGTGGCGCAGTCGGGTAAATCTGCTTTAATCAAAAGACTGAAGAAAATTTTAACACAAGATATTAACATAGATTTAAGATAAGATATAAAGGTAAGATATATTGTTGATGTGGCCTTATAGCTAAAAGCAATCTCTTCCATACCTTCAGATAGAGCAACAGCAATTAATTAATATTTGGTTTAATAAATAAATGAATGAGTAAAGATAGGAAAAGAAAGTAGGTATTGTCAGACTTAATAGCTGAAAGCAATTTCTACCAGTCAACCACAGTTTTCAGAGAATTAGGACGTTCCATTCATGCACACTTGTTGTCAAAAGCGATCTCTTCCAAAGATGGGGACAACAATTTAAAGGTAGAAAAATTACAATTATAGGACTTAATATCTGAAGGTGTCTTCCACCAGTAAACCATAGGACTGTAATAATGAGGTTATTTAGTTGAATAAATACAATGAGTATGAAACTATGTTAATGTTAATAACTCTAATAACTTTGTTCTTTGTTAAGCCTTGTGGTTGACTGGTGGAGAACGCTTCTAGGCATTAAGTCCGCCAATAATCCTTTTTTTACTGTAATATTGTGCAAAAAGAATAAATAAATTGTTTCTTGCATAAATTATAATTAATTAGCTGTTAAAACTTAAAACATGATACATTACTAAAATTGAGTGTCTTATCTTATTTCGGCTTATAAAGGAACTGACGCGTTGATGTCTAATACACCGGAAACCACTGACCCGCGGTCTGTATGAAGGCGCATACTGTTGAGGGGTCAATTTATACTGGTGTGGTATTAAAAATTTACTGTTCAAACTGTTTCTTAATTCCTTTATAAATTGCTTATATTAACAGTCTCTATTTGTTTAATTTACTAAAATACTAATATACATATTAGCGGTGTAATGATTGGAGCTTCCGTTGAAGAGATACAGCCACTTCCGGTTGCACTTCCGGTTTATAAAAACAGTAAGTTAGTAAGAAGCTACCATCCGCGGGATTATGCCTGAACGCCTCTAAGGCCGAAGCCAGCCTAGCCGAATCCGGCAAGGATATGCTCACTGTGGAGCCCCGAGAGTCGGGAGGCTCTAAACAATGTGACTTTACTAGTCGCGCTTTACATCGTAAGGTGCGACGTCGAAGCCCATTTGAATCGCAGAGATCGGTGCGGTCGGTTTAACACGTGCACCACGGCTCTGAAGGTTCGAATTTACCTCAGTTCGATGTCGGGGCTCGGAATAGTCTGTAGACGACTTCCGTTCCTGGCGGGGTGTTGTGCTCGGTAGAGCAGCGTCGTGCTGCGATCTGTTGAGACTCAGCCCTACGCCAGGTGATTCGTCCGAGGACGATATCGCCTCTAGTATTGAATGAATGATATTTAATACACTTGTATCATCATTGCAATTGCAATTGTTGTTGTTGTGATGATATATTTTTTTAAAATTCACATTCAAACGTATGTTCGCAATGTATGAGAGACACTTTGAAGACAGACATGACAAGACAGACAGTCAGTCAGTCATTTGTTATTTTATAACACACAAGTTTAAACGTATCTTTGCAATGCAACGATTGTCATCTGTTTTATTAAAGTTTAGTATAACAGATCGTCATTTGTTTGTTTCAAAGTTTTTAAACATAATTTTTGAACGTATGTTTGCAATTCGATCTTCATTTGTTTCTCTCTAAAGTAATTTTGAACGTATGTTCGCAATACGATCTTCATTTGTTTCTCTCTAAAGGAATGTTGGACGTATGTTCGCAACACGATCTTCATTTGTTTCTCTCTTAAGTAATGTTGGACGTATGTTCGCTATGCACTGAACGTATGTTCGCAATGCGCCGACAGTCATCTGTTCGATCTTCATTTGTTTCTCTCTAAAGTAATGTTGGACGTATCTTCGCCATGCACTGAACGTATGTTCGCAATGCGCCGACAGTCATTTGTTTTGCACGTATCTTCGTAACACACTGAACGTATGTTCGCAATGCGATCTTCATTTGTCTCTCTCGCGACTTTGAATGTATCTTCGTAATGCATCGAACGTATGTTCGTAACGCGCCGACAGTCATTTGTTTTGCACGTATCTTCGTAACACGCTGAACGTATGTTCGCAATGCGATCTTCATTTGTCTCTCTCGCGACTTTGAATGTATCTTCGTAATGCATCGAACGTATGTTCGTAACGCGCCGACAGTCATTTGTTTTGCACGTATCTTCGTAACACGCTGAACGTATGTTCGCAATGCGATCTTCATTTGTCTCTCTCGCGACTTTGAATGTATCTTCGTAATGCATCGAACGTATGTTCGTAACGCGCCGACAGTCATTTGTTTTGCACGTATCTTCGTAACACACTGAACGTATGTTCGCAATGCGATCTTCATTTGTCTCTCTCGCGACGTTGAACGTATGTTCGTAACGCCTGTTCGAACGTATCTTCGCGATGCACTGAACGTATGTTCGCAATGCGCCGAAAATTTTCCATTTGAACGTATGTTCGCAATGGGTGAAAATTTGTTTAAATAAACTTTTGAATTCCTACCATCTACCCCCTACGCGTACCTACGCGTACACGTACTTATGATGCTACTGAAGTAATACATAGGTAATTAATTATGCTTTCAATTCAATGACTGTATACATGATTATAATTGTTTTTCATTACTTATTAATTGTCTCGCCTGCTGACACACCTCGTTAATATTACCGCAGCCTTAGTTTATATTACTATAAAACATGGCTAAATCATCACATCATTAATTGTTCACCACCCATTCGGTGGTCATCTATGTATGTGTCTATGTATTTATTAATTTATGTTATCTATCTTTATATCTATCTGTTTGTTTATGTATTAAGATAGTTCTTGTTTCAGTTAATAAGGATAACATAATTATGAATAAATTATATTTTTTCACAATATCGTCCCGCACCTGGACGACAGCACTCACCTACCATCATAAGAAAGGTTGTAGGACGCACACGATGCGCGTGGTGGATTTTTTTGTTATTTCATAATTACTATTTTTTCCATAAATTCTTAAGCTTTTTATTAGTTCATTAGACGTCCGATTTGGTGTAGTTGTTGAGAAGTCCTCTACTATACCAAAGGTAGCGGGTTCGATCCCCGCACAGTACAAAAACATTTGTGTGCATGAGAACATATTGTATTAATTAAGTGTGCATTTACAAAAGAAAAAGTATTCAAGTATGTCCATCCGTTGTCTGGTATCGCATAGAGACGGGCTTTAATTAGCTCATCTTGGGGCTAGTAATAGATAGATCGGGGTTAAAGTCAAAATGCAACTAAAAGATGCAAGAAAAAGAAAATAAAGTCCAACTAAAAGAACCAACCTGATACAAGTGATTCAGCTACTTATGACTGTTAAGTCATAACTCACTTCACGTGGAGTCATCTGTGCTCGTCCTGCAATGAAATTGAAAAAAATTATATCATTATATAATAAAACATGGATGGATGTGAGCATAGGAAAAGTTTCTAACCGTACAGGCTGTATCTGTATCATCTAAACATTGTTCGTGTGGCAACAGTACAACAGGTGTATGTATGCAGTTAAGTTATTAATTAAGTAATTAACCCCTCGTTACAGTATTACTGTACACACAATACCTATGTACAATATTATGGTTTTGATTTGTTTGAATCGAATTTGTTATAAGACTACACCAATGATACATGCATATCAGTTCAACTCTTAACTAACAATTGGGTCGGGTTCAATAAATAAATAAATAATAGAAAGAAAGACTGATAGGTAAAAATTATAACATAATTTTAACTCGATCGGTGCCGTACACAATACAATACAATACAATACAATATATATCATTGATATATCAGTATGTATGTATGTATGTATGTATGTATGTATGTATGTATGTCCACTGATGGGATCAGGCAACACTTCGACCGTGAGGTGGCGCAAACCACAATACAAAACGCCTAAACCCTACATACATTATTACCTACAATCATCTATATATATTTATTTATATATATTTGATTTTTTTTTACACTACCCCCCTTTACCCCCCCCCTCCCCTTCTAATTTAATCAAATTCATATACTAAATAGTAACATAGTGAACAATTAATAGAAAAACAAAAAAATACTACCAACTATTTAGTCGTCCATGTAAAGATGTTCGCAGGCGCATCGTGTGCGTCCAATATCACCGCGCAACGCTCACAACAGCGAGAAACAAATGAAAGCCGATCGAGGAGATTGGAGAGCGCGTGATCGCGTGCGCGGCGTGTCTACGTTTCGGATCCGAAACTTGTACGCTTGCTCGCGACGAAACGACAGGGGTTAGTGTTCAGAGTGTTTTTAACATTTTAAACATTTATCAATGTCTTAGTGTTCTCAATTATTAAACAGTCAACTCGTGTCACTTGTTTTTGTTTCTCAGACTGTTGTGTGCCGAAGTTGAAGTTTTGAAGTTTTCGAGGACGACCGACGGACGGGGTGTGTTGGTTTGAAGAAGTCGAAGTGAAGAGAAGAGAAGAGATGTGTGGTGGTAAGAAGTAGTTAGTTTGGTGGTGTATTTTTGTTAAACTTTGTAGATCGACAGATGCGTTATTTTTACGTATCCGTTATAGCGATCGCTTACCGTTGAATATGGTGTTCTTTTTTAAAGTTCCCGTATCGACGAAATATTTTTTAAAATACACATGATGGTAGTGGCCTCTCTAGCACCGGGCTGTTGTATCGTTTATGTCACGTTTGTTGTTAGAATACAATAACAAAATGTGAAATGTTAATCTATGCGAACGTTCAGTGTGGGCGCTCTATTAATTTAGGCGCTAAATGCACAAGCGGTGTCTCATGACGTGTCGTTCGTGTTAAAGCGGACGGGGCGGTCTGTGATGTACATATGCGCATATGTGCTAGTGAACACTTTCAACCGTTTAAAATGGTTGTCGGATGTTTTACATATTCTCGAGTCACGCTCTGTTCGTTCGGTAAAACGACGAACAGAGTTGTCGATAAGATGACGCCCTCCTCTACTAGGGGAGAGTGTCAGTCTGCAAAGACGAATGTGTAAGCTCCCTGGTTGATCCTGCCAGTAGTTATATGCTTGTCTCAAAGATTAAGCCATGCATGTCTCAGTGCAAGCCGTATTAAGGCGATACCGCGAATGGCTCAATATATCAGTTTTGGTTCCTTAGATCTTACTCAGTTACTTGGATAACTGTGGTAATTCTAGAGCTAATACATGCAATCAGAACTCTGACCAGTGATGGGATGAGTGCTTTTATTAGATCAAAACCAATCGACGGAGGGCCTCGCGTCCGAAGTCGTTAATTTTGATGAATCTGGATAACTTTTGCCGATCGCACGGTCCAGTACCGGCGACGCATCTTTCAAATGTCTGCCTTATCAACTTTCGATGGTAGTTTCTGCGACTACAATGGTTGTCACGGGTAACGGGGAATCAGGGTTCGATTCCGGAGAGGGAGCCTGAGAAACGGCTACCACATCCAAGGAAGGCAGCAGGCGCGCAAATTACCCACTCCCGGCACGGGGAGG
Source organism: Udea ferrugalis (assembly GCA_950022985.1). Lineage (NCBI taxonomy): Eukaryota > Metazoa > Arthropoda > Insecta > Lepidoptera > Crambidae > Udea > Udea ferrugalis. The sequence continues at coordinate 6,294,886 of OX465544.1, forward strand.
TAGTGACGAAAAATAACGATACGGGACTCTTACGAGGCCTCGTAATCGGAATGAGTACACTTTAAATATTTTAACGAGGAACAATTGGAGGGCAAGTCTGGTGCCAGCAGCCGCGGTAATTCCAGCTCCAATAGCGTATACTAAAATTGTTGCGGTTAAAAAGCTCGTAGTTGCATTTGTGCGCCGCGCTGTCGGTGCACCGCATCCGCGGTGATACTGACACGTTTGCGGAGCATATCGTCGGTGAGCCGACGGTAAAACGTCGGTTCAATATCAAAATCCTATCGCGGTGCTCTTCAGTGAGTGTCGAGATGGGCCGACAATTTTACTTTGAACAAATTAGAGTGCTCAAAGCGGGCTAAAAATGCTGCTTGAATATTTCGTGCATGGAATAATAGAATATGATCTCGGTTCTATTTTGTTGGTTTTCAGAACTCCGAGGTAATGATTAATAGGGATAACTGGGGGCATTCGTATTGCGACGTTAGAGGTGAAATTCTTGGATCGTCGCAAGACGAACATCAGCGAAAGCATTTGCCAAAGGTGTTTTCATCAATCAAGAACGAAAGTTAGAGGTTCGAAGGCGATTAGATACCGCCCTAGTTCTAACCGTAAATATGTCATCTAGCGATCCGCCGACGTTACTACAATGGCTCGGCGGGCAGCTTCCGGGAAACCAAAGATTTTGGACTCCGGGGGGAGTATGGTTGCAAAGCTGAAACTTAAAGGAATTGACGGAAGGGCACCACCAGGAGTGGAGCCTGCGGCTTAATTTGACTCAACACGGGAAATCTCACCAGGCCCGGACACCGGAAGGATTGACAGATTAACAGCTCTTTCTTGATTCGGTGGGTGGTGGTGCATGGCCGTTCTTAGTTGGTGGAGCGATTTGTCTGGTTAATTCCGGTAACGAACGAGACTCTAGCCTGCTAAATAGGCGTCGTCATTTAGGTGAGCGTGGCTCTGTCACGCAACTCACTGGCGACGTATTAAAATTCTTCTTAGAGGGACCGGCGGCTTCGAGCCGCACGAGATTGAGCAATAACAGGTCTGTGATGCCCTTAGATGTCCTGGGCCGCACGCGCGCTACACTGAAGGAATCAGCATGTTCTCCCAGGCCTAGAGGCCCGGGCAACCCGTTGAAACTCCTTCGTGCTGGGGATTGGGGTTTGCAATTATCCCCCATAAACGAGGAATTCCTAGTAAGCGCGAGTCATAAGCTCGCGTTGATTACGTCCCTGCCCTTTGTACACACCGCCCGTCGCTACTACCGATTGAATGATTTAGTGAGGTCTTCGGACCGACACGCGGTGGCTTCACGGCCGTCGGCGTTGCTGGGAAGTTGACCAAACTTGATCATTTAGAGGAAGTAAAAGTCGTAACAAGGTTTCCGTAGGGGAACCTGCGGAAGGATCATTAACGTTTTACGTATGCTCTAGCGGCGTATATTAACGATAAATAATCCAGACAAAACAACCCATATCTCTAGCTTGGTATCGCTGTGCTCTGTTGCTGTTGTTGTTCTGTTGTTTGGTTTGTTGTTCTTCTGTTGTGAGAGTTAGACTCGAGGATACTCTCCTGCTAGCTCGAATCGACACGGAGTCAACAGACAGCAGCGTGAGCGACGACGACGACGACACGAGGATACTGCTGGGGCGTCGTTCGAAATTTAAACTTGGACGGGTCGAAATCCGCGACTCTAGTTTGTTTCGTTCGTACGTAAATACACACATTATGCGGTTTGGAATTTGTGCCGATCTCTCTAGTGAGTGCTAGTCACGAGTCTTGAGATGATCGGCGCGTTTTCTGAGTTATTATACAAAAAATTATTATCATTATATTTTTTTGATATTTTATATCCACAAAACCATTACCCTGGACGGTGGATCACTTGGCTCGCGGGTCGATGAAGAACGCAGTTAACTGCGCGTCATAGTGTGAACTGCAGGACACATTTGAACATCGACATTTCGAACGCACATTGCGGTCCGTGGAGACACATCCAGGACCACTCCTGTCTGAGGGCCGGCTGCATAAAAACAATAACCACATTGCGCACGTCTAAATGGTGTGTTTACGCACATCCATTAACGTACGCTGCTGACGGTTCACATGAATTGTTTCTCATTAGGTTAGTAGTAATACGACCCTATGAAACTTTTTGTGTGTCCGTTTAAATATTGTATGGATCGTTATGC
>OX465544.1:6302083-6305854 GCA_950022985.1 Udea ferrugalis
ACACGCTGAACGTATGTTCGCAATGCGATCTTCATTTGTCTCTCTCGCGACTTTGAATGTATCTTCGTAATGCATCGAACGTATGTTCGTAACGCGCCGACAGTCATTTGTTTTGCACGTATCTTCGTAACACGCTGAACGTATGTTCGCAATGCGATCTTCATTTGTCTCTCTCGCGACTTTGAATGTATCTTCGTAATGCATCGAACGTATGTTCGTAACGCGCCGACAGTCATTTGTTTTGCACGTATCTTCGTAACACACTGAACGTATGTTCGCAATGCGATCTTCATTTGTCTCTCTCGCGACGTTGAACGTATGTTCGTAACGCCTGTTCGAACGTATCTTCGCGATGCACTGAACGTATGTTCGCAATGCGCCGAAAATTTTCCATTTGAACGTATGTTCGCAATGGGTGAAAATTTGTTTAAATAAACTTTTGAATTCCTACCATCTACCCCCTACGCGTACCTACGCGTACACGTACTTATGATGCTACTGAAGTAATACATAGGTAATTAATTATGCTTTCAATTCAATGACTGTATACATGATTATAATTGTTTTTCATTACTTATTAATTGTCTCGCCTGCTGACACACCTCGTTAATATTACCGCAGCCTTAGTTTATATTACTATAAAACATGGCTAAATCATCACATCATTAATTGTTCACCACCCATTCGGTGGTCATCTATGTATGTGTCTATGTATTTATTAATTTATGTTATCTATCTTTATATCTATCTGTTTGTTTATGTATTAAGATAGTTCTTGTTTCAGTTAATAAGGATAACATAATTATGAATAAATTATATTTTTTCACAATATCGTCCCGCACCTGGACGACAGCACTCACCTACCATCATAAGAAAGGTTGTAGGACGCACACGATGCGCGTGGTGGATTTTTTTGTTATTTCATAATTACTATTTTTTCCATAAATTCTTAAGCTTTTTATTAGTTCATTAGACGTCCGATTTGGTGTAGTTGTTGAGAAGTCCTCTACTATACCAAAGGTAGCGGGTTCGATCCCCGCACAGTACAAAAACATTTGTGTGCATGAGAACATATTGTATTAATTAAGTGTGCATTTACAAAAGAAAAAGTATTCAAGTATGTCCATCCGTTGTCTGGTATCGCATAGAGACGGGCTTTAATTAGCTCATCTTGGGGCTAGTAATAGATAGATCGGGGTTAAAGTCAAAATGCAACTAAAAGATGCAAGAAAAAGAAAATAAAGTCCAACTAAAAGAACCAACCTGATACAAGTGATTCAGCTACTTATGACTGTTAAGTCATAACTCACTTCACGTGGAGTCATCTGTGCTCGTCCTGCAATGAAATTGAAAAAAATTATATCATTATATAATAAAACATGGATGGATGTGAGCATAGGAAAAGTTTCTAACCGTACAGGCTGTATCTGTATCATCTAAACATTGTTCGTGTGGCAACAGTACAACAGGTGTATGTATGCAGTTAAGTTATTAATTAAGTAATTAACCCCTCGTTACAGTATTACTGTACACACAATACCTATGTACAATATTATGGTTTTGATTTGTTTGAATCGAATTTGTTATAAGACTACACCAATGATACATGCATATCAGTTCAACTCTTAACTAACAATTGGGTCGGGTTCAATAAATAAATAAATAATAGAAAGAAAGACTGATAGGTAAAAATTATAACATAATTTTAACTCGATCGGTGCCGTACACAATACAATACAATACAATACAATATATATCATTGATATATCAGTATGTATGTATGTATGTATGTATGTATGTATGTATGTATGTCCACTGATGGGATCAGGCAACACTTCGACCGTGAGGTGGCGCAAACCACAATACAAAACGCCTAAACCCTACATACATTATTACCTACAATCATCTATATATATTTATTTATATATATTTGATTTTTTTTTACACTACCCCCCTTTACCCCCCCCCTCCCCTTCTAATTTAATCAAATTCATATACTAAATAGTAACATAGTGAACAATTAATAGAAAAACAAAAAAATACTACCAACTATTTAGTCGTCCATGTAAAGATGTTCGCAGGCGCATCGTGTGCGTCCAATATCACCGCGCAACGCTCACAACAGCGAGAAACAAATGAAAGCCGATCGAGGAGATTGGAGAGCGCGTGATCGCGTGCGCGGCGTGTCTACGTTTCGGATCCGAAACTTGTACGCTTGCTCGCGACGAAACGACAGGGGTTAGTGTTCAGAGTGTTTTTAACATTTTAAACATTTATCAATGTCTTAGTGTTCTCAATTATTAAACAGTCAACTCGTGTCACTTGTTTTTGTTTCTCAGACTGTTGTGTGCCGAAGTTGAAGTTTTGAAGTTTTCGAGGACGACCGACGGACGGGGTGTGTTGGTTTGAAGAAGTCGAAGTGAAGAGAAGAGAAGAGATGTGTGGTGGTAAGAAGTAGTTAGTTTGGTGGTGTATTTTTGTTAAACTTTGTAGATCGACAGATGCGTTATTTTTACGTATCCGTTATAGCGATCGCTTACCGTTGAATATGGTGTTCTTTTTTAAAGTTCCCGTATCGACGAAATATTTTTTAAAATACACATGATGGTAGTGGCCTCTCTAGCACCGGGCTGTTGTATCGTTTATGTCACGTTTGTTGTTAGAATACAATAACAAAATGTGAAATGTTAATCTATGCGAACGTTCAGTGTGGGCGCTCTATTAATTTAGGCGCTAAATGCACAAGCGGTGTCTCATGACGTGTCGTTCGTGTTAAAGCGGACGGGGCGGTCTGTGATGTACATATGCGCATATGTGCTAGTGAACACTTTCAACCGTTTAAAATGGTTGTCGGATGTTTTACATATTCTCGAGTCACGCTCTGTTCGTTCGGTAAAACGACGAACAGAGTTGTCGATAAGATGACGCCCTCCTCTACTAGGGGAGAGTGTCAGTCTGCAAAGACGAATGTGTAAGCTCCCTGGTTGATCCTGCCAGTAGTTATATGCTTGTCTCAAAGATTAAGCCATGCATGTCTCAGTGCAAGCCGTATTAAGGCGATACCGCGAATGGCTCAATATATCAGTTTTGGTTCCTTAGATCTTACTCAGTTACTTGGATAACTGTGGTAATTCTAGAGCTAATACATGCAATCAGAACTCTGACCAGTGATGGGATGAGTGCTTTTATTAGATCAAAACCAATCGACGGAGGGCCTCGCGTCCGAAGTCGTTAATTTTGATGAATCTGGATAACTTTTGCCGATCGCACGGTCCAGTACCGGCGACGCATCTTTCAAATGTCTGCCTTATCAACTTTCGATGGTAGTTTCTGCGACTACCATGGTTGTCACGGGTAACGGGGAATCAGGGTTCGATTCCGGAGAGGGAGCCTGAGAAACGGCTACCACATCCAAGGAAGGCAGCAGGCGCGCAAATTACCCACTCCCGGCACGGGGAGGTAGTGACGAAAAATAACGATACGGGACTCTTACGAGGCCTCGTAATCGGAATGAGTACACTTTAAATATTTTAACGAGGAACAATTGGAGGGCAAGTCTGGTGCCAGCAGCCGCGGTAATTCCAGCTCCAATAGCGTATACTAAAATTGTTGCGGTTAAAAAGCTCGTAGTTGCATTTGTGCGCCGCGCTGTCGGTGCACCGCATCCGCGGTGATACTGACACGTTTGCGGAGCATATCGTCGGTGAGCCGACGGTAAAACGTCGGTTCAATATCAAAATCCTATCGCGGTGCTCTTCAGTGAGTGTCGAG
>OX465544.1:6308554-6313554 GCA_950022985.1 Udea ferrugalis
TGCACGTATCTTCGTAACACGCTGAACGTATGTTCGCAATGCGATCTTCATTTGTCTCTCTCGCGACGTTGAACGTATGTTCGTAACGCCTGTTCGAACGTATCTTCGCGATGCACTGAACGTATGTTCGCAATGCGCCGAAAATTTTCCATTTGAACGTATGTTCGCAATGGGTGAAAATTTGTTTAAATAAACTTTTGAATTCCTACCATCTACCCCCTACGCGTACCTACGCGTACACGTACTTATGATGCTACTGAAGTAATACATAGGTAATTAATTATGCTTTCAATTCAATGACTGTATACATGATTATAATTGTTTTTCATTACTTATTAATCGTCTCGCCTGCTGACACACCTCGTTGATATTAACGCAGCCTTAGTTTATATTACTATAAAACATGGCTAAATCATCACATCATTAATTGTTCACCACCCATTCGGTGGTCATCTATGTATGTGTCTATGTATTTATTAATTTATGTTATCTATCTTTATATCTATCTGTTTGTTTATGTATTAAGATAGTTCTTGTTTCAGTTAATAAGGATAACATAATTATGAATAAATTATATTTTTTCACAATATCGTCCCGCACCTGGACGACAGCACTCACCTACCATCATAAGAAAGGTTGTAGGACGCACACGATGCGCGTGGTGGATTTTTTTGTTATTTCATAATTACTATTTTTTCCATAAATTCTTAAGCTTTTTATTAGTTCATTAGACGTCCGATTTGGTGTAGTTGTTGAGAAGTCCTCTACTATACCAAAGGTAGCGGGTTCGATCCCCGCACAGTACAAAAACATTTGTGTGCATGAGAACATATTGTATTAATTAAGTGTGCATTTACAAAAGAAAAAGTATTCAAGTATGTCCATCCGTTGTCTGGTATCGCATAGAGACGGGCTTTAATTAGCTCATCTTGGGGCTAGTAATAGATAGATCGGGGTTAAAGTCAAAATGCAACTAAAAGATGCAAGAAAAAGAAAATAAAGTCCAACTAAAAGAACCAACCTGATACAAGTGATTCAGCTACTTATGACTGTTAAGTCATAACTCACTTCACGTGGAGTCATCTGTGCTCGTCCTGCAATGCAATGAAATTGAAAAAATTTATATCATTATATAATAAAACATGGATGGATGTGAGCATAGGAAAAGTTTCTAACCGTACAGGCTGTATCTGTATCATCTAAACATTGTTCGTGTGGCAACAGTACAACAGGTGTATGTATGCAGTTAAGTTATTAATTAAGTAATTAACCCCTCGTTACAGTATTACTGTACACACAATACCTATGTACAATATTATGGTTTTGATTTGTTTGAATCGAATTTGTTATAAGACTACACCAATGATACATGCATATCAGTTCAACTCTTAACTAACAATTGGGTCGGGTTTAATAAATAAATAAATAATAGAAAGAAAGACTGATAGGTAAAAATTATAACATAATTTTAACTCGATCGGTGCCGTACACAATACAATACAATACAATACAATATACATCATTGATATATCAGTATGTATGTATGTATGTATGTATGTATGTATGTATGTATGTATGTCCACTGATGGGATCAGGCAACACTTCGACCGTGAGGTGGCGCAAACCACAATACAAAACGCCTAAACCCTACATACATTATTACCTACAATCATCTATATATATTTATTTATATATATTTGATTTTTTTTTACACTACCCCCCTTTACCCCCCCCCCCCCCCCCCCCTTCTAATTTAATCAAATTCATATACTAAATAGTAACATAGTGAACAATTAATAGAAAAACAAAAAAATACTACCAACTATTTAGTCGTCCATGTAAAGATGTTCGCAGGCGCATCGTGTGCGTCCAATATCACCGCGCAACGCTCACAACAGCGAGAAACAAATGAAAGCCGATCGAGGAGATTGGAGAGCGCGTGATCGCGTGCGCGGCGTGTCTACGTTTCGGATCCGAAACTTGTACGCTTGCTCGCGACGAAACGACAGGGGTTAGTGTTCAGAGTGTTTTTAACATTTTAAACATTTATCAATGTCTTAGTGTTCTCAATTATTAAACAGTCAACTCGTGTCACTTGTTTTTGTTTCTCAGACTGTTGTGTGCCGAAGTTGAAGTTTTGAAGTTTTCGAGGACGACCGACGGACGGACGGGGTGTGTTGGTTTGAAGAAGTCGAAGTGAAGAGAAGAGAAGAGATGTGTGGTGGTAAGAAGTAGTTAGTTTGGTGGTGTATTTTTGTTAAACTTTGTAGATCGACAGATGCGTTATTTTTACGTATCCGTTATAGCGATCGCTTACCGTTGAATATGGTGTTCTTTTTTAAAGTTCCCGTATCGACGAAATATTTTTTAAAATACACATGATGGTAGTGGCCTCTCTAGCACCGGGCTGTTGTATCGTTTATGTCACGTTTGTTGTTAGAATACAATAACAAAATGTGAAATGTTAATCTATGCGAACGTTCAGTGTGGGCGCTCTATTAATTTAGGCGCTAAATGCACAAGCGGTGTCTCATGACGTGTCGTTCGTGTTAAAGCGGACGGGGCGGTCTGTGATGTACATATGCGCATATGTGCTAGTGAACACTTTCAACAACCTATAAAATGGTTGTCGGATGTTTTACATATTCTCGAGTCACGCTCTGTTCGTTCGGTAAAACGACGAACAGAGTTGTCGATAAGATGACGCCCTCCTCTAGGGGACGAGTGTCAGTCTGCAAAGACGAATGTGTAAGCTCCCTGGTTGATCCTGCCAGTAGTTATATGCTTGTCTCAAAGATTAAGCCATGCATGTCTCAGTGCAAGCCGTATTAAGGCGATACCGCGAATGGCTCAATATATCAGTTTTGGTTCCTTAGATCTTACTCAGTTACTTGGATAACTGTGGTAATTCTAGAGCTAATACATGCAATCAGAACTCTGACCAGTGATGGGATGAGTGCTTTTATTAGATCAAAACCAATCGACGGAGGGCCTCGCGTCCGAAGTCGTTAATTTTGATGAATCTGGATAACTTTTGCCGATCGCACGGTCCAGTACCGGCGACGCATCTTTCAAATGTCTGCCTTATCAACTTTCGATGGTAGTTTCTGCGACTACCATGGTTGTCACGGGTAACGGGGAATCAGGGTTCGATTCCGGAGAGGGAGCCTGAGAAACGGCTACCACATCCAAGGAAGGCAGCAGGCGCGCAAATTACCCACTCCCGGCACGGGGAGGTAGTGACGAAAAATAACGATACGGGACTCTTACGAGGCCTCGTAATCGGAATGAGTACACTTTAAATATTTTAACGAGGAACAATTGGAGGGCAAGTCTGGTGCCAGCAGCCGCGGTAATTCCAGCTCCAATAGCGTATACTAAAATTGTTGCGGTTAAAAAGCTCGTAGTTGCATTTGTGCGCCGCGCTGTCGGTGCACCGCATCCGCGGTGATACTGACACGTTTGCGGAGCATATCGTCGGTGAGCCGACGGTAAAACGTCGGTTCAATATCAAAATCCTATCGCGGTGCTCTTCAGTGAGTGTCGAGATGGGCCGACAATTTTACTTTGAACAAATTAGAGTGCTCAAAGCGGGCTAAAAATGCTGCTTGAATATTTCGTGCATGGAATAATAGAATATGATCTCGGTTCTATTTTGTTGGTTTTCAGAACTCCGAGGTAATGATTAATAGGGATAACTGGGGGCATTCGTATTGCGACGTTAGAGGTGAAATTCTTGGATCGTCGCAAGACGAACATCAGCGAAAGCATTTGCCAAAGGTGTTTTCATCAATCAAGAACGAAAGTTAGAGGTTCGAAGGCGATTAGATACCGCCCTAGTTCTAACCGTAAATATGTCATCTAGCGATCCGCCGACGTTACTACAATGGCTCGGCGGGCAGCTTCCGGGAAACCAAAGATTTTGGACTCCGGGGGGAGTATGGTTGCAAAGCTGAAACTTAAAGGAATTGACGGAAGGGCACCACCAGGAGTGGAGCCTGCGGCTTAATTTGACTCAACACGGGAAATCTCACCAGGCCCGGACACCGGAAGGATTGACAGATTAACAGCTCTTTCTTGATTCGGTGGGTGGTGGTGCATGGCCGTTCTTAGTTGGTGGAGCGATTTGTCTGGTTAATTCCGGTAACGAACGAGACTCTAGCCTGCTAAATAGGCGTCGTCATTTAGGTGAGCGTGGCTCTGTCACGCAACTCACTGGCGACGTATTAAAATTCTTCTTAGAGGGACCGGCGGCTTCGAGCCGCACGAGATTGAGCAATAACAGGTCTGTGATGCCCTTAGATGTCCTGGGCCGCACGCGCGCTACACTGAAGGAATCAGCATGTTCTCCCAGGCCTAGAGGCCCGGGCAACCCGTTGAAACTCCTTCGTGCTGGGGATTGGGGTTTGCAATTATCCCCCATAAACGAGGAATTCCTAGTAAGCGCGAGTCATAAGCTCGCGTTGATTACGTCCCTGCCCTTTGTACACACCGCCCGTCGCTACTACCGATTGAATGATTTAGTGAGGTCTTCGGACCGACACGCGGTGGCTTCACGGCCGTCGGCGTTGCTGGGAAGTTGACCAAACTTGATCATTTAGAGGAAGTAAAAGTCGTAACAAGGTTTCCGTAGGGGAACCTGCGGAAGGATCATTAACGTTTTGTATGCTCTAGCGGCGTATAATTAACGATAAATAATCCAGACAAAACAACCCATATCTCTAGCTTGGTATCGCTGTGCTCTGTTGTTGTTGTTGTTGTTCTGTTGTTGTTGTGGTTTGTTCTTCTGTTGTGAGAGTTAAGACTAGAGGATACTCTCTTGCTAGCTCGAATCGACGGAGACAGACAGACAGACAGCAGCGTGAGCGACGACGACGACGACGACACGAGGATGCTGCTGGGGCGTCGTTCGAAATTTAAACTTGGACGGGTCGAAATCCGCGACTCTAGTTTGTTTCGTTCGTACGTAAATACACACATTATGCGGTTTGGAATTTGTG
>OX465544.1:6318554-6323554 GCA_950022985.1 Udea ferrugalis
AATGTTGGACGTATGTTCGCAACACGATCTTCATTTGTTTCTCTCTTAAGTAATGTTGGACGTATGTTCGCTATGCACTGAACGTATGTTCGCAATGCGCCGACAGTCATCTGTTCGATCTTCATTTGTTTCTCTCTAAAGTAATGTTGGACGTATCGTCGCCATGCACTGAACGTATGTTCGCAATGCGCCGACAGTCATCTGTTCGATCTTCATTTGTTTCTCTCTAAAGTAATGTTGGACGTATCTTCGCCATGCACTGAACGTATGTTCGCAATGCGCCGACAGTCATTTGTTTTGCACGTATCTTCGTAACACACTGAACGTATGTTCGCAATGCGATCTTCATTTGTCTCTCTCGCGACTTTGAATGTATCTTCGTAATGCATCGAACGTATGTTCGTAACGCGCCGACAGTCATTTGTTTTGCACGTATCTTCGTAACACGCTGAACGTATGTTCGCAATGCGATCTTCATTTGTCTCTCTCGCGACTTTGAATGTATCTTCGTAATGCATCGAACGTATGTTCGTAACGCGCCGACAGTCATTTGTTTTGCACGTATCTTCGTAACACGCTGAACGTATGTTCGCAATGCGATCTTCATTTGTCTCTCTCGCGACTTTGAATGTATCTTCGTAATGCATCGAACGTATGTTCGTAACGCGCCGACAGTCATTTGTTTTGCACGTATCTTCGTAACACGCTGAACGTATGTTCGCAATGCGATCTTCATTTGTCTCTCTCGCGACGTTGAACGTATGTTCGTAACGCCTGTTCGAACGTATCTTCGCGATGCACTGAACGTATGTTCGCAATGCGCCGAAAATTTTCCATTTGAACGTATGTTCGCAATGGGTGAAAATTTGTTTAAATAAACTTTTGAATTCCTACCATCTACCCCCTACGCGTACCTACGCGTACACGTACTTATGATGCTACTGAAGTAATACATAGGTAATTAATTATGCTTTCAATTCAATGACTGTATACATGATTATAATTGTTTTTCATTACTTATTAATCGTCTCGCCTGCTGACACACCTCGTTGATATTAACGCAGCCTTAGTTTATATTACTATAAAACATGGCTAAATCATCACATCATTAATTGTTCACCACCCATTCGGTGGTCATCTATGTATGTGTCTATGTATTTATTAATTTATGTTATCTATCTTTATATCTATCTGTTTGTTTATGTATTAAGATAGTTCTTGTTTCAGTTAATAAGGATAACATAATTATGAATAAATTATATTTTTTCACAATATCGTCCCGCACCTGGACGACAGCACTCACCTACCATCATAAGAAAGGTTGTAGGACGCACACGATGCGCGTGGTGGATTTTTTTGTTATTTCATAATTACTATTTTTTCCATAAATTCTTAAGCTTTTTATTAGTTCATTAGACGTCCGATTTGGTGTAGTTGTTGAGAAGTCCTCTACTATACCAAAGGTAGCGGGTTCGATCCCCGCACAGTACAAAAACATTTGTGTGCATGAGAACATATTGTATTAATTAAGTGTGCATTTACAAAAGAAAAAGTATTCAAGTATGTCCATCCGTTGTCTGGTATCGCATAGAGACGGGCTTTAATTAGCTCATCTTGGGGCTAGTAATAGATAGATCGGGGTTAAAGTCAAAATGCAACTAAAAGATGCAAGAAAAAGAAAATAAAGTCCAACTAAAAGAACCAACCTGATACAAGTGATTCAGCTACTTATGACTGTTAAGTCATAACTCACTTCACGTGGAGTCATCTGTGCTCGTCCTGCAATGCAATGAAATTGAAAAAATTTATATCATTATATAATAAAACATGGATGGATGTGAGCATAGGAAAAGTTTCTAACCGTACAGGCTGTATCTGTATCATCTAAACATTGTTCGTGTGGCAACAGTACAACAGGTGTATGTATGCAGTTAAGTTATTAATTAAGTAATTAACCCCTCGTTACAGTATTACTGTACACACAATACCTATGTACAATATTATGGTTTTGATTTGTTTGAATCGAATTTGTTATAAGACTACACCAATGATACATGCATATCAGTTCAACTCTTAACTAACAATTGGGTCGGGTTTAATAAATAAATAAATAATAGAAAGAAAGACTGATAGGTAAAAATTATAACATAATTTTAACTCGATCGGTGCCGTACACAATACAATACAATACAATACAATATACATCATTGATATATCAGTATGTATGTATGTATGTATGTATGTATGTATGTATGTATGTATGTCCACTGATGGGATCAGGCAACACTTCGACCGTGAGGTGGCGCAAACCACAATACAAAACGCCTAAACCCTACATACATTATTACCTACAATCATCTATATATATTTATTTATATATATTTGATTTTTTTTTACACTACCCCCCTTTACCCCCCCCCCCCCCCCCCCCCTTCTAATTTAATCAAATTCATATACTAAATAGTAACATAGTGAACAATTAATAGAAAAACAAAAAAATACTACCAACTATTTAGTCGTCCATGTAAAGATGTTCGCAGGCGCATCGTGTGCGTCCAATATCACCGCGCAACGCTCACAACAGCGAGAAACAAATGAAAGCCGATCGAGGAGATTGGAGAGCGCGTGATCGCGTGCGCGGCGTGTCTACGTTTCGGATCCGAAACTTGTACGCTTGCTCGCGACGAAACGACAGGGGTTAGTGTTCAGAGTGTTTTTAACATTTTAAACATTTATCAATGTCTTAGTGTTCTCAATTATTAAACAGTCAACTCGTGTCACTTGTTTTTGTTTCTCAGACTGTTGTGTGCCGAAGTTGAAGTTTTGAAGTTTTCGAGGACGACCGACGGACGGACGGGGTGTGTTGGTTTGAAGAAGTCGAAGTGAAGAGAAGAGAAGAGATGTGTGGTGGTAAGAAGTAGTTAGTTTGGTGGTGTATTTTTGTTAAACTTTGTAGATCGACAGATGCGTTATTTTTACGTATCCGTTATAGCGATCGCTTACCGTTGAATATGGTGTTCTTTTTTAAAGTTCCCGTATCGACGAAATATTTTTTAAAATACACATGATGGTAGTGGCCTCTCTAGCACCGGGCTGTTGTATCGTTTATGTCACGTTTGTTGTTAGAATACAATAACAAAATGTGAAATGTTAATCTATGCGAACGTTCAGTGTGGGCGCTCTATTAATTTAGGCGCTAAATGCACAAGCGGTGTCTCATGACGTGTCGTTCGTGTTAAAGCGGACGGGGCGGTCTGTGATGTACATATGCGCATATGTGCTAGTGAACACTTTCAACAACCTATAAAATGGTTGTCGGATGTTTTACATATTCTCGAGTCACGCTCTGTTCGTTCGGTAAAACGACGAACAGAGTTGTCGATAAGATGACGCCCTCCTCTAGGGGACGAGTGTCAGTCTGCAAAGACGAATGTGTAAGCTCCCTGGTTGATCCTGCCAGTAGTTATATGCTTGTCTCAAAGATTAAGCCATGCATGTCTCAGTGCAAGCCGTATTAAGGCGATACCGCGAATGGCTCAATATATCAGTTTTGGTTCCTTAGATCTTACTCAGTTACTTGGATAACTGTGGTAATTCTAGAGCTAATACATGCAATCAGAACTCTGACCAGTGATGGGATGAGTGCTTTTATTAGATCAAAACCAATCGACGGAGGGCCTCGCGTCCGAAGTCGTTAATTTTGATGAATCTGGATAACTTTTGCCGATCGCACGGTCCAGTACCGGCGACGCATCTTTCAAATGTCTGCCTTATCAACTTTCGATGGTAGTTTCTGCGACTACCATGGTTGTCACGGGTAACGGGGAATCAGGGTTCGATTCCGGAGAGGGAGCCTGAGAAACGGCTACCACATCCAAGGAAGGCAGCAGGCGCGCAAATTACCCACTCCCGGCACGGGGAGGTAGTGACGAAAAATAACGATACGGGACTCTTACGAGGCCTCGTAATCGGAATGAGTACACTTTAAATATTTTAACGAGGAACAATTGGAGGGCAAGTCTGGTGCCAGCAGCCGCGGTAATTCCAGCTCCAATAGCGTATACTAAAATTGTTGCGGTTAAAAAGCTCGTAGTTGCATTTGTGCGCCGCGCTGTCGGTGCACCGCATCCGCGGTGATACTGACACGTTTGCGGAGCATATCGTCGGTGAGCCGACGGTAAAACGTCGGTTCAATATCAAAATCCTATCGCGGTGCTCTTCAGTGAGTGTCGAGATGGGCCGACAATTTTACTTTGAACAAATTAGAGTGCTCAAAGCGGGCTAAAAATGCTGCTTGAATATTTCGTGCATGGAATAATAGAATATGATCTCGGTTCTATTTTGTTGGTTTTCAGAACTCCGAGGTAATGATTAATAGGGATAACTGGGGGCATTCGTATTGCGACGTTAGAGGTGAAATTCTTGGATCGTCGCAAGACGAACATCAGCGAAAGCATTTGCCAAAGGTGTTTTCATCAATCAAGAACGAAAGTTAGAGGTTCGAAGGCGATTAGATACCGCCCTAGTTCTAACCGTAAATATGTCATCTAGCGATCCGCCGACGTTACTACAATGGCTCGGCGGGCAGCTTCCGGGAAACCAAAGATTTTGGACTCCGGGGGGAGTATGGTTGCAAAGCTGAAACTTAAAGGAATTGACGGAAGGGCACCACCAGGAGTGGAGCCTGCGGCTTAATTTGACTCAACACGGGAAATCTCACCAGGCCCGGACACCGGAAGGATTGACAGATTAACAGCTCTTTCTTGATTCGGTGGGTGGTGGTGCATGGCCGTTCTTAGTTGGTGGAGCGATTTGTCTGGTTAATTCCGGTAACGAACGAGACTCTAGCCTGCTAAATAGGCGTCGTCATTTAGGTGAGCGTGGCTCTGTCACGCAACTCACTGGCGACGTATTAAAATTCTTCTTAGAGGGACCGGCGGCTTCGAGCCGCACGAGATTGAGCAATAACAGGTCTGTGATGCCCTTAGATGTCCTGGGCC
>OX465544.1:6331054-6336054 GCA_950022985.1 Udea ferrugalis
TATATAATAAAACATGGATGGATGTGAGCATAGGAAAAGTTTCTAACCGTACAGGCTGTATCTGTATCATCTAAACATTGTTCGTGTGGCAACAGTACAACAGGTGTATGTATGCAGTTAAGTTATTAATTAAGTAATTAACCCCTCGTTACAGTATTACTGTACACACAATACCTATGTACAATATTATGGTTTTGATTTGTTTGAATCGAATTTGTTATAAGACTACACCAATGATACATGCATATCAGTTCAACTCTTAACTAACAATTGGGTCGGGTTTAATAAATAAATAAATAATAGAAAGAAAGACTGATAGGTAAAAATTATAACATAATTTTAACTCGATCGGTGCCGTACACAATACAATACAATACAATACAATATACATCATTGATATATCAGTATGTATGTATGTATGTATGTATGTATGTATGTATGTCCACTGATGGGATCAGGCAACACTTCGACCGTGAGGTGGCGCAAACCACAATACAAAACGCCTAAACCCTACATACATTATTACCTACAATCATCTATATATATTTATTTATATATATTTGATTTTTTTTTACACTACCCCCCTTTACCCCCCCCCCCCCCCCCCTCTCCCCTTCTAATTTAATCAAATTCATATACTAAATAGTAACATAGTGAACAATTAATAGAAAAACAAAAAAATACTACCAACTATTTAGTCGTCCATGTAAAGATGTTCGCAGGCGCATCGTGTGCGTCCAATATCACCGCGCAACGCTCACAACAGCGAGAAACAAATGAAAGCCGATCGAGGAGATTGGAGAGCGCGTGATCGCGTGCGCGGCGTGTCTACGTTTCGGATCCGAAACTTGTACGCTTGCTCGCGACGAAACGACAGGGGTTAGTGTTCAGAGTGTTTTTAACATTTTAAACATTTATCAATGTCTTAGTGTTCTCAATTATTAAACAGTCAACTCGTGTCACTTGTTTTTGTTTCTCAGACTGTTGTGTGCCGAAGTTGAAGTTTTGAAGTTTTCGAGGACGACCGACGGACGGACGGGGTGTGTTGGTTTGAAGAAGTCGAAGTGAAGAGAAGAGAAGAGATGTGTGGTGGTAAGAAGTAGTTAGTTTGGTGGTGTATTTTTGTTAAACTTTGTAGATCGACAGATGCGTTATTTTTACGTATCCGTTATAGCGATCGCTTACCGTTGAATATGGTGTTCTTTTTTAAAGTTCCCGTATCGACGAAATATTTTTTAAAATACACATGATGGTAGTGGCCTCTCTAGCACCGGGCTGTTGTATCGTTTATGTCACGTTTGTTGTTAGAATACAATAACAAAATGTGAAATGTTAATCTATGCGAACGTTCAGTGTGGGCGCTCTATTAATTTAGGCGCTAAATGCACAAGCGGTGTCTCATGACGTGTCGTTCGTGTTAAAGCGGACGGGGCGGTCTGTGATGTACATATGCGCATATGTGCTAGTGAACACTTTCAACAACCTATAAAATGGTTGTCGGATGTTTTACATATTCTCGAGTCACGCTCTGTTCGTTCGGTAAAACGACGAACAGAGTTGTCGATAAGATGACGCCCTCCTCTAGGGGACGAGTGTCAGTCTGCAAAGACGAATGTGTAAGCTCCCTGGTTGATCCTGCCAGTAGTTATATGCTTGTCTCAAAGATTAAGCCATGCATGTCTCAGTGCAAGCCGTATTAAGGCGATACCGCGAATGGCTCAATATATCAGTTTTGGTTCCTTAGATCTTACTCAGTTACTTGGATAACTGTGGTAATTCTAGAGCTAATACATGCAATCAGAACTCTGACCAGTGATGGGATGAGTGCTTTTATTAGATCAAAACCAATCGACGGAGGGCCTCGCGTCCGAAGTCGTTAATTTTGATGAATCTGGATAACTTTTGCCGATCGCACGGTCCAGTACCGGCGACGCATCTTTCAAATGTCTGCCTTATCAACTTTCGATGGTAGTTTCTGCGACTACCATGGTTGTCACGGGTAACGGGGAATCAGGGTTCGATTCCGGAGAGGGAGCCTGAGAAACGGCTACCACATCCAAGGAAGGCAGCAGGCGCGCAAATTACCCACTCCCGGCACGGGGAGGTAGTGACGAAAAATAACGATACGGGACTCTTACGAGGCCTCGTAATCGGAATGAGTACACTTTAAATATTTTAACGAGGAACAATTGGAGGGCAAGTCTGGTGCCAGCAGCCGCGGTAATTCCAGCTCCAATAGCGTATACTAAAATTGTTGCGGTTAAAAAGCTCGTAGTTGCATTTGTGCGCCGCGCTGTCGGTGCACCGCATCCGCGGTGATACTGACACGTTTGCGGAGCATATCGTCGGTGAGCCGACGGTAAAACGTCGGTTCAATATCAAAATCCTATCGCGGTGCTCTTCAGTGAGTGTCGAGATGGGCCGACAATTTTACTTTGAACAAATTAGAGTGCTCAAAGCGGGCTAAAAATGCTGCTTGAATATTTCGTGCATGGAATAATAGAATATGATCTCGGTTCTATTTTGTTGGTTTTCAGAACTCCGAGGTAATGATTAATAGGGATAACTGGGGGCATTCGTATTGCGACGTTAGAGGTGAAATTCTTGGATCGTCGCAAGACGAACATCAGCGAAAGCATTTGCCAAAGGTGTTTTCATCAATCAAGAACGAAAGTTAGAGGTTCGAAGGCGATTAGATACCGCCCTAGTTCTAACCGTAAATATGTCATCTAGCGATCCGCCGACGTTACTACAATGGCTCGGCGGGCAGCTTCCGGGAAACCAAAGATTTTGGACTCCGGGGGGAGTATGGTTGCAAAGCTGAAACTTAAAGGAATTGACGGAAGGGCACCACCAGGAGTGGAGCCTGCGGCTTAATTTGACTCAACACGGGAAATCTCACCAGGCCCGGACACCGGAAGGATTGACAGATTAACAGCTCTTTCTTGATTCGGTGGGTGGTGGTGCATGGCCGTTCTTAGTTGGTGGAGCGATTTGTCTGGTTAATTCCGGTAACGAACGAGACTCTAGCCTGCTAAATAGGCGTCGTCATTTAGGTGAGCGTGGCTCTGTCACGCAACTCACTGGCGACGTATTAAAATTCTTCTTAGAGGGACCGGCGGCTTCGAGCCGCACGAGATTGAGCAATAACAGGTCTGTGATGCCCTTAGATGTCCTGGGCCGCACGCGCGCTACACTGAAGGAATCAGCATGTTCTCCCAGGCCTAGAGGCCCGGGCAACCCGTTGAAACTCCTTCGTGCTGGGGATTGGGGTTTGCAATTATCCCCCATAAACGAGGAATTCCTAGTAAGCGCGAGTCATAAGCTCGCGTTGATTACGTCCCTGCCCTTTGTACACACCGCCCGTCGCTACTACCGATTGAATGATTTAGTGAGGTCTTCGGACCGACACGCGGTGGCTTCACGGCCGTCGGCGTTGCTGGGAAGTTGACCAAACTTGATCATTTAGAGGAAGTAAAAGTCGTAACAAGGTTTCCGTAGGGGAACCTGCGGAAGGATCATTAACGTTTTGTATGCTCTAGCGGCGTATAATTAACGATAAATAATCCAGACAAAACAACCCATATCTCTAGCTTGGTATCGCTGTGCTCTGTTGTTGTTGTTGTTGTTCTGTTGTTGTTGTGGTTTGTTCTTCTGTTGTGAGAGTTAAGACTAGAGGATACTCTCTTGCTAGCTCGAATCGACGGAGACAGACAGACAGACAGCAGCGTGAGCGACGACGACGACGACGACACGAGGATGCTGCTGGGGCGTCGTTCGAAATTTAAACTTGGACGGGTCGAAATCCGCGACTCTAGTTTGTTTCGTTCGTACGTAAATACACACATTATGCGGTTTGGAATTTGTGCCGATCTCTCTAGTGAGTGCTAGTCACGAGTCTTGAGATGATCGGCGCGTTTTCTGAGTTATTATACAAAAAATTATTATCATTATATTTTTTTGATATTTTATATCCACAAAACCATTACCCTGGACGGTGGATCACTTGGCTCGCGGGTCGATGAAGAACGCAGTTAACTGCGCGTCATAGTGTGAACTGCAGGACACATTTGAACATCGACATTTCGAACGCACATTGCGGTCCGTGGAGACACATCCAGGACCACTCCTGTCTGAGGGCCGGCTGCATAAAAACAATAACCACATTGCGCACGTCTAAATGGTGTGTTTACGCACATCCATTAACGTACGCTGCTGACGGTTCACATGAATTGTTTCTCATTAGGTTAGTAGTAATACGACCCTATGAAACTTTTTGTGTGTCCGTTTAAATATTGTATGGATCGTTATGCGCGATACATATACGTTCTGATATGTGTATGTTATATTATTAACTTTACACTAAAGAGTGTTTGTGTTGCGACTCTTCGACTTTTTACATATTCTGTTAAGAGGAGAGAGTGCAAATGCACATAATACTCTTGTAATTATTAATTTTATAGCAAAACAAAATGCACATTATTATGAACGAGGTAGGCGGACTCGACGTCCGAAGAGGCGCATCGACAACTTAGCCAGCACCAACGTGAACTTACGTCAAACAACGTATTACGACGTCGGGGTGGTTTCGTAGTCGAGCGCTGACGGATATCGTGTCTGCCTCTCATTTTATCGTTGGCCTCAGATCAGGGAGGATCACCCGCCGAATTTAAGCATATTAGTAAGCGGAGGAAAAGAAACTAACTAGGATTTCCTTAGTAGCGGCGAGCGAACAGGAAGATAGCCCAGCACTGAATCCCGCGGTTGTCACGGCCGCGGGAGATGTGGTGTTCGGGAGGTTCCGCTTTCTCGTCGTCGCGTCTCCCGTCCAAGTTCGTCTTGAACGGGGCCGTTTTCCCGTAGAGGGTGCCAGGCCCGTAGTGACGGAGGGCGGCGGCGAGAGGGACTCTCCTCAGAGTCGGGTTGCTTGAGAGTGCAGCCCTAAGTGGGTGGTAAACTCCATCTAAGGCTAAATATTACCGCGAGACCGATAGCGAACA
>OX465544.1:6341054-6346054 GCA_950022985.1 Udea ferrugalis
TCTCGCCTGCTGACACACCTCGTTGATATTAACGCAGCCTTAGTTTATATTACTATAAAACATGGCTAAATCATCACATCATTAATTGTTCACCACCCATTCGGTGGTCATCTATGTATGTGTCTATGTATTTATTAATTTATGTTATCTATCTTTATATCTATCTGTTTGTTTATGTATTAAGATAGTTCTTGTTTCAGTTAATAAGGATAACATAATTATGAATAAATTATATTTTTTCACAATATCGTCCCGCACCTGGACGACAGCACTCACCTACCATCATAAGAAAGGTTGTAGGACGCACACGATGCGCGTGGTGGATTTTTTTGTTATTTCATAATTACTATTTTTTCCATAAATTCTTAAGCTTTTTATTAGTTCATTAGACGTCCGATTTGGTGTAGTTGTTGAGAAGTCCTCTACTATACCAAAGGTAGCGGGTTCGATCCCCGCACAGTACAAAAACATTTGTGTGCATGAGAACATATTGTATTAATTAAGTGTGCATTTACAAAAGAAAAAGTATTCAAGTATGTCCATCCGTTGTCTGGTATCGCATAGAGACGGGCTTTAATTAGCTCATCTTGGGGCTAGTAATAGATAGATCGGGGTTAAAGTCAAAATGCAACTAAAAGATGCAAGAAAAAGAAAATAAAGTCCAACTAAAAGAACCAACCTGATACAAGTGATTCAGCTACTTATGACTGTTAAGTCATAACTCACTTCACGTGGAGTCATCTGTGCTCGTCCTGCAATGCAATGAAATTGAAAAAATTTATATCATTATATAATAAAACATGGATGGATGTGAGCATAGGAAAAGTTTCTAACCGTACAGGCTGTATCTGTATCATCTAAACATTGTTCGTGTGGCAACAGTACAACAGGTGTATGTATGCAGTTAAGTTATTAATTAAGTAATTAACCCCTCGTTACAGTATTACTGTACACACAATACCTATGTACAATATTATGGTTTTGATTTGTTTGAATCGAATTTGTTATAAGACTACACCAATGATACATGCATATCAGTTCAACTCTTAACTAACAATTGGGTCGGGTTTAATAAATAAATAAATAATAGAAAGAAAGACTGATAGGTAAAAATTATAACATAATTTTAACTCGATCGGTGCCGTACACAATACAATACAATACAATACAATATACATCATTGATATATCAGTATGTATGTATGTATGTATGTATGTATGTATGTATGTATGTATGTCCACTGATGGGATCAGGCAACACTTCGACCGTGAGGTGGCGCAAACCACAATACAAAACGCCTAAACCCTACATACATTATTACCTACAATCATCTATATATATTTATTTATATATATTTGATTTTTTTTTACACTACCCCCCTTTACCCCCCCCCCCCCCCCCCCCCCTTCTAATTTAATCAAATTCATATACTAAATAGTAACATAGTGAACAATTAATAGAAAAACAAAAAAATACTACCAACTATTTAGTCGTCCATGTAAAGATGTTCGCAGGCGCATCGTGTGCGTCCAATATCACCGCGCAACGCTCACAACAGCGAGAAACAAATGAAAGCCGATCGAGGAGATTGGAGAGCGCGTGATCGCGTGCGCGGCGTGTCTACGTTTCGGATCCGAAACTTGTACGCTTGCTCGCGACGAAACGACAGGGGTTAGTGTTCAGAGTGTTTTTAACATTTTAAACATTTATCAATGTCTTAGTGTTCTCAATTATTAAACAGTCAACTCGTGTCACTTGTTTTTGTTTCTCAGACTGTTGTGTGCCGAAGTTGAAGTTTTGAAGTTTTCGAGGACGACCGACGGACGGACGGGGTGTGTTGGTTTGAAGAAGTCGAAGTGAAGAGAAGAGAAGAGATGTGTGGTGGTAAGAAGTAGTTAGTTTGGTGGTGTATTTTTGTTAAACTTTGTAGATCGACAGATGCGTTATTTTTACGTATCCGTTATAGCGATCGCTTACCGTTGAATATGGTGTTCTTTTTTAAAGTTCCCGTATCGACGAAATATTTTTTAAAATACACATGATGGTAGTGGCCTCTCTAGCACCGGGCTGTTGTATCGTTTATGTCACGTTTGTTGTTAGAATACAATAACAAAATGTGAAATGTTAATCTATGCGAACGTTCAGTGTGGGCGCTCTATTAATTTAGGCGCTAAATGCACAAGCGGTGTCTCATGACGTGTCGTTCGTGTTAAAGCGGACGGGGCGGTCTGTGATGTACATATGCGCATATGTGCTAGTGAACACTTTCAACAACCTATAAAATGGTTGTCGGATGTTTTACATATTCTCGAGTCACGCTCTGTTCGTTCGGTAAAACGACGAACAGAGTTGTCGATAAGATGACGCCCTCCTCTAGGGGACGAGTGTCAGTCTGCAAAGACGAATGTGTAAGCTCCCTGGTTGATCCTGCCAGTAGTTATATGCTTGTCTCAAAGATTAAGCCATGCATGTCTCAGTGCAAGCCGTATTAAGGCGATACCGCGAATGGCTCAATATATCAGTTTTGGTTCCTTAGATCTTACTCAGTTACTTGGATAACTGTGGTAATTCTAGAGCTAATACATGCAATCAGAACTCTGACCAGTGATGGGATGAGTGCTTTTATTAGATCAAAACCAATCGACGGAGGGCCTCGCGTCCGAAGTCGTTAATTTTGATGAATCTGGATAACTTTTGCCGATCGCACGGTCCAGTACCGGCGACGCATCTTTCAAATGTCTGCCTTATCAACTTTCGATGGTAGTTTCTGCGACTACCATGGTTGTCACGGGTAACGGGGAATCAGGGTTCGATTCCGGAGAGGGAGCCTGAGAAACGGCTACCACATCCAAGGAAGGCAGCAGGCGCGCAAATTACCCACTCCCGGCACGGGGAGGTAGTGACGAAAAATAACGATACGGGACTCTTACGAGGCCTCGTAATCGGAATGAGTACACTTTAAATATTTTAACGAGGAACAATTGGAGGGCAAGTCTGGTGCCAGCAGCCGCGGTAATTCCAGCTCCAATAGCGTATACTAAAATTGTTGCGGTTAAAAAGCTCGTAGTTGCATTTGTGCGCCGCGCTGTCGGTGCACCGCATCCGCGGTGATACTGACACGTTTGCGGAGCATATCGTCGGTGAGCCGACGGTAAAACGTCGGTTCAATATCAAAATCCTATCGCGGTGCTCTTCAGTGAGTGTCGAGATGGGCCGACAATTTTACTTTGAACAAATTAGAGTGCTCAAAGCGGGCTAAAAATGCTGCTTGAATATTTCGTGCATGGAATAATAGAATATGATCTCGGTTCTATTTTGTTGGTTTTCAGAACTCCGAGGTAATGATTAATAGGGATAACTGGGGGCATTCGTATTGCGACGTTAGAGGTGAAATTCTTGGATCGTCGCAAGACGAACATCAGCGAAAGCATTTGCCAAAGGTGTTTTCATCAATCAAGAACGAAAGTTAGAGGTTCGAAGGCGATTAGATACCGCCCTAGTTCTAACCGTAAATATGTCATCTAGCGATCCGCCGACGTTACTACAATGGCTCGGCGGGCAGCTTCCGGGAAACCAAAGATTTTGGACTCCGGGGGGAGTATGGTTGCAAAGCTGAAACTTAAAGGAATTGACGGAAGGGCACCACCAGGAGTGGAGCCTGCGGCTTAATTTGACTCAACACGGGAAATCTCACCAGGCCCGGACACCGGAAGGATTGACAGATTAACAGCTCTTTCTTGATTCGGTGGGTGGTGGTGCATGGCCGTTCTTAGTTGGTGGAGCGATTTGTCTGGTTAATTCCGGTAACGAACGAGACTCTAGCCTGCTAAATAGGCGTCGTCATTTAGGTGAGCGTGGCTCTGTCACGCAACTCACTGGCGACGTATTAAAATTCTTCTTAGAGGGACCGGCGGCTTCGAGCCGCACGAGATTGAGCAATAACAGGTCTGTGATGCCCTTAGATGTCCTGGGCCGCACGCGCGCTACACTGAAGGAATCAGCATGTTCTCCCAGGCCTAGAGGCCCGGGCAACCCGTTGAAACTCCTTCGTGCTGGGGATTGGGGTTTGCAATTATCCCCCATAAACGAGGAATTCCTAGTAAGCGCGAGTCATAAGCTCGCGTTGATTACGTCCCTGCCCTTTGTACACACCGCCCGTCGCTACTACCGATTGAATGATTTAGTGAGGTCTTCGGACCGACACGCGGTGGCTTCACGGCCGTCGGCGTTGCTGGGAAGTTGACCAAACTTGATCATTTAGAGGAAGTAAAAGTCGTAACAAGGTTTCCGTAGGGGAACCTGCGGAAGGATCATTAACGTTTTGTATGCTCTAGCGGCGTATAATTAACGATAAATAATCCAGACAAAACAACCCATATCTCTAGCTTGGTATCGCTGTGCTCTGTTGTTGTTGTTGTTGTTCTGTTGTTGTTGTGGTTTGTTCTTCTGTTGTGAGAGTTAAGACTAGAGGATACTCTCTTGCTAGCTCGAATCGACGGAGACAGACAGACAGACAGCAGCGTGAGCGACGACGACGACGACGACACGAGGATGCTGCTGGGGCGTCGTTCGAAATTTAAACTTGGACGGGTCGAAATCCGCGACTCTAGTTTGTTTCGTTCGTACGTAAATACACACATTATGCGGTTTGGAATTTGTGCCGATCTCTCTAGTGAGTGCTAGTCACGAGTCTTGAGATGATCGGCGCGTTTTCTGAGTTATTATACAAAAAATTATTATCATTATATTTTTTTGATATTTTATATCCACAAAACCATTACCCTGGACGGTGGTTCACTTGGCTCGCGGGTCGATGAAGAACGCAGTTAACTGCGCGTCATAGTGTGAACTGCAGGACACATTTGAACATCGACATTTCGAACGCACATTGCGGTCCGTGGAGACACATCCAGGACCACTCCTGTCTGAGGGCCGGCTGCATAAAAACAATAACCACATTGCGCACGTCTAAATGGTGTGTTTACGCACATCCATTAACG
>OX465544.1:6351054-6358554 GCA_950022985.1 Udea ferrugalis
CATGAGAGGTGTAGCATAAGTGGGAGATCGTTCGCGGTCGTCGCTGAAAAACCACTACTTTCATTGTTTCATTACTTACTCGGTTGGGCGGAAGCGGTGCGCGGTCGTTGTATAACGGCGGGCGCACGGTGTTTCGTTCCAAGCGTGCAGAGTGGTGACGTGGCGGCAACGCTCGTCACCGTTAAACTCCCGCGTGATCCGGTTCGAGGACACTGCCAGGCGGGGAGTTTGACTGGGGCGGTACATCTGTCAAAGAATAACGCAGGTGTCCTAAGGCCAGCTCAGCGAGGACAGAAACCTCGCGTGGAGCAAAAGGGCAAAAGCTGGCTTGATCCAGATGTTCAGTACGCATAGGGACTGCGAAAGCACGGCCTATCGATCCTTTAGTATAAAGAGTTTTTAGCAAGAGGTGCCAGAAAAGTTACCACAGGGATAACTGGCTTGTGGCAGCCAAGCGTTCATAGCGACGTTGCTTTTTGATCCTTCGATGTCGGCTCTTCCTATCATTGCGAAGCAAAATTCGCCAAGCGTTGGATTGTTCACCCATCAAAAGGGAACGTGAGCTGGGTTTAGACCGTCGTGAGACAGGTTAGTTTTACCCTACTGATGGCTTGTCGTTGCGATAGTAATACTGCTCAGTACGAGAGGAACCGCAGTTTCGGACATTTGGTTCATGCACTCGGCCGAGCGGCCGGTGGTGCGAAGCTACCATCCGCGGGATTATGCCTGAACGCCTCTAAGGCCGAAGCCAGCCTAGCCGAATCCGGCAAGGATATGCTCACTGTGGAGCCCCGAGAGTCGGGAGGCTCTAAACAATGTGACTTTACTAGTCGCGCTTTACATCGTAAGGTGCGACGTCGAAGCCCATTTGAATCGCAGAGATCGGTGCGGTCGGTTTAACACGTGCACCACGGCTCTGAAGGTTCGAATTTACCTCAGTTCGATGTCGGGGCTCGGAATAGTCTGTAGACGACTTCCGTTCCTGGCGGGGTGTTGTGCTCGGTAGAGCAGCGTCGTGCTGCGATCTGTTGAGACTCAGCCCTACGCCAGGTGATTCGTCCGAGGACGATATCGCCTCTAGTATTGAATGAATGATATTTAATACACTTGTATCATCATTGCAATTGCAATTGTTGTTGTTGTGATGATATATTTTTTTAAAATTCACATTCAAACGTATGTTCGCAATGTATGAGAGACACTTTGAAGACAGACATGACAAGACAGACAGTCAGTCAGTCAGTCAGTCAGTCATTTGTTATTTTATAACACACAAGTTTAAACGTATCTTTGCAATGCAACGATTGTCATCTGTTTTATTAAAGTTTAGTATAACAGATCGTCATTTGTTTGTTTCAAAGTTTTTAAACATAATTTCTGAACGTATGTTTGCAATTCGATCTTCATTTGTTTCTCTCTGAAGTAATTTTGAACGTATGTTCGCAATACGATCTTCATTTGTTTCTCTCTAAAGGAATGTTGGACGTATGTTCGCAACACGATCTTCATTTGTTTCTCTCTTAAGTAATGTTGGACGTATGTTCGCTATGCACTGAACGTATGTTCGCAATGCGCCGACAGTCATCTGTTCGATCTTCATTTGTTTCTCTCTAAAGTAATGTTGGACGTATCGTCGCCATGCACTGAACGTATGTTCGCAATGCGCCGACAGTCATCTGTTCGATCTTCATTTGTTTCTCTCTAAAGTAATGTTGGACGTATCTTCGCCATGCACTGAACGTATGTTCGCAATGCGCCGACAGTCATTTGTTTTGCACGTATCTTCGTAACACACTGAACGTATGTTCGCAATGCGATCTTCATTTGTCTCTCTCGCGACTTTGAATGTATCTTCGTAATGCATCGAACGTATGTTCGTAACGCGCCGACAGTCATTTGTTTTGCACGTATCTTCGTAACACGCTGAACGTATGTTCGCAATGCGATCTTCATTTGTCTCTCTCGCGACTTTGAATGTATCTTCGTAATGCATCGAACGTATGTTCGTAACGCGCCGACAGTCATTTGTTTTGCACGTATCTTCGTAACACGCTGAACGTATGTTCGCAATGCGATCTTCATTTGTCTCTCTCGCGACTTTGAATGTATCTTCGTAATGCATCGAACGTATGTTCGTAACGCGCCGACAGTCATTTGTTTTGCACGTATCTTCGTAACACGCTGAACGTATGTTCGCAATGCGATCTTCATTTGTCTCTCTCGCGACGTTGAACGTATGTTCGTAACGCCTGTTCGAACGTATCTTCGCGATGCACTGAACGTATGTTCGCAATGCGCCGAAAATTTTCCATTTGAACGTATGTTCGCAATGGGTGAAAATTTGTTTAAATAAACTTTTGAATTCCTACCATCTACCCCCTACGCGTACCTACGCGTACACGTACTTATGATGCTACTGAAGTAATACATAGGTAATTAATTATGCTTTCAATTCAATGACTGTATACATGATTATAATTGTTTTTCATTACTTATTAATCGTCTCGCCTGCTGACACACCTCGTTGATATTAACGCAGCCTTAGTTTATATTACTATAAAACATGGCTAAATCATCACATCATTAATTGTTCACCACCCATTCGGTGGTCATCTATGTATGTGTCTATGTATTTATTAATTTATGTTATCTATCTTTATATCTATCTGTTTGTTTATGTATTAAGATAGTTCTTGTTTCAGTTAATAAGGATAACATAATTATGAATAAATTATATTTTTTCACAATATCGTCCCGCACCTGGACGACAGCACTCACCTACCATCATAAGAAAGGTTGTAGGACGCACACGATGCGCGTGGTGGATTTTTTTGTTATTTCATAATTACTATTTTTTCCATAAATTCTTAAGCTTTTTATTAGTTCATTAGACGTCCGATTTGGTGTAGTTGTTGAGAAGTCCTCTACTATACCAAAGGTAGCGGGTTCGATCCCCGCACAGTACAAAAACATTTGTGTGCATGAGAACATATTGTATTAATTAAGTGTGCATTTACAAAAGAAAAAGTATTCAAGTATGTCCATCCGTTGTCTGGTATCGCATAGAGACGGGCTTTAATTAGCTCATCTTGGGGCTAGTAATAGATAGATCGGGGTTAAAGTCAAAATGCAACTAAAAGATGCAAGAAAAAGAAAATAAAGTCCAACTAAAAGAACCAACCTGATACAAGTGATTCAGCTACTTATGACTGTTAAGTCATAACTCACTTCACGTGGAGTCATCTGTGCTCGTCCTGCAATGCAATGAAATTGAAAAAATTTATATCATTATATAATAAAACATGGATGGATGTGAGCATAGGAAAAGTTTCTAACCGTACAGGCTGTATCTGTATCATCTAAACATTGTTCGTGTGGCAACAGTACAACAGGTGTATGTATGCAGTTAAGTTATTAATTAAGTAATTAACCCCTCGTTACAGTATTACTGTACACACAATACCTATGTACAATATTATGGTTTTGATTTGTTTGAATCGAATTTGTTATAAGACTACACCAATGATACATGCATATCAGTTCAACTCTTAACTAACAATTGGGTCGGGTTTAATAAATAAATAAATAATAGAAAGAAAGACTGATAGGTAAAAATTATAACATAATTTTAACTCGATCGGTGCCGTACACAATACAATACAATACAATACAATATACATCATTGATATATCAGTATGTATGTATGTATGTATGTATGTATGTATGTATGTATGTATGTCCACTGATGGGATCAGGCAACACTTCGACCGTGAGGTGGCGCAAACCACAATACAAAACGCCTAAACCCTACATACATTATTACCTACAATCATCTATATATATTTATTTATATATATTTGATTTTTTTTTACACTACCCCCCTTTACCCCCCCCCCCCCCCCCCCCCTTCTAATTTAATCAAATTCATATACTAAATAGTAACATAGTGAACAATTAATAGAAAAACAAAAAAATACTACCAACTATTTAGTCGTCCATGTAAAGATGTTCGCAGGCGCATCGTGTGCGTCCAATATCACCGCGCAACGCTCACAACAGCGAGAAACAAATGAAAGCCGATCGAGGAGATTGGAGAGCGCGTGATCGCGTGCGCGGCGTGTCTACGTTTCGGATCCGAAACTTGTACGCTTGCTCGCGACGAAACGACAGGGGTTAGTGTTCAGAGTGTTTTTAACATTTTAAACATTTATCAATGTCTTAGTGTTCTCAATTATTAAACAGTCAACTCGTGTCACTTGTTTTTGTTTCTCAGACTGTTGTGTGCCGAAGTTGAAGTTTTGAAGTTTTCGAGGACGACCGACGGACGGACGGGGTGTGTTGGTTTGAAGAAGTCGAAGTGAAGAGAAGAGAAGAGATGTGTGGTGGTAAGAAGTAGTTAGTTTGGTGGTGTATTTTTGTTAAACTTTGTAGATCGACAGATGCGTTATTTTTACGTATCCGTTATAGCGATCGCTTACCGTTGAATATGGTGTTCTTTTTTAAAGTTCCCGTATCGACGAAATATTTTTTAAAATACACATGATGGTAGTGGCCTCTCTAGCACCGGGCTGTTGTATCGTTTATGTCACGTTTGTTGTTAGAATACAATAACAAAATGTGAAATGTTAATCTATGCGAACGTTCAGTGTGGGCGCTCTATTAATTTAGGCGCTAAATGCACAAGCGGTGTCTCATGACGTGTCGTTCGTGTTAAAGCGGACGGGGCGGTCTGTGATGTACATATGCGCATATGTGCTAGTGAACACTTTCAACAACCTATAAAATGGTTGTCGGATGTTTTACATATTCTCGAGTCACGCTCTGTTCGTTCGGTAAAACGACGAACAGAGTTGTCGATAAGATGACGCCCTCCTCTAGGGGACGAGTGTCAGTCTGCAAAGACGAATGTGTAAGCTCCCTGGTTGATCCTGCCAGTAGTTATATGCTTGTCTCAAAGATTAAGCCATGCATGTCTCAGTGCAAGCCGTATTAAGGCGATACCGCGAATGGCTCAATATATCAGTTTTGGTTCCTTAGATCTTACTCAGTTACTTGGATAACTGTGGTAATTCTAGAGCTAATACATGCAATCAGAACTCTGACCAGTGATGGGATGAGTGCTTTTATTAGATCAAAACCAATCGACGGAGGGCCTCGCGTCCGAAGTCGTTAATTTTGATGAATCTGGATAACTTTTGCCGATCGCACGGTCCAGTACCGGCGACGCATCTTTCAAATGTCTGCCTTATCAACTTTCGATGGTAGTTTCTGCGACTACCATGGTTGTCACGGGTAACGGGGAATCAGGGTTCGATTCCGGAGAGGGAGCCTGAGAAACGGCTACCACATCCAAGGAAGGCAGCAGGCGCGCAAATTACCCACTCCCGGCACGGGGAGGTAGTGACGAAAAATAACGATACGGGACTCTTACGAGGCCTCGTAATCGGAATGAGTACACTTTAAATATTTTAACGAGGAACAATTGGAGGGCAAGTCTGGTGCCAGCAGCCGCGGTAATTCCAGCTCCAATAGCGTATACTAAAATTGTTGCGGTTAAAAAGCTCGTAGTTGCATTTGTGCGCCGCGCTGTCGGTGCACCGCATCCGCGGTGATACTGACACGTTTGCGGAGCATATCGTCGGTGAGCCGACGGTAAAACGTCGGTTCAATATCAAAATCCTATCGCGGTGCTCTTCAGTGAGTGTCGAGATGGGCCGACAATTTTACTTTGAACAAATTAGAGTGCTCAAAGCGGGCTAAAAATGCTGCTTGAATATTTCGTGCATGGAATAATAGAATATGATCTCGGTTCTATTTTGTTGGTTTTCAGAACTCCGAGGTAATGATTAATAGGGATAACTGGGGGCATTCGTATTGCGACGTTAGAGGTGAAATTCTTGGATCGTCGCAAGACGAACATCAGCGAAAGCATTTGCCAAAGGTGTTTTCATCAATCAAGAACGAAAGTTAGAGGTTCGAAGGCGATTAGATACCGCCCTAGTTCTAACCGTAAATATGTCATCTAGCGATCCGCCGACGTTACTACAATGGCTCGGCGGGCAGCTTCCGGGAAACCAAAGATTTTGGACTCCGGGGGGAGTATGGTTGCAAAGCTGAAACTTAAAGGAATTGACGGAAGGGCACCACCAGGAGTGGAGCCTGCGGCTTAATTTGACTCAACACGGGAAATCTCACCAGGCCCGGACACCGGAAGGATTGACAGATTAACAGCTCTTTCTTGATTCGGTGGGTGGTGGTGCATGGCCGTTCTTAGTTGGTGGAGCGATTTGTCTGGTTAATTCCGGTAACGAACGAGACTCTAGCCTGCTAAATAGGCGTCGTCATTTAGGTGAGCGTGGCTCTGTCACGCAACTCACTGGCGACGTATTAAAATTCTTCTTAGAGGGACCGGCGGCTTCGAGCCGCACGAGATTGAGCAATAACAGGTCTGTGATGCCCTTAGATGTCCTGGGCCGCACGCGCGCTACACTGAAGGAATCAGCATGTTCTCCCAGGCCTAGAGGCCCGGGCAACCCGTTGAAACTCCTTCGTGCTGGGGATTGGGGTTTGCAATTATCCCCCATAAACGAGGAATTCCTAGTAAGCGCGAGTCATAAGCTCGCGTTGATTACGTCCCTGCCCTTTGTACACACCGCCCGTCGCTACTACCGATTGAATGATTTAGTGAGGTCTTCGGACCGACACGCGGTGGCTTCACGGCCGTCGGCGTTGCTGGGAAGTTGACCAAACTTGATCATTTAGAGGAAGTAAAAGTCGTAACAAGGTTTCCGTAGGGGAACCTGCGGAAGGATCATTAACGTTTTGTATGCTCTAGCGGCGTATAATTAACGATAAATAATCCAGACAAAACAACCCATATCTCTAGCTTGGTATCGCTGTGCTCTGTTGTTGTTGTTGTTGTTCTGTTGTTGTTGTGGTTTGTTCTTCTGTTGTGAGAGTTAAGACTAGAGGATACTCTCTTGCTAGCTCGAATCGACGGAGACAGACAGACAGACAGCAGCGTGAGCGACGACGACGACGACGACACGAGGATGCTGCTGGGGCGTCGTTCGAAATTTAAACTTGGACGGGTCGAAATCCGCGACTCTAGTTTGTTTCGTTCGTACGTAAATACACACATTATGCGGTTTGGAATTTGTGCCGATCTCTCTAGTGAGTGCTAGTCACGAGTCTTGAGATGATCGGCGCGTTTTCTGAGTTATTATACAAAAAATTATTATCATTATATTTTTTTGATATTTTATATCCACAAAACCATTACCCTGGACGGTGGTTCACTTGGCTCGCGGGTCGATGAAGAACGCAGTTAACTGCGCGTCATAGTGTGAACTGCAGGACACATTTGAACATCGACATTTCGAACGCACATTGCGGTCCGTGGAGACACATCCAGGACCACTCCTGTCTGAGGGCCGGCTGCATAAAAACAATAACCACATTGCGCACGTCTAAATGGTGTGTTTACGCACATCCATTAAC
>OX465544.1:6363554-6368554 GCA_950022985.1 Udea ferrugalis
CGATCTTCATTTGTCTCTCTCGCGACTTTGAATGTATCTTCGTAATGCATCGAACGTATGTTCGTAACGCGCCGACAGTCATTTGTTTTGCACGTATCTTCGTAACACGCTGAACGTATGTTCGCAATGCGATCTTCATTTGTCTCTCTCGCGACTTTGAATGTATCTTCGTAATGCATCGAACGTATGTTCGTAACGCGCCGACAGTCATTTGTTTTGCACGTATCTTCGTAACACGCTGAACGTATGTTCGCAATGCGATCTTCATTTGTCTCTCTCGCGACTTTGAATGTATCTTCGTAATGCATCGAACGTATGTTCGTAACGCGCCGACAGTCATTTGTTTTGCACGTATCTTCGTAACACGCTGAACGTATGTTCGCAATGCGATCTTCATTTGTCTCTCTCGCGACGTTGAACGTATGTTCGTAACGCCTGTTCGAACGTATCTTCGCGATGCACTGAACGTATGTTCGCAATGCGCCGAAAATTTTCCATTTGAACGTATGTTCGCAATGGGTGAAAATTTGTTTAAATAAACTTTTGAATTCCTACCATCTACCCCCTACGCGTACCTACGCGTACACGTACTTATGATGCTACTGAAGTAATACATAGGTAATTAATTATGCTTTCAATTCAATGACTGTATACATGATTATAATTGTTTTTCATTACTTATTAATCGTCTCGCCTGCTGACACACCTCGTTGATATTAACGCAGCCTTAGTTTATATTACTATAAAACATGGCTAAATCATCACATCATTAATTGTTCACCACCCATTCGGTGGTCATCTATGTATGTGTCTATGTATTTATTAATTTATGTTATCTATCTTTATATCTATCTGTTTGTTTATGTATTAAGATAGTTCTTGTTTCAGTTAATAAGGATAACATAATTATGAATAAATTATATTTTTTCACAATATCGTCCCGCACCTGGACGACAGCACTCACCTACCATCATAAGAAAGGTTGTAGGACGCACACGATGCGCGTGGTGGATTTTTTTGTTATTTCATAATTACTATTTTTTCCATAAATTCTTAAGCTTTTTATTAGTTCATTAGACGTCCGATTTGGTGTAGTTGTTGAGAAGTCCTCTACTATACCAAAGGTAGCGGGTTCGATCCCCGCACAGTACAAAAACATTTGTGTGCATGAGAACATATTGTATTAATTAAGTGTGCATTTACAAAAGAAAAAGTATTCAAGTATGTCCATCCGTTGTCTGGTATCGCATAGAGACGGGCTTTAATTAGCTCATCTTGGGGCTAGTAATAGATAGATCGGGGTTAAAGTCAAAATGCAACTAAAAGATGCAAGAAAAAGAAAATAAAGTCCAACTAAAAGAACCAACCTGATACAAGTGATTCAGCTACTTATGACTGTTAAGTCATAACTCACTTCACGTGGAGTCATCTGTGCTCGTCCTGCAATGCAATGAAATTGAAAAAATTTATATCATTATATAATAAAACATGGATGGATGTGAGCATAGGAAAAGTTTCTAACCGTACAGGCTGTATCTGTATCATCTAAACATTGTTCGTGTGGCAACAGTACAACAGGTGTATGTATGCAGTTAAGTTATTAATTAAGTAATTAACCCCTCGTTACAGTATTACTGTACACACAATACCTATGTACAATATTATGGTTTTGATTTGTTTGAATCGAATTTGTTATAAGACTACACCAATGATACATGCATATCAGTTCAACTCTTAACTAACAATTGGGTCGGGTTTAATAAATAAATAAATAATAGAAAGAAAGACTGATAGGTAAAAATTATAACATAATTTTAACTCGATCGGTGCCGTACACAATACAATACAATACAATACAATATACATCATTGATATATCAGTATGTATGTATGTATGTATGTATGTATGTATGTATGTATGTATGTCCACTGATGGGATCAGGCAACACTTCGACCGTGAGGTGGCGCAAACCACAATACAAAACGCCTAAACCCTACATACATTATTACCTAACAATCATCTATATATATTTATTTATATATATTTGATTTTTTTTTACACTACCCCCCTTTACCCCCCCCCCCCCCCCCCCCCTTCTAATTTAATCAAATTCATATACTAAATAGTAACATAGTGAACAATTAATAGAAAAACAAAAAAATACTACCAACTATTTAGTCGTCCATGTAAAGATGTTCGCAGGCGCATCGTGTGCGTCCAATATCACCGCGCAACGCTCACAACAGCGAGAAACAAATGAAAGCCGATCGAGGAGATTGGAGAGCGCGTGATCGCGTGCGCGGCGTGTCTACGTTTCGGATCCGAAACTTGTACGCTTGCTCGCGACGAAACGACAGGGGTTAGTGTTCAGAGTGTTTTTAACATTTTAAACATTTATCAATGTCTTAGTGTTCTCAATTATTAAACAGTCAACTCGTGTCACTTGTTTTTGTTTCTCAGACTGTTGTGTGCCGAAGTTGAAGTTTTGAAGTTTTCGAGGACGACCGACGGACGGACGGGGTGTGTTGGTTTGAAGAAGTCGAAGTGAAGAGAAGAGAAGAGATGTGTGGTGGTAAGAAGTAGTTAGTTTGGTGGTGTATTTTTGTTAAACTTTGTAGATCGACAGATGCGTTATTTTTACGTATCCGTTATAGCGATCGCTTACCGTTGAATATGGTGTTCTTTTTTAAAGTTCCCGTATCGACGAAATATTTTTTAAAATACACATGATGGTAGTGGCCTCTCTAGCACCGGGCTGTTGTATCGTTTATGTCACGTTTGTTGTTAGAATACAATAACAAAATGTGAAATGTTAATCTATGCGAACGTTCAGTGTGGGCGCTCTATTAATTTAGGCGCTAAATGCACAAGCGGTGTCTCATGACGTGTCGTTCGTGTTAAAGCGGACGGGGCGGTCTGTGATGTACATATGCGCATATGTGCTAGTGAACACTTTCAACAACCTATAAAATGGTTGTCGGATGTTTTACATATTCTCGAGTCACGCTCTGTTCGTTCGGTAAAACGACGAACAGAGTTGTCGATAAGATGACGCCCTCCTCTAGGGGACGAGTGTCAGTCTGCAAAGACGAATGTGTAAGCTCCCTGGTTGATCCTGCCAGTAGTTATATGCTTGTCTCAAAGATTAAGCCATGCATGTCTCAGTGCAAGCCGTATTAAGGCGATACCGCGAATGGCTCAATATATCAGTTTTGGTTCCTTAGATCTTACTCAGTTACTTGGATAACTGTGGTAATTCTAGAGCTAATACATGCAATCAGAACTCTGACCAGTGATGGGATGAGTGCTTTTATTAGATCAAAACCAATCGACGGAGGGCCTCGCGTCCGAAGTCGTTAATTTTGATGAATCTGGATAACTTTTGCCGATCGCACGGTCCAGTACCGGCGACGCATCTTTCAAATGTCTGCCTTATCAACTTTCGATGGTAGTTTCTGCGACTACCATGGTTGTCACGGGTAACGGGGAATCAGGGTTCGATTCCGGAGAGGGAGCCTGAGAAACGGCTACCACATCCAAGGAAGGCAGCAGGCGCGCAAATTACCCACTCCCGGCACGGGGAGGTAGTGACGAAAAATAACGATACGGGACTCTTACGAGGCCTCGTAATCGGAATGAGTACACTTTAAATATTTTAACGAGGAACAATTGGAGGGCAAGTCTGGTGCCAGCAGCCGCGGTAATTCCAGCTCCAATAGCGTATACTAAAATTGTTGCGGTTAAAAAGCTCGTAGTTGCATTTGTGCGCCGCGCTGTCGGTGCACCGCATCCGCGGTGATACTGACACGTTTGCGGAGCATATCGTCGGTGAGCCGACGGTAAAACGTCGGTTCAATATCAAAATCCTATCGCGGTGCTCTTCAGTGAGTGTCGAGATGGGCCGACAATTTTACTTTGAACAAATTAGAGTGCTCAAAGCGGGCTAAAAATGCTGCTTGAATATTTCGTGCATGGAATAATAGAATATGATCTCGGTTCTATTTTGTTGGTTTTCAGAACTCCGAGGTAATGATTAATAGGGATAACTGGGGGCATTCGTATTGCGACGTTAGAGGTGAAATTCTTGGATCGTCGCAAGACGAACATCAGCGAAAGCATTTGCCAAAGGTGTTTTCATCAATCAAGAACGAAAGTTAGAGGTTCGAAGGCGATTAGATACCGCCCTAGTTCTAACCGTAAATATGTCATCTAGCGATCCGCCGACGTTACTACAATGGCTCGGCGGGCAGCTTCCGGGAAACCAAAGATTTTGGACTCCGGGGGGAGTATGGTTGCAAAGCTGAAACTTAAAGGAATTGACGGAAGGGCACCACCAGGAGTGGAGCCTGCGGCTTAATTTGACTCAACACGGGAAATCTCACCAGGCCCGGACACCGGAAGGATTGACAGATTAACAGCTCTTTCTTGATTCGGTGGGTGGTGGTGCATGGCCGTTCTTAGTTGGTGGAGCGATTTGTCTGGTTAATTCCGGTAACGAACGAGACTCTAGCCTGCTAAATAGGCGTCGTCATTTAGGTGAGCGTGGCTCTGTCACGCAACTCACTGGCGACGTATTAAAATTCTTCTTAGAGGGACCGGCGGCTTCGAGCCGCACGAGATTGAGCAATAACAGGTCTGTGATGCCCTTAGATGTCCTGGGCCGCACGCGCGCTACACTGAAGGAATCAGCATGTTCTCCCAGGCCTAGAGGCCCGGGCAACCCGTTGAAACTCCTTCGTGCTGGGGATTGGGGTTTGCAATTATCCCCCATAAACGAGGAATTCCTAGTAAGCGCGAGTCATAAGCTCGCGTTGATTACGTCCCTGCCCTTTGTACACACCGCCCGTCGCTACTACCGATTGAATGATTTAGTGAGGTCTTCGGACCGACACGCGGTGGCTTCACGGCCGTCGGCGTTGCTGGGAAGTTGACCAAACTTGATCATTTAGAGGAAGTAAAAGTCGTAACAAGGTTTCCGTAGGGGAACCTGCGGAAGGATC
>OX465544.1:6376054-6378554 GCA_950022985.1 Udea ferrugalis
TTTAACTCGATCGGTGCCGTACACAATACAATACAATACAATACAATATACATCATTGATATATCAGTATGTATGTATGTATGTATGTATGTATGTATGTATGTCCACTGATGGGATCAGGCAACACTTCGACCGTGAGGTGGCGCAAACCACAATACAAAACGCCTAAACCCTACATACATTATTACCTACAATCATCTATATATATTTATTTATATATATTTGATTTTTTTTTACACTACCCCCCTTTACCCCCCCCCCCCCCCCCTCTCCCCTTCTAATTTAATCAAATTCATATACTAAATAGTAACATAGTGAACAATTAATAGAAAAACAAAAAAATACTACCAACTATTTAGTCGTCCATGTAAAGATGTTCGCAGGCGCATCGTGTGCGTCCAATATCACCGCGCAACGCTCACAACAGCGAGAAACAAATGAAAGCCGATCGAGGAGATTGGAGAGCGCGTGATCGCGTGCGCGGCGTGTCTACGTTTCGGATCCGAAACTTGTACGCTTGCTCGCGACGAAACGACAGGGGTTAGTGTTCAGAGTGTTTTTAACATTTTAAACATTTATCAATGTCTTAGTGTTCTCAATTATTAAACAGTCAACTCGTGTCACTTGTTTTTGTTTCTCAGACTGTTGTGTGCCGAAGTTGAAGTTTTGAAGTTTTCGAGGACGACCGACGGACGGACGGGGTGTGTTGGTTTGAAGAAGTCGAAGTGAAGAGAAGAGAAGAGATGTGTGGTGGTAAGAAGTAGTTAGTTTGGTGGTGTATTTTTGTTAAACTTTGTAGATCGACAGATGCGTTATTTTTACGTATCCGTTATAGCGATCGCTTACCGTTGAATATGGTGTTCTTTTTTAAAGTTCCCGTATCG
Organism: Udea ferrugalis; assembly: GCA_950022985.1. NCBI lineage: Eukaryota > Metazoa > Arthropoda > Insecta > Lepidoptera > Crambidae > Udea > Udea ferrugalis. Next base: position 6,376,939 of record OX465544.1, read on the forward strand.
ACGAAATATTTTTTAAAATACACATGATGGTAGTGGCCTCTCTAGCACCGGGCTGTTGTATCGTTTATGTCACGTTTGTTGTTAGAATACAATAACAAAATGTGAAATGTTAATCTATGCGAACGTTCAGTGTGGGCGCTCTATTAATTTAGGCGCTAAATGCACAAGCGGTGTCTCATGACGTGTCGTTCGTGTTAAAGCGGACGGGGCGGTCTGTGATGTACATATGCGCATATGTGCTAGTGAACACTTTCAACAACCTATAAAATGGTTGTCGGATGTTTTACATATTCTCGAGTCACGCTCTGTTCGTTCGGTAAAACGACGAACAGAGTTGTCGATAAGATGACGCCCTCCTCTAGGGGACGAGTGTCAGTCTGCAAAGACGAATGTGTAAGCTCCCTGGTTGATCCTGCCAGTAGTTATATGCTTGTCTCAAAGATTAAGCCATGCATGTCTCAGTGCAAGCCGTATTAAGGCGATACCGCGAATGGCTCAATATATCAGTTTTGGTTCCTTAGATCTTACTCAGTTACTTGGATAACTGTGGTAATTCTAGAGCTAATACATGCAATCAGAACTCTGACCAGTGATGGGATGAGTGCTTTTATTAGATCAAAACCAATCGACGGAGGGCCTCGCGTCCGAAGTCGTTAATTTTGATGAATCTGGATAACTTTTGCCGATCGCACGGTCCAGTACCGGCGACGCATCTTTCAAATGTCTGCCTTATCAACTTTCGATGGTAGTTTCTGCGACTACCATGGTTGTCACGGGTAACGGGGAATCAGGGTTCGATTCCGGAGAGGGAGCCTGAGAAACGGCTACCACATCCAAGGAAGGCAGCAGGCGCGCAAATTACCCACTCCCGGCACGGGGAGGTAGTGACGAAAAATAACGATACGGGACTCTTACGAGGCCTCGTAATCGGAATGAGTACACTTTAAATATTTTAACGAGGAACAATTGGAGGGCAAGTCTGGTGCCAGCAGCCGCGGTAATTCCAGCTCCAATAGCGTATACTAAAATTGTTGCGGTTAAAAAGCTCGTAGTTGCATTTGTGCGCCGCGCTGTCGGTGCACCGCATCCGCGGTGATACTGACACGTTTGCGGAGCATATCGTCGGTGAGCCGACGGTAAAACGTCGGTTCAATATCAAAATCCTATCGCGGTGCTCTTCAGTGAGTGTCGAGATGGGCCGACAATTTTACTTTGAACAAATTAGAGTGCTCAAAGCGGGCTAAAAATGCTGCTTGAATATTTCGTGCATGGAATAATAGAATATGATCTCGGTTCTATTTTGTTGGTTTTCAGAACTCCGAGGTAATGATTAATAGGGATAACTGGGGGCATTCGTATTGCGACGTTAGAGGTGAAATTCTTGGATCGTCGCAAGACGAACATCAGCGAAAGCATTTGCCAAAGGTGTTTTCATCAATCAAGAACGAAAGTTAGAGGTTCGAAGGCGATTAGATACCGCCCTAGTTCTAACCGTAAATATGTCATCTAGCGATCCGCCGACGTTACTACAATGGCTCGGCGGGCAGCTTCCGGGAAACCAAAGATTTTGGACTCCGGGGGGAGTATGGTTGCAAAGCTGAAACTTAAAGGAATTG
>OX465544.1:6386054-6391054 GCA_950022985.1 Udea ferrugalis
ATAATTACTATTTTTTCCATAAATTCTTAAGCTTTTTATTAGTTCATTAGACGTCCGATTTGGTGTAGTTGTTGAGAAGTCCTCTACTATACCAAAGGTAGCGGGTTCGATCCCCGCACAGTACAAAAACATTTGTGTGCATGAGAACATATTGTATTAATTAAGTGTGCATTTACAAAAGAAAAAGTATTCAAGTATGTCCATCCGTTGTCTGGTATCGCATAGAGACGGGCTTTAATTAGCTCATCTTGGGGCTAGTAATAGATAGATCGGGGTTAAAGTCAAAATGCAACTAAAAGATGCAAGAAAAAGAAAATAAAGTCCAACTAAAAGAACCAACCTGATACAAGTGATTCAGCTACTTATGACTGTTAAGTCATAACTCACTTCACGTGGAGTCATCTGTGCTCGTCCTGCAATGCAATGAAATTGAAAAAATTTATATCATTATATAATAAAACATGGATGGATGTGAGCATAGGAAAAGTTTCTAACCGTACAGGCTGTATCTGTATCATCTAAACATTGTTCGTGTGGCAACAGTACAACAGGTGTATGTATGCAGTTAAGTTATTAATTAAGTAATTAACCCCTCGTTACAGTATTACTGTACACACAATACCTATGTACAATATTATGGTTTTGATTTGTTTGAATCGAATTTGTTATAAGACTACACCAATGATACATGCATATCAGTTCAACTCTTAACTAACAATTGGGTCGGGTTTAATAAATAAATAAATAATAGAAAGAAAGACTGATAGGTAAAAATTATAACATAATTTTAACTCGATCGGTGCCGTACACAATACAATACAATACAATACAATATACATCATTGATATATCAGTATGTATGTATGTATGTATGTATGTATGTATGTATGTATGTATGTCCACTGATGGGATCAGGCAACACTTCGACCGTGAGGTGGCGCAAACCACAATACAAAACGCCTAAACCCTACATACATTATTACCTACAATCATCTATATATATTTATTTATATATATTTGATTTTTTTTTACACTACCCCCCTTTACCCCCCCCCCCCCCCCCCCCCCTTCTAATTTAATCAAATTCATATACTAAATAGTAACATAGTGAACAATTAATAGAAAAACAAAAAAATACTACCAACTATTTAGTCGTCCATGTAAAGATGTTCGCAGGCGCATCGTGTGCGTCCAATATCACCGCGCAACGCTCACAACAGCGAGAAACAAATGAAAGCCGATCGAGGAGATTGGAGAGCGCGTGATCGCGTGCGCGGCGTGTCTACGTTTCGGATCCGAAACTTGTACGCTTGCTCGCGACGAAACGACAGGGGTTAGTGTTCAGAGTGTTTTTAACATTTTAAACATTTATCAATGTCTTAGTGTTCTCAATTATTAAACAGTCAACTCGTGTCACTTGTTTTTGTTTCTCAGACTGTTGTGTGCCGAAGTTGAAGTTTTGAAGTTTTCGAGGACGACCGACGGACGGACGGGGTGTGTTGGTTTGAAGAAGTCGAAGTGAAGAGAAGAGAAGAGATGTGTGGTGGTAAGAAGTAGTTAGTTTGGTGGTGTATTTTTGTTAAACTTTGTAGATCGACAGATGCGTTATTTTTACGTATCCGTTATAGCGATCGCTTACCGTTGAATATGGTGTTCTTTTTTAAAGTTCCCGTATCGACGAAATATTTTTTAAAATACACATGATGGTAGTGGCCTCTCTAGCACCGGGCTGTTGTATCGTTTATGTCACGTTTGTTGTTAGAATACAATAACAAAATGTGAAATGTTAATCTATGCGAACGTTCAGTGTGGGCGCTCTATTAATTTAGGCGCTAAATGCACAAGCGGTGTCTCATGACGTGTCGTTCGTGTTAAAGCGGACGGGGCGGTCTGTGATGTACATATGCGCATATGTGCTAGTGAACACTTTCAACAACCTATAAAATGGTTGTCGGATGTTTTACATATTCTCGAGTCACGCTCTGTTCGTTCGGTAAAACGACGAACAGAGTTGTCGATAAGATGACGCCCTCCTCTAGGGGACGAGTGTCAGTCTGCAAAGACGAATGTGTAAGCTCCCTGGTTGATCCTGCCAGTAGTTATATGCTTGTCTCAAAGATTAAGCCATGCATGTCTCAGTGCAAGCCGTATTAAGGCGATACCGCGAATGGCTCAATATATCAGTTTTGGTTCCTTAGATCTTACTCAGTTACTTGGATAACTGTGGTAATTCTAGAGCTAATACATGCAATCAGAACTCTGACCAGTGATGGGATGAGTGCTTTTATTAGATCAAAACCAATCGACGGAGGGCCTCGCGTCCGAAGTCGTTAATTTTGATGAATCTGGATAACTTTTGCCGATCGCACGGTCCAGTACCGGCGACGCATCTTTCAAATGTCTGCCTTATCAACTTTCGATGGTAGTTTCTGCGACTACCATGGTTGTCACGGGTAACGGGGAATCAGGGTTCGATTCCGGAGAGGGAGCCTGAGAAACGGCTACCACATCCAAGGAAGGCAGCAGGCGCGCAAATTACCCACTCCCGGCACGGGGAGGTAGTGACGAAAAATAACGATACGGGACTCTTACGAGGCCTCGTAATCGGAATGAGTACACTTTAAATATTTTAACGAGGAACAATTGGAGGGCAAGTCTGGTGCCAGCAGCCGCGGTAATTCCAGCTCCAATAGCGTATACTAAAATTGTTGCGGTTAAAAAGCTCGTAGTTGCATTTGTGCGCCGCGCTGTCGGTGCACCGCATCCGCGGTGATACTGACACGTTTGCGGAGCATATCGTCGGTGAGCCGACGGTAAAACGTCGGTTCAATATCAAAATCCTATCGCGGTGCTCTTCAGTGAGTGTCGAGATGGGCCGACAATTTTACTTTGAACAAATTAGAGTGCTCAAAGCGGGCTAAAAATGCTGCTTGAATATTTCGTGCATGGAATAATAGAATATGATCTCGGTTCTATTTTGTTGGTTTTCAGAACTCCGAGGTAATGATTAATAGGGATAACTGGGGGCATTCGTATTGCGACGTTAGAGGTGAAATTCTTGGATCGTCGCAAGACGAACATCAGCGAAAGCATTTGCCAAAGGTGTTTTCATCAATCAAGAACGAAAGTTAGAGGTTCGAAGGCGATTAGATACCGCCCTAGTTCTAACCGTAAATATGTCATCTAGCGATCCGCCGACGTTACTACAATGGCTCGGCGGGCAGCTTCCGGGAAACCAAAGATTTTGGACTCCGGGGGGAGTATGGTTGCAAAGCTGAAACTTAAAGGAATTGACGGAAGGGCACCACCAGGAGTGGAGCCTGCGGCTTAATTTGACTCAACACGGGAAATCTCACCAGGCCCGGACACCGGAAGGATTGACAGATTAACAGCTCTTTCTTGATTCGGTGGGTGGTGGTGCATGGCCGTTCTTAGTTGGTGGAGCGATTTGTCTGGTTAATTCCGGTAACGAACGAGACTCTAGCCTGCTAAATAGGCGTCGTCATTTAGGTGAGCGTGGCTCTGTCACGCAACTCACTGGCGACGTATTAAAATTCTTCTTAGAGGGACCGGCGGCTTCGAGCCGCACGAGATTGAGCAATAACAGGTCTGTGATGCCCTTAGATGTCCTGGGCCGCACGCGCGCTACACTGAAGGAATCAGCATGTTCTCCCAGGCCTAGAGGCCCGGGCAACCCGTTGAAACTCCTTCGTGCTGGGGATTGGGGTTTGCAATTATCCCCCATAAACGAGGAATTCCTAGTAAGCGCGAGTCATAAGCTCGCGTTGATTACGTCCCTGCCCTTTGTACACACCGCCCGTCGCTACTACCGATTGAATGATTTAGTGAGGTCTTCGGACCGACACGCGGTGGCTTCACGGCCGTCGGCGTTGCTGGGAAGTTGACCAAACTTGATCATTTAGAGGAAGTAAAAGTCGTAACAAGGTTTCCGTAGGGGAACCTGCGGAAGGATCATTAACGTTTTGTATGCTCTAGCGGCGTATAATTAACGATAAATAATCCAGACAAAACAACCCATATCTCTAGCTTGGTATCGCTGTGCTCTGTTGTTGTTGTTGTTGTTCTGTTGTTGTTGTGGTTTGTTCTTCTGTTGTGAGAGTTAAGACTAGAGGATACTCTCTTGCTAGCTCGAATCGACGGAGACAGACAGACAGACAGCAGCGTGAGCGACGACGACGACGACGACACGAGGATGCTGCTGGGGCGTCGTTCGAAATTTAAACTTGGACGGGTCGAAATCCGCGACTCTAGTTTGTTTCGTTCGTACGTAAATACACACATTATGCGGTTTGGAATTTGTGCCGATCTCTCTAGTGAGTGCTAGTCACGAGTCTTGAGATGATCGGCGCGTTTTCTGAGTTATTATACAAAAAATTATTATCATTATATTTTTTTGATATTTTATATCCACAAAACCATTACCCTGGACGGTGGTTCACTTGGCTCGCGGGTCGATGAAGAACGCAGTTAACTGCGCGTCATAGTGTGAACTGCAGGACACATTTGAACATCGACATTTCGAACGCACATTGCGGTCCGTGGAGACACATCCAGGACCACTCCTGTCTGAGGGCCGGCTGCATAAAAACAATAACCACATTGCGCACGTCTAAATGGTGTGTTTACGCACATCCATTAACGTACGCTGCTGACGGTTCACATGAATTGTTTCTCATTAGGTTAGTATACACTAAAGAGTGTTTGTGTTGCGACTCTTCGACTTTTTACATATTCTGTTAAGAGGAGAGAGTGCAAATGCACATAATACTCTTGTAATTATTAATTTTATAGCAAAACAAAATGCACATTATTATGAACGAGGTAGGCGGACTCGACGTCCGAAGAGGCGCATCGACAACTTAGCCAGCACCAACGTGAACTTACGTCAAACAACGTATTACGACGTCGGGGTGGTTTCGTAGTCGAGCGCTGACGGATATCGTGTCTGCCTCTCATTTTATCGTTGGCCTCAGATCAGGG
>OX465544.1:6396054-6401054 GCA_950022985.1 Udea ferrugalis
TTGTTTTGCACGTATCTTCGTAACACGCTGAACGTATGTTCGCAATGCGATCTTCATTTGTCTCTCTCGCGACGTTGAACGTATGTTCGTAACGCCTGTTCGAACGTATCTTCGCGATGCACTGAACGTATGTTCGCAATGCGCCGAAAATTTTCCATTTGAACGTATGTTCGCAATGGGTGAAAATTTGTTTAAATAAACTTTTGAATTCCTACCATCTACCCCCTACGCGTACCTACGCGTACACGTACTTATGATGCTACTGAAGTAATACATAGGTAATTAATTATGCTTTCAATTCAATGACTGTATACATGATTATAATTGTTTTTCATTACTTATTAATCGTCTCGCCTGCTGACACACCTCGTTAATATTAACGCAGCCTTAGTTTATATTACTATAAAACATGGCTAAATCATCACATCATTAATTGTTCACCACCCATTCGGTGGTCATCTATGTATGTGTCTATGTATTTATTAATTTATGTTATCTATCTTTATATCTATCTGTTTGTTTATGTATTAAGATAGTTCTTGTTTCAGTTAATAAGGATAACATAATTATGAATAAATTATATTTTTTCACAATATCGTCCCGCACCTGGACGACAGCACTCACCTACCATCATAAGAAAGGTTGTAGGACGCACACGATGCGCGTGGTGGATTTTTTTGTTATTTCATAATTACTATTTTTTCCATAAATTCTTAAGCTTTTTATTAGTTCATTAGACGTCCGATTTGGTGTAGTTGTTGAGAAGTCCTCTACTATACCAAAGGTAGCGGGTTCGATCCCCGCACAGTACAAAAACATTTGTGTGCATGAGAACATATTGTATTAATTAAGTGTGCATTTACAAAAGAAAAAGTATTCAAGTATGTCCATCCGTTGTCTGGTATCGCATAGAGACGGGCTTTAATTAGCTCATCTTGGGGCTAGTAATAGATAGATCGGGGTTAAAGTCAAAATGCAACTAAAAGATGCAAGAAAAAGAAAATAAAGTCCAACTAAAAGAACCAACCTGATACAAGTGATTCAGCTACTTATGACTGTTAAGTCATAACTCACTTCACGTGGAGTCATCTGTGCTCGTCCTGCAATGCAATGAAATTGAAAAAATTTATATCATTATATAATAAAACATGGATGGATGTGAGCATAGGAAAAGTTTCTAACCGTACAGGCTGTATCTGTATCATCTAAACATTGTTCGTGTGGCAACAGTACAACAGGTGTATGTATGCAGTTAAGTTATTAATTAAGTAATTAACCCCTCGTTACAGTATTACTGTACACACAATACCTATGTACAATATTATGGTTTTGATTTGTTTGAATCGAATTTGTTATAAGACTACACCAATGATACATGCATATCAGTTCAACTCTTAACTAACAATTGGGTCGGGTTTAATAAATAAATAAATAATAGAAAGAAAGACTGATAGGTAAAAATTATAACATAATTTTAACTCGATCGGTGCCGTACACAATACAATACAATACAATACAATATACATCATTGATATATCAGTATGTATGTATGTATGTATGTATGTATGTATGTATGTCCACTGATGGGATCAGGCAACACTTCGACCGTGAGGTGGCGCAAACCACAATACAAAACGCCTAAACCCTACATACATTATTACCTACAATCATCTATATATATTTATTTATATATATTTGATTTTTTTTTACACTACCCCCCTTTACCCCCCCCCCCCCCCCCTCTCCCCTTCTAATTTAATCAAATTCATATACTAAATAGTAACATAGTGAACAATTAATAGAAAAACAAAAAAATACTACCAACTATTTAGTCGTCCATGTAAAGATGTTCGCAGGCGCATCGTGTGCGTCCAATATCACCGCGCAACGCTCACAACAGCGAGAAACAAATGAAAGCCGATCGAGGAGATTGGAGAGCGCGTGATCGCGTGCGCGGCGTGTCTACGTTTCGGATCCGAAACTTGTACGCTTGCTCGCGACGAAACGACAGGGGTTAGTGTTCAGAGTGTTTTTAACATTTTAAACATTTATCAATGTCTTAGTGTTCTCAATTATTAAACAGTCAACTCGTGTCACTTGTTTTTGTTTCTCAGACTGTTGTGTGCCGAAGTTGAAGTTTTGAAGTTTTCGAGGACGACCGACGGACGGACGGGGTGTGTTGGTTTGAAGAAGTCGAAGTGAAGAGAAGAGAAGAGATGTGTGGTGGTAAGAAGTAGTTAGTTTGGTGGTGTATTTTTGTTAAACTTTGTAGATCGACAGATGCGTTATTTTTACGTATCCGTTATAGCGATCGCTTACCGTTGAATATGGTGTTCTTTTTTAAAGTTCCCGTATCGACGAAATATTTTTTAAAATACACATGATGGTAGTGGCCTCTCTAGCACCGGGCTGTTGTATCGTTTATGTCACGTTTGTTGTTAGAATACAATAACAAAATGTGAAATGTTAATCTATGCGAACGTTCAGTGTGGGCGCTCTATTAATTTAGGCGCTAAATGCACAAGCGGTGTCTCATGACGTGTCGTTCGTGTTAAAGCGGACGGGGCGGTCTGTGATGTACATATGCGCATATGTGCTAGTGAACACTTTCAACAACCTATAAAATGGTTGTCGGATGTTTTACATATTCTCGAGTCACGCTCTGTTCGTTCGGTAAAACGACGAACAGAGTTGTCGATAAGATGACGCCCTCCTCTAGGGGACGAGTGTCAGTCTGCAAAGACGAATGTGTAAGCTCCCTGGTTGATCCTGCCAGTAGTTATATGCTTGTCTCAAAGATTAAGCCATGCATGTCTCAGTGCAAGCCGTATTAAGGCGATACCGCGAATGGCTCAATATATCAGTTTTGGTTCCTTAGATCTTACTCAGTTACTTGGATAACTGTGGTAATTCTAGAGCTAATACATGCAATCAGAACTCTGACCAGTGATGGGATGAGTGCTTTTATTAGATCAAAACCAATCGACGGAGGGCCTCGCGTCCGAAGTCGTTAATTTTGATGAATCTGGATAACTTTTGCCGATCGCACGGTCCAGTACCGGCGACGCATCTTTCAAATGTCTGCCTTATCAACTTTCGATGGTAGTTTCTGCGACTACCATGGTTGTCACGGGTAACGGGGAATCAGGGTTCGATTCCGGAGAGGGAGCCTGAGAAACGGCTACCACATCCAAGGAAGGCAGCAGGCGCGCAAATTACCCACTCCCGGCACGGGGAGGTAGTGACGAAAAATAACGATACGGGACTCTTACGAGGCCTCGTAATCGGAATGAGTACACTTTAAATATTTTAACGAGGAACAATTGGAGGGCAAGTCTGGTGCCAGCAGCCGCGGTAATTCCAGCTCCAATAGCGTATACTAAAATTGTTGCGGTTAAAAAGCTCGTAGTTGCATTTGTGCGCCGCGCTGTCGGTGCACCGCATCCGCGGTGATACTGACACGTTTGCGGAGCATATCGTCGGTGAGCCGACGGTAAAACGTCGGTTCAATATCAAAATCCTATCGCGGTGCTCTTCAGTGAGTGTCGAGATGGGCCGACAATTTTACTTTGAACAAATTAGAGTGCTCAAAGCGGGCTAAAAATGCTGCTTGAATATTTCGTGCATGGAATAATAGAATATGATCTCGGTTCTATTTTGTTGGTTTTCAGAACTCCGAGGTAATGATTAATAGGGATAACTGGGGGCATTCGTATTGCGACGTTAGAGGTGAAATTCTTGGATCGTCGCAAGACGAACATCAGCGAAAGCATTTGCCAAAGGTGTTTTCATCAATCAAGAACGAAAGTTAGAGGTTCGAAGGCGATTAGATACCGCCCTAGTTCTAACCGTAAATATGTCATCTAGCGATCCGCCGACGTTACTACAATGGCTCGGCGGGCAGCTTCCGGGAAACCAAAGATTTTGGACTCCGGGGGGAGTATGGTTGCAAAGCTGAAACTTAAAGGAATTGACGGAAGGGCACCACCAGGAGTGGAGCCTGCGGCTTAATTTGACTCAACACGGGAAATCTCACCAGGCCCGGACACCGGAAGGATTGACAGATTAACAGCTCTTTCTTGATTCGGTGGGTGGTGGTGCATGGCCGTTCTTAGTTGGTGGAGCGATTTGTCTGGTTAATTCCGGTAACGAACGAGACTCTAGCCTGCTAAATAGGCGTCGTCATTTAGGTGAGCGTGGCTCTGTCACGCAACTCACTGGCGACGTATTAAAATTCTTCTTAGAGGGACCGGCGGCTTCGAGCCGCACGAGATTGAGCAATAACAGGTCTGTGATGCCCTTAGATGTCCTGGGCCGCACGCGCGCTACACTGAAGGAATCAGCATGTTCTCCCAGGCCTAGAGGCCCGGGCAACCCGTTGAAACTCCTTCGTGCTGGGGATTGGGGTTTGCAATTATCCCCCATAAACGAGGAATTCCTAGTAAGCGCGAGTCATAAGCTCGCGTTGATTACGTCCCTGCCCTTTGTACACACCGCCCGTCGCTACTACCGATTGAATGATTTAGTGAGGTCTTCGGACCGACACGCGGTGGCTTCACGGCCGTCGGCGTTGCTGGGAAGTTGACCAAACTTGATCATTTAGAGGAAGTAAAAGTCGTAACAAGGTTTCCGTAGGGGAACCTGCGGAAGGATCATTAACGTTTTGTATGCTCTAGCGGCGTATAATTAACGATAAATAATCCAGACAAAACAACCCATATCTCTAGCTTGGTATCGCTGTGCTCTGTTGTTGTTGTTGTTGTTCTGTTGTTGTTGTGGTTTGTTCTTCTGTTGTGAGAGTTAAGACTAGAGGATACTCTCTTGCTAGCTCGAATCGACGGAGACAGACAGACAGACAGACAGCAGCGTGAGCGACGACGACGACGACGACACGAGGATGCTGCTGGGGCGTCGTTCGAAATTTAAACTTGGACGGGTCGAAATCCGCGACTCTAGTTTGTTTCGTTCGTACGTAAATACACACATTATGCGGTTTGGAA
>OX465544.1:6411054-6413554 GCA_950022985.1 Udea ferrugalis
GTATGTCCACTGATGGGATCAGGCAACACTTCGACCGTGAGGTGGCGCAAACCACAATACAAAACGCCTAAACCCTACATACATTATTACCTACAATCATCTATATATATTTATTTATATATATTTGATTTTTTTTTACACTACCCCCCTTTACCCCCCCCCCCCCCCCCTCCCCTTCTAATTTAATCAAATTCATATACTAAATAGTAACATAGTGAACAATTAATAGAAAAACAAAAAAATACTACCAACTATTTAGTCGTCCATGTAAAGATGTTCGCAGGCGCATCGTGTGCGTCCAATATCACCGCGCAACGCTCACAACAGCGAGAAACAAATGAAAGCCGATCGAGGAGATTGGAGAGCGCGTGATCGCGTGCGCGGCGTGTCTACGTTTCGGATCCGAAACTTGTACGCTTGCTCGCGACGAAACGACAGGGGTTAGTGTTCAGAGTGTTTTTAACATTTTAAACATTTATCAATGTCTTAGTGTTCTCAATTATTAAACAGTCAACTCGTGTCACTTGTTTTTGTTTCTCAGACTGTTGTGTGCCGAAGTTGAAGTTTTGAAGTTTTCGAGGACGACCGACGGACGGACGGGGTGTGTTGGTTTGAAGAAGTCGAAGTGAAGAGAAGAGAAGAGATGTGTGGTGGTAAGAAGTAGTTAGTTTGGTGGTGTATTTTTGTTAAACTTTGTAGATCGACAGATGCGTTATTTTTACGTATCCGTTATAGCGATCGCTTACCGTTGAATATGGTGTTCTTTTTTAAAGTTCCCGTATCGACGAAATATTTTTTAAAATACACATGATGGTAGTGGCCTCTCTAGCACCGGGCTGTTGTATCGTTTATGTCACGTTTGTTGTTAGAATACAATAACAAAATGTGAAATGTTAATCTATGCGAACGTTCAGTGTGGGCGCTCTATTAATTTAGGCGCTAAATGCACAAGCGGTGTCTCATGACGTGTCGTTCGTGTTAAAGCGGACGGGGCGGTCTGTGATGTACATATGCGCATATGTGCTAGTGAACACTTTCAACAACCTATAAAATGGTTGTCGGATGTTTTACATATTCTCGAGTCACGCTCTGTTCGTTCGGTAAAACGACGAACAGAGTTGTCGATAAGATGACGCCCTCCTCTAGGGGACGAGTGTCAGTCTGCAAAGACGAATGTGTAAGCTCCCTGGTTGATCCTGCCAGTAGTTATATGCTTGTCTCAAAGATTAAGCCATGCATGTCTCAGTGCAAGCCGTATTAAGGCGATACCGCGAATGGCTCAATATATCAGTTTTGGTTCCTTAGATCTTACTCAGTTACTTGGATAACTGTGGTAATTCTAGAGCTAATACATGCAATCAGAACTCTGACCAGTGATGGGATGAGTGCTTTTATTAGATCAAAACCAATCGACGGAGGGCCTCGCGTCCGAAGTCGTTAATTTTGATGAATCTGGATAACTTTTGCCGATCGCACGGTCCAGTACCGGCGACGCATCTTTCAAATGTCTGCCTTATCAACTTTCGATGGTAGTTTCTGCGACTACCATGGTTGTCACGGGTAACGGGGAATCAGGGTTCGATTCCGGAGAGGGAGCCTGAGAAACGGCTACCACATCCAAGGAAGGCAGCAGGCGCGCAAATTACCCACTCCCGGCACGGGGAGGTAGTGACGAAAAATAACGATACGGGACTCTTACGAGGCCTCGTAATCGGAATGAGTACACTTTAAATATTTTAACGAGGAACAATTGGAGGGCAAGTCTGGTGCCAGCAGCCGCGGTAATTCCAGCTCCAATAGCGTATACTAAAATTGTTGCGGTTAAAAAGCTCGTAGTTGCATTTGTGCGCCGCGCTGTCGGTGCACCGCATCCGCGGTGATACTGACACGTTTGCGGAGCATATCGTCGGTGAGCCGACGGTAAAACGTCGGTTCAATATCAAAATCCTATCGCGGTGCTCTTCAGTGAGTGTCGAGATGGGCCGACAATTTTACTTTGAACAAATTAGAGTGCTCAAAGCGGGCTAAAAATGCTGCTTGAATATTTCGTGCATGGAATAATAGAATATGATCTCGGTTCTATTTTGTTGGTTTTCAGAACTCCGAGGTAATGATTAATAGGGATAACTGGGGGCATTCGTATTGCGACGTTAGAGGTGAAATTCTTGGATCGTCGCAAGACGAACATCAGCGAAAGCATTTGCCAAAGGTGTTTTCATCAATCAAGAACGAAAGTTAGAGGTTCGAAGGCGATTAGATACCGCCCTAGTTCTAACCGTAAATATGTCATCTAGCGATCCGCCGACGTTACTACAATGGCTCGGCGGGCAGCTTCCGGGAAACCAAAGATTTTGGACTCCGGGGGGAGTATGGTTGCAAAGCTGAAACTTAAAGGAATTGACGGAAGGGCACCACCAGGAGTGGAGCCTGCGGCTTAATTTGACTCAACACGGGAAATCTCACCAGGCCCGGACACCGGAAGGATTGACAGATTAACAGC
>OX465544.1:6421054-6423554 GCA_950022985.1 Udea ferrugalis
TCGGTGCCGTACACAATACAATACAATACAATACAATATACATCATTGATATATCAGTATGTATGTATGTATGTATGTATGTATGTATGTATGTCCACTGATGGGATCAGGCAACACTTCGACCGTGAGGTGGCGCAAACCACAATACAAAACGCCTAAACCCTACATACATTATTACCTACAATCATCTATATATATTTATTTATATATATTTGATTTTTTTTTACACTACCCCCCTTTACCCCCCCCCCCCCCCCCCTCTCCCCTTCTAATTTAATCAAATTCATATACTAAATAGTAACATAGTGAACAATTAATAGAAAAACAAAAAAATACTACCAACTATTTAGTCGTCCATGTAAAGATGTTCGCAGGCGCATCGTGTGCGTCCAATATCACCGCGCAACGCTCACAACAGCGAGAAACAAATGAAAGCCGATCGAGGAGATTGGAGAGCGCGTGATCGCGTGCGCGGCGTGTCTACGTTTCGGATCCGAAACTTGTACGCTTGCTCGCGACGAAACGACAGGGGTTAGTGTTCAGAGTGTTTTTAACATTTTAAACATTTATCAATGTCTTAGTGTTCTCAATTATTAAACAGTCAACTCGTGTCACTTGTTTTTGTTTCTCAGACTGTTGTGTGCCGAAGTTGAAGTTTTGAAGTTTTCGAGGACGACCGACGGACGGACGGGGTGTGTTGGTTTGAAGAAGTCGAAGTGAAGAGAAGAGAAGAGATGTGTGGTGGTAAGAAGTAGTTAGTTTGGTGGTGTATTTTTGTTAAACTTTGTAGATCGACAGATGCGTTATTTTTACGTATCCGTTATAGCGATCGCTTACCGTTGAATATGGTGTTCTTTTTTAAAGTTCCCGTATCGACGAAATATTTTTTAAAATACACATGATGGTAGTGGCCTCTCTAGCACCGGGCTGTTGTATCGTTTATGTCACGTTTGTTGTTAGAATACAATAACAAAATGTGAAATGTTAATCTATGCGAACGTTCAGTGTGGGCGCTCTATTAATTTAGGCGCTAAATGCACAAGCGGTGTCTCATGACGTGTCGTTCGTGTTAAAGCGGACGGGGCGGTCTGTGATGTACATATGCGCATATGTGCTAGTGAACACTTTCAACAACCTATAAAATGGTTGTCGGATGTTTTACATATTCTCGAGTCACGCTCTGTTCGTTCGGTAAAACGACGAACAGAGTTGTCGATAAGATGACGCCCTCCTCTAGGGGACGAGTGTCAGTCTGCAAAGACGAATGTGTAAGCTCCCTGGTTGATCCTGCCAGTAGTTATATGCTTGTCTCAAAGATTAAGCCATGCATGTCTCAGTGCAAGCCGTATTAAGGCGATACCGCGAATGGCTCAATATATCAGTTTTGGTTCCTTAGATCTTACTCAGTTACTTGGATAACTGTGGTAATTCTAGAGCTAATACATGCAATCAGAACTCTGACCAGTGATGGGATGAGTGCTTTTATTAGATCAAAACCAATCGACGGAGGGCCTCGCGTCCGAAGTCGTTAATTTTGATGAATCTGGATAACTTTTGCCGATCGCACGGTCCAGTACCGGCGACGCATCTTTCAAATGTCTGCCTTATCAACTTTCGATGGTAGTTTCTGCGACTACCATGGTTGTCACGGGTAACGGGGAATCAGGGTTCGATTCCGGAGAGGGAGCCTGAGAAACGGCTACCACATCCAAGGAAGGCAGCAGGCGCGCAAATTACCCACTCCCGGCACGGGGAGGTAGTGACGAAAAATAACGATACGGGACTCTTACGAGGCCTCGTAATCGGAATGAGTACACTTTAAATATTTTAACGAGGAACAATTGGAGGGCAAGTCTGGTGCCAGCAGCCGCGGTAATTCCAGCTCCAATAGCGTATACTAAAATTGTTGCGGTTAAAAAGCTCGTAGTTGCATTTGTGCGCCGCGCTGTCGGTGCACCGCATCCGCGGTGATACTGACACGTTTGCGGAGCATATCGTCGGTGAGCCGACGGTAAAACGTCGGTTCAATATCAAAATCCTATCGCGGTGCTCTTCAGTGAGTGTCGAGATGGGCCGACAATTTTACTTTGAACAAATTAGAGTGCTCAAAGCGGGCTAAAAATGCTGCTTGAATATTTCGTGCATGGAATAATAGAATATGATCTCGGTTCTATTTTGTTGGTTTTCAGAACTCCGAGGTAATGATTAATAGGGATAACTGGGGGCATTCGTATTGCGACGTTAGAGGTGAAATTCTTGGATCGTCGCAAGACGAACATCAGCGAAAGCATTTGCCAAAGGTGTTTTCATCAATCAAGAACGAAAGTTAGAGGTTCGAAGGCGATTAGATACCGCCCTAGTTCTAACCGTAAATATGTCATCTAGCGATCCGCCGACGTTACTACAATGGCTCGGCGGGCAGCTTCCGGGAAACCAAAGATTTTGGACTCCGGGGGGAGTATGGTTGCAAAGCTGAAACTTAAAGGAATTGACGGAAGGG
>OX465544.1:6428554-6438554 GCA_950022985.1 Udea ferrugalis
GCCTGGCCTACCGAGTGGCTAGCGGGAGGAACCGTCCACCCGCCAACGTGATCAACGGCACGAAGTACGCCGAGGGACACGCGGGGACTGTAGGTGAGGCCATGCACGGTCTTGTGCACGCGCTGTGCCCGGACGACGATCCGTCTAAGGACACAGCGTACCACAATCAGGTGCGGATCTCGGCCGCCCTCGTCCCTTCGGGTCCCGCCGCCCTTCCTCCGACTGGTGAGTACCTGGGGAACATAATTAGGCGATTGCCTAACACGGCACCAGGGCTCGACGGGGTGACCGCCAGGATTTTACGGAACGTCTGGGCCGCTGCATCGGTGGAGTTCCATCAGGTGTATGCCAAGTGTGTAGACGAGGGCGTATTCCCGGACGTCTGGAAGGACGGTCGTCTCCTAGTTCTGCCAAAAGGTAATGACAAGCCTCTCACCGACCCAAAAGCGTACCGCCCGATTACGCTACTCTCTGTCTTTGGTAAGTTACTGGAACGCGTAATATTACACTGTGCACCTCAGATCTCCAGCGAGATTTCGGACTGCCAGCACGGCTTTTCTCTGGGTAAGTCAACGGTCACGGCTTTAGACACCGTGATTGGTACCGCTAGGACTTCCACGGCGCGTTATGTCCAAGCCGTTTTTCTTGACATCTCGGGTGCGTTCGATAACGCCTGGTGGCCCATGATAATGGTCAAGGTGAAAAGGGGAGGTTGCCCGCCTAACATCTATCGGATGTTATCGAGCTACTTTTCCGCTCGCCGTGTTGGCCTCTTTGTGGGAAACCAGGTGGTATGGAAAGATTCCACCATGGGATGTCCGCAGGGGTCAGTTCTTGGTCCTACGCTGTGGAATATCCTGCTGGACGACTTGCTTCGGGCGCCTCTACCAGGGGGGGTTAGCATGGTGGCTTACGCCGACGACGTTACCATTCTGATTGAGGCACAATCAAGAGCAGGGATTGAGGCAGCAGCCTCGGAGGTATTAGGTACCGTCTCTGCCTGGGGAGCCCGTAACCGGCTGGGTTTCTCTCCTGCTAAATCATCTACGATGACGATCAGGGGGAAATTCCAGAGGCCCCCAGTCATTCGACTTGAGGGTAACTCGATCCGCTCGGTTAACTCGGCAACTGTGCTTGGTGTGGTGCTCGATGGGAGTCTTCTATTCACGCAGCATGCCCAAGGGATAGTAAGTCGCGCGGCCAAATGTTTCGGGAAGATGTCGCGTGTGTCGGCATCATCCTGGGGCATTCGATTTCCTGGCCTCCGTATTTTGTACCAGGGCACCTTTGTTGCCACCCTTGCGTATGCTGCAGCGTGCTGGTATGAGCGCGTGAAGGTCCAAGTGATCCGCGGCGTCCTTCTCCGGGGGCAGCGGCCTGCACTAGTGCTGCTGACCAAGGCGTACCGGTCTGTTAGCACTGCCGCGCTCCCGGTGCTTGCCGGGGTGTTGCCTGCTGACTTGGAGGTCTACCGTGCTGGCAGTACGGAGGTCGCACGCAGAACCGCGCCCAAAGAGGAGATGTGCAGGCGCAAGCGACAAATTTTGGAAGAGGTGTTGTGTATTTGGCAGGAGCGGTGGGAAGAGGAGACGAAGGGTCGCGAGCTCTTTGAGTTTTTCCCCGACGTGGCTGGTAGACTCGGCATGAGCTGGGTCGCACCAGATTATGAGACTTCCCAGATTCTCACAGGGCACGGGTGCTTTAACAAGCGCCTGTGTGGTATGGCGCTCAGAGAGAATGGGATGTGTGAATGCGGGGAGGAATGGGAGGACAGGCACCACGCTCTGTGGCTCTGCCCTCTGTACGGGGAAGCGAGGGATCAGTTGCTGGATGGGCTGATTATGGAAGGCCACGGCCCTGCTTGGTACCCCGATTTGGTAAGCTCGGAAGGAAACTTCAGACGGCTGCAGGAGTTCGCGCACGTGTGGCACAGAGCTCGGAGGATGGTGGACTGCCAGGCACCGGACGGTGCCAATGTGGCGTGAATGTAACATGCCCCAGAATGGGGAGAAATGTCAAGGGACAAAGGACGAGATAGAATTTGTAGGGGATTCAAGCATTGCGCGCGGCTGTAGTGCACGCTGCCTAGCAGAAGCAAGTTCCGCGCGCATATCCCCAAGATTCGGCCCGTATAACCGCGAGGTTGGTAGGGCCATGGGAGGTGGTGGGTTTGTCCCTATCTACTATCTAGCGAAACCACAGCCAAGGGAACGGGCTTGGGAGAATCAGCGGGGAAAGAAGACCCTGTTGAGCTTGACTCTAGTCTGGCATTGTAAGGAGACATGAGAGGTGTAGCATAAGTGGGAGATCGTTCGCGGTCGTCGCTGAAAAACCACTACTTTCATTGTTTCATTACTTACTCGGTTGGGCGGAAGCGGTGCGCGGTCGTTGTATAACGGCGGGCGCACGGTGTTTCGTTCCAAGCGTGCAGAGTGGTGACGTGGCGGCAACGCTCGTCACCGTTAAACTCCCGCGTGATCCGGTTCGAGGACACTGCCAGGCGGGGAGTTTGACTGGGGCGGTACATCTGTCAAAGAATAACGCAGGTGTCCTAAGGCCAGCTCAGCGAGGACAGAAACCTCGCGTGGAGCAAAAGGGCAAAAGCTGGCTTGATCCAGATGTTCAGTACGCATAGGGACTGCGAAAGCACGGCCTATCGATCCTTTAGTATAAAGAGTTTTTAGCAAGAGGTGCCAGAAAAGTTACCACAGGGATAACTGGCTTGTGGCAGCCAAGCGTTCATAGCGACGTTGCTTTTTGATCCTTCGATGTCGGCTCTTCCTATCATTGCGAAGCAAAATTCGCCAAGCGTTGGATTGTTCACCCATCAAAAGGGAACGTGAGCTGGGTTTAGACCGTCGTGAGACAGGTTAGTTTTACCCTACTGATGGCTTGTCGTTGCGATAGTAATACTGCTCAGTACGAGAGGAACCGCAGTTTCGGACATTTGGTTCATGCACTCGGCCGAGCGGCCGGTGGTGCGAAGCTACCATCCGCGGGATTATGCCTGAACGCCTCTAAGGCCGAAGCCAGCCTAGCCGAATCCGGCAAGGATATGCTCACTGTGGAGCCCCGAGAGTCGGGAGGCTCTAAACAATGTGACTTTACTAGTCGCGCTTTACATCGTAAGGTGCGACGTCGAAGCCCATTTGAATCGCAGAGATCGGTGCGGTCGGTTTAACACGTGCACCACGGCTCTGAAGGTTCGAATTTACCTCAGTTCGATGTCGGGGCTCGGAATAGTCTGTAGACGACTTCCGTTCCTGGCGGGGTGTTGTGCTCGGTAGAGCAGCGTCGTGCTGCGATCTGTTGAGACTCAGCCCTACGCCAGGTGATTCGTCCGAGGACGATATCGCCTCTAGTATTGAATGAATGATATTTAATACACTTGTATCATCATTGCAATTGCAATTGTTGTTGTTGTGATGATATATTTTTTTAAAATTCACATTCAAACGTATGTTCGCAATGTATGAGAGACACTTTGAAGACAGACATGACAAGACAGACAGTCAGTCAGTCAGTCAGTCAGTCATTTGTTATTTTATAACACACAAGTTTAAACGTATCTTTGCAATGCAACGATTGTCATCTGTTTTATTAAAGTTTAGTATAACAGATCGTCATTTGTTTGTTTCAAAGTTTTTAAACATAATTTCTGAACGTATGTTTGCAATTCGATCTTCATTTGTTTCTCTCTAAAGTAATTTTGAACGTATGTTCGCAATACGATCTTCATTTGTTTCTCTCTAAAGGAATGTTGGACGTATGTTCGCAACACGATCTTCATTTGTTTCTCTCTTAAGTAATGTTGGACGTATGTTCGCTATGCACTGAACGTATGTTCGCAATGCGCCGACAGTCATCTGTTCGATCTTCATTTGTTTCTCTCTAAAGTAATGTTGGACGTATCGTCGCCATGCACTGAACGTATGTTCGCAATGCGCCGACAGTCATCTGTTCGATCTTCATTTGTTTCTCTCTAAAGTAATGTTGGACGTATCTTCGCCATGCACTGAACGTATGTTCGCAATGCGCCGACAGTCATTTGTTTTGCACGTATCTTCGTAACACACTGAACGTATGTTCGCAATGCGATCTTCATTTGTCTCTCTCGCGACTTTGAATGTATCTTCGTAATGCATCGAACGTATGTTCGTAACGCGCCGACAGTCATTTGTTTTGCACGTATCTTCGTAACACGCTGAACGTATGTTCGCAATGCGATCTTCATTTGTCTCTCTCGCGACTTTGAATGTATCTTCGTAATGCATCGAACGTATGTTCGTAACGCGCCGACAGTCATTTGTTTTGCACGTATCTTCGTAACACGCTGAACGTATGTTCGCAATGCGATCTTCATTTGTCTCTCTCGCGACTTTGAATGTATCTTCGTAATGCATCGAACGTATGTTCGTAACGCGCCGACAGTCATTTGTTTTGCACGTATCTTCGTAACACACTGAACGTATGTTCGCAATGCGATCTTCATTTGTCTCTCTCGCGACGTTGAACGTATGTTCGTAACGCCTGTTCGAACGTATCTTCGCGATGCACTGAACGTATGTTCGCAATGCGCCGAAAATTTTCCATTTGAACGTATGTTCGCAATGGGTGAAAATTTGTTTAAATAAACTTTTGAATTCCTACCATCTACCCCCTACGCGTACCTACGCGTACACGTACTTATGATGCTACTGAAGTAATACATAGGTAATTAATTATGCTTTCAATTCAATGACTGTATACATGATTATAATTGTTTTTCATTACTTATTAATCGTCTCGCCTGCTGACACACCTCGTTAATATTAACGCAGCCTTAGTTTATATTACTATAAAACATGGCTAAATCATCACATCATTAATTGTTCACCACCCATTCGGTGGTCATCTATGTATGTGTCTATGTATTTATTAATTTATGTTATCTATCTTTATATCTATCTGTTTGTTTATGTATTAAGATAGTTCTTGTTTCAGTTAATAAGGATAACATAATTATGAATAAATTATATTTTTTCACAATATCGTCCCGCACCTGGACGACAGCACTCACCTACCATCATAAGAAAGGTTGTAGGACGCACACGATGCGCGTGGTGGATTTTTTTGTTATTTCATAATTACTATTTTTTCCATAAATTCTTAAGCTTTTTATTAGTTCATTAGACGTCCGATTTGGTGTAGTTGTTGAGAAGTCCTCTACTATACCAAAGGTAGCGGGTTCGATCCCCGCACAGTACAAAAACATTTGTGTGCATGAGAACATATTGTATTAATTAAGTGTGCATTTACAAAAGAAAAAGTATTCAAGTATGTCCATCCGTTGTCTGGTATCGCATAGAGACGGGCTTTAATTAGCTCATCTTGGGGCTAGTAATAGATAGATCGGGGTTAAAGTCAAAATGCAACTAAAAGATGCAAGAAAAAGAAAATAAAGTCCAACTAAAAGAACCAACCTGATACAAGTGATTCAGCTACTTATGACTGTTAAGTCATAACTCACTTCACGTGGAGTCATCTGTGCTCGTCCTGCAATGCAATGAAATTGAAAAAATTTATATCATTATATAATAAAACATGGATGGATGTGAGCATAGGAAAAGTTTCTAACCGTACAGGCTGTATCTGTATCATCTAAACATTGTTCGTGTGGCAACAGTACAACAGGTGTATGTATGCAGTTAAGTTATTAATTAAGTAATTAACCCCTCGTTACAGTATTACTGTACACACAATACCTATGTACAATATTATGGTTTTGATTTGTTTGAATCGAATTTGTTATAAGACTACACCAATGATACATGCATATCAGTTCAACTCTTAACTAACAATTGGGTCGGGTTTAATAAATAAATAAATAATAGAAAGAAAGACTGATAGGTAAAAATTATAACATAATTTTAACTCGATCGGTGCCGTACACAATACAATACAATACAATACAATATACATCATTGATATATCAGTATGTATGTATGTATGTATGTATGTATGTATGTATGTATGTATGTATGTCCACTGATGGGATCAGGCAACACTTCGACCGTGAGGTGGCGCAAACCACAATACAAAACGCCTAAACCCTACATACATTATTACCTACAATCATCTATATATATTTATTTATATATATTTGATTTTTTTTTACACTACCCCCCTTTACCCCCCCCCCCCCCCCCTCCCCTTCTAATTTAATCAAATTCATATACTAAATAGTAACATAGTGAACAATTAATAGAAAAACAAAAAAATACTACCAACTATTTAGTCGTCCATGTAAAGATGTTCGCAGGCGCATCGTGTGCGTCCAATATCACCGCGCAACGCTCACAACAGCGAGAAACAAATGAAAGCCGATCGAGGAGATTGGAGAGCGCGTGATCGCGTGCGCGGCGTGTCTACGTTTCGGATCCGAAACTTGTACGCTTGCTCGCGACGAAACGACAGGGGTTAGTGTTCAGAGTGTTTTTAACATTTTAAACATTTATCAATGTCTTAGTGTTCTCAATTATTAAACAGTCAACTCGTGTCACTTGTTTTTGTTTCTCAGACTGTTGTGTGCCGAAGTTGAAGTTTTGAAGTTTTCGAGGACGACCGACGGACGGACGGGGTGTGTTGGTTTGAAGAAGTCGAAGTGAAGAGAAGAGAAGAGATGTGTGGTGGTAAGAAGTAGTTAGTTTGGTGGTGTATTTTTGTTAAACTTTGTAGATCGACAGATGCGTTATTTTTACGTATCCGTTATAGCGATCGCTTACCGTTGAATATGGTGTTCTTTTTTAAAGTTCCCGTATCGACGAAATATTTTTTAAAATACACATGATGGTAGTGGCCTCTCTAGCACCGGGCTGTTGTATCGTTTATGTCACGTTTGTTGTTAGAATACAATAACAAAATGTGAAATGTTAATCTATGCGAACGTTCAGTGTGGGCGCTCTATTAATTTAGGCGCTAAATGCACAAGCGGTGTCTCATGACGTGTCGTTCGTGTTAAAGCGGACGGGGCGGTCTGTGATGTACATATGCGCATATGTGCTAGTGAACACTTTCAACAACCTATAAAATGGTTGTCGGATGTTTTACATATTCTCGAGTCACGCTCTGTTCGTTCGGTAAAACGACGAACAGAGTTGTCGATAAGATGACGCCCTCCTCTAGGGGACGAGTGTCAGTCTGCAAAGACGAATGTGTAAGCTCCCTGGTTGATCCTGCCAGTAGTTATATGCTTGTCTCAAAGATTAAGCCATGCATGTCTCAGTGCAAGCCGTATTAAGGCGATACCGCGAATGGCTCAATATATCAGTTTTGGTTCCTTAGATCTTACTCAGTTACTTGGATAACTGTGGTAATTCTAGAGCTAATACATGCAATCAGAACTCTGACCAGTGATGGGATGAGTGCTTTTATTAGATCAAAACCAATCGACGGAGGGCCTCGCGTCCGAAGTCGTTAATTTTGATGAATCTGGATAACTTTTGCCGATCGCACGGTCCAGTACCGGCGACGCATCTTTCAAATGTCTGCCTTATCAACTTTCGATGGTAGTTTCTGCGACTACCATGGTTGTCACGGGTAACGGGGAATCAGGGTTCGATTCCGGAGAGGGAGCCTGAGAAACGGCTACCACATCCAAGGAAGGCAGCAGGCGCGCAAATTACCCACTCCCGGCACGGGGAGGTAGTGACGAAAAATAACGATACGGGACTCTTACGAGGCCTCGTAATCGGAATGAGTACACTTTAAATATTTTAACGAGGAACAATTGGAGGGCAAGTCTGGTGCCAGCAGCCGCGGTAATTCCAGCTCCAATAGCGTATACTAAAATTGTTGCGGTTAAAAAGCTCGTAGTTGCATTTGTGCGCCGCGCTGTCGGTGCACCGCATCCGCGGTGATACTGACACGTTTGCGGAGCATATCGTCGGTGAGCCGACGGTAAAACGTCGGTTCAATATCAAAATCCTATCGCGGTGCTCTTCAGTGAGTGTCGAGATGGGCCGACAATTTTACTTTGAACAAATTAGAGTGCTCAAAGCGGGCTAAAAATGCTGCTTGAATATTTCGTGCATGGAATAATAGAATATGATCTCGGTTCTATTTTGTTGGTTTTCAGAACTCCGAGGTAATGATTAATAGGGATAACTGGGGGCATTCGTATTGCGACGTTAGAGGTGAAATTCTTGGATCGTCGCAAGACGAACATCAGCGAAAGCATTTGCCAAAGGTGTTTTCATCAATCAAGAACGAAAGTTAGAGGTTCGAAGGCGATTAGATACCGCCCTAGTTCTAACCGTAAATATGTCATCTAGCGATCCGCCGACGTTACTACAATGGCTCGGCGGGCAGCTTCCGGGAAACCAAAGATTTTGGACTCCGGGGGGAGTATGGTTGCAAAGCTGAAACTTAAAGGAATTGACGGAAGGGCACCACCAGGAGTGGAGCCTGCGGCTTAATTTGACTCAACACGGGAAATCTCACCAGGCCCGGACACCGGAAGGATTGACAGATTAACAGCTCTTTCTTGATTCGGTGGGTGGTGGTGCATGGCCGTTCTTAGTTGGTGGAGCGATTTGTCTGGTTAATTCCGGTAACGAACGAGACTCTAGCCTGCTAAATAGGCGTCGTCATTTAGGTGAGCGTGGCTCTGTCACGCAACTCACTGGCGACGTATTAAAATTCTTCTTAGAGGGACCGGCGGCTTCGAGCCGCACGAGATTGAGCAATAACAGGTCTGTGATGCCCTTAGATGTCCTGGGCCGCACGCGCGCTACACTGAAGGAATCAGCATGTTCTCCCAGGCCTAGAGGCCCGGGCAACCCGTTGAAACTCCTTCGTGCTGGGGATTGGGGTTTGCAATTATCCCCCATAAACGAGGAATTCCTAGTAAGCGCGAGTCATAAGCTCGCGTTGATTACGTCCCTGCCCTTTGTACACACCGCCCGTCGCTACTACCGATTGAATGATTTAGTGAGGTCTTCGGACCGACACGCGGTGGCTTCACGGCCGTCGGCGTTGCTGGGAAGTTGACCAAACTTGATCATTTAGAGGAAGTAAAAGTCGTAACAAGGTTTCCGTAGGGGAACCTGCGGAAGGATCATTAACGTTTTGTATGCTCTAGCGGCGTATAATTAACGATAAATAATCCAGACAAAACAACCCATATCTCTAGCTTGGTATCGCTGTGCTCTGTTGTTGTTGTTGTTGTTCTGTTGTTGTTGTGGTTTGTTCTTCTGTTGTGAGAGTTAAGACTAGAGGATACTCTCTTGCTAGCTCGAATCGACGGAGACAGACAGACAGACAGACAGCAGCGTGAGCGACGACGACGACGACGACACGAGGATGCTGCTGGGGCGTCGTTCGAAATTTAAACTTGGACGGGTCGAAATCCGCGACTCTAGTTTGTTTCGTTCGTACGTAAATACACACATTATGCGGTTTGGAATTTGTGCCGATCTCTCTAGTGAGTGCTAGTCACGAGTCTTGAGATGATCGGCGCGTTTTCTGAGTTATTATACAAAAAATTATTATCATTATATTTTTTTGATATTTTATATCCACAAAACCATTACCCTGGACGGTGGATCACTTGGCTCGCGGGTCGATGAAGAACGCAGTTAACTGCGCGTCATAGTGTGAACTGCAGGACACATTTGAACATCGACATTTCGAACGCACATTGCGGTCCGTGGAGACACATCCAGGACCACTCCTGTCTGAGGGCCGGCTGCATAAAAACAATAACCACATTGCGCACGTCTAAATGGTGTGTTTACGCACATCCATTAACGTACGCTGCTGACGGTTCACATGAATTGTTTCTCATTAGGTTAGTAGTAATACGACCCTATGAAACTTTTTGTGTGTCCGTTTAAATATTGTATGGATCGTTATGCGCGATACATATACGTTCTGATATGTGTATGTTATATTATTAACTTTACACTAAAGAGTGTTTGTGTTGCGACTCTTCGACTTTTTACATATTCTGTTAAGAGGA